>JAMAKO010000093.1:0-111245 GCA_023628555.1 Chaetomiaceae sp. R4402 | reverse complement strand
CTCACTAGCGCTCTCGCTTAACCCCTGTTTTGGTCAGGCCAGTGCAGGGGTAATGGTCAGCTCACCTGTACCCTGGCAACAGGCGGCGTGCGGGGTGGTTGCCATCCGATAACGGATCGCGGCAGGGCAGACGGAGGTGGGTTCCAGTTAGCAACCCGCGTCGCAGCGGAGGCGGCATGGAGACGGGCTTGAACTGCTTGTACGAAGCCGATGGCTAGAGGTGAAGGCGATGAATGGTGGCTCTTCCACCTGCAAGCCAACCTGGAAGTTACTTGAGGTACCCACGGCCACACCACCGCGATGCAACCAAGTCCCAAAGCCCAAAGAGTACTCCGTATCCACGGCCAGAACGTTCCTGGGTCGGCGCATGGGATGCGTCCACCCAGTCGGAGCCCGCAACTGCCGCGCCTGCATGCCTCGGCAGCTGTTTGGGATCTTCCCGATGCGAGGGCAGAGGAGTTGTGGCTTCAACTCAGGCACAGTGACTTGGCCGCCGACGCAGGGGCCTGTTTGCGGGAGAACGTCTCGGACGGGTACAAGTGCTTTCTCTGACACGCTGCATTCCGAGCATAAAGAAACAAACGACAGCCAAAAGTTACGGCTGACCCCTACCCGACTTGAACGGATAACCTTTCGATCTGGAGTCGAACGCGCTACCAATTACGCCAAGGAGCCGAAGGATGGAGGAAATGCTCTAGATGCAGTCTATGATGGTGTATGCACAGCGCTCAGTAGTATTCGGAGGCGGTTGCTCCGAGACCTTTCACTCATATCCCGCCTCAGGGGTTCTCCGTGGTATATTGACCAGGAACGCAAGCGATTGCCAGTGAATACCGCGGTATGTAGTCTAATAGTGCCCCTCAAATAAGAAGCTCGCTTACCACGGCCTGCCTCCCATTTCCGGGTCCCTTCGCCGTGAAGCGATGCGGCGCCAGGCATATAGAGCGATGGGTCCGTCGCCTTACCATGGACCTCACCTGAGACCGGCTCTTCTGCGGGTGACGTCTCCAGCGGCAACCTTCACAGCTCGCCGCCCACCATGGTACCTCTCACGACTTCCCTCACAGCCCTGCTGCTGGCCGGCCCCCTCGCCGCCGCCAAGCACGTCATGATCCCCAGCACGTCCTTCAACTCGCAGGCCGACTTCGACGCCGACTGGAACTACCTCTACCCGTGGGGCAGCGACCACAACGGCGGCGCGCGCATGGTCAAGTCGCAGGTCTCGCTCTCCGGCGGCGTGCTGACGCTCACGGCGAAGCCCGTCAGCGGCGAGAAGCCGGCGTCGCACGGCGGGCAGCAGATCCCGATCCACTATCTGTCGGGCGCGGTGCACGCCAAGGAGCACTTCAACGTGTCGCGCGGCGGCGGGTACGACTTCGCGGGCGAGTTCCGCGCCACCACGGCGCGCGGCACCTGGCCGGCCTTCTGGCTGACCGCCGTGAAGGGCTGGCCGCCCGAGATCGACATGGCCGAGTGGAAGGGCAGCGGCAAGATCTCGTTCAACACGTTCAACACGTCGTCGCAGGTGCGCGCGCGCGATGTGGCGTATCCGGACGCGGGCAGCTTCCACAAGATCCTGTGCGAGGTGCGCGACGAGAACGGGCGCGATGTGAGCGCCAAGTTCTATATGGACGGGAAGCTGGTTGATACGCAGTACGGGAAGGGGTTTGTGGGCGCGCCCATGTACTTGTGAGTACCTGGTCTGCCCTCATCGTGTGCCGCGTCTGGGCTTGGGAGCCTGCTCGCCGGATATTGCTGACGACGAGCGCGACGACAGAATCATCAACCTGCAAATGGAGGGATCCTCGGGATCGCCAGGGCCAAGTTCGAGTGAGTCCAAATCGCTCACAAAGATCTGGGTTAGGGGCTGACAACTCGCAGACACGTTGTACCAGGTCCGGAACCTGGACGTCTGGAGTTACAACCCGTAACAGCTGAGACTGTGCCCTTCAGCCCGAGCAGTTGGCCGTCGTCAAGTCGGTGACGTGCCTGCTAGCCACGCATGCTCCAAGCAACGCAGGCAGATGGCTAGAGTTCCGGTAGGGCTGGGGATTCAGCATCCGAGATCCGAGATCAGTAGTACAATACAAAGTAGACGATGTCGCACCGCATGGCAAGTTGAGCCCTTGGAAACCTCAACCGCTCAGTTTTTTTTTTTTTTGCGTCTTACTCAGAAGCTTAACAACGATGCCTTGTGGCTGAGCCGGGTTCTCAGCCTTATCATCGTCCCAAGGGCAAGGCCCCCCGGGATGCCTCGTGTTCTGGTGCACTGGCAGGGCCGCAGTTCCGGCTCGCCCCGCAACGCAAAATTGCCGATCACACCGCCGCCCGCCAGGTCCATCGACGGCATGGGAGAAAAAGAAGGCGACGCGAGCCCCCATGCTCCGTCTGATTACCACGTTGCCCGTCGTGTGCCCCTTCCGAAATCGACAGCCGCAAGTGCCGTTTTGTCCGGTTCAGGCAAGCTACGACCGAAAAGACCTGGCGCTGCGCGGGCCGGGCGCCCAATCGGAGGCCCATAATTGGCGCTATGCGCCCAGCTAGCTGCAGGTGCAGCCCGCGGTCCGGTTAGCGCTAATTATGGAGCAGGCGAAGCTGCTCCGTCGTCATGCTCGAACTCCACTCAAAGCTTGATGCTGCGATTGGAGATGATCGTCGATACTGAGGATCACCATCATCATTAATCGAGGGAAACTACCGTGTAGATCGGGGCAACGCTCGCAAGTTTCAGACTCTGTCACCTCCGCGTCTCATGTTCACCTCATGGCGGGAGGGGAAAGGCTGAGAGAATCCTTCAGTCCGATGCGGGGAGCACGGGCTGAGATTGATAGCCCCCAACAAGCAACGGGAAAACGGAACGCACGCGGCGAAACCTGGGACAGAGGACAACGCACACCGCGGCCCCCAAGAACCCCAATGCGAGTGCGACCGCGCTTGGCTTGGCGCTGTCGTTGGCTAAACCGTGAACCAGCGGGCAGCAGGGCTGAGTGGACGGAGCATCCGACGCGGCGCAGCGGCGCAGCAGCGCATGAAAGCCAGTGTGGAAGGTGTGATGTGAGCGCGGTGCAGGCAGGCCAAGCCCAACCGCAACACGCAGCGCACGCAGGGGAAGGGCAAGACGGAGACGGCAGACGGCAGACGCTTCGGTCGGTCGGCGGGCTGGGCAGGAGAAACGGGGCCTGGAATAGACGGTTGGTTGCCCTTGGTGGTGCGGTACACGGTAACTTTTGAGCGGGCCCTACATGTACGTACACTAGAGCGTTGGCGACGGGGTTCCAGCCTTCTTCGCCAGGCGGGCCAATCGCAGCTGCGCGCCGCCCTCAGCCCAGCCCATCGCCCCTCGAGCCTGCTCCATCCTTCCCGCGCGCCCGCCCACACTGCACCCGCCCGCTGCCGCCCTGGGTGTCTGTCGCTCCTCCGCTTCCAGCTTCCCAACCCGCCGGGAGACTGACAACCGCTCTACATACCACGCGCATTCCTTCCCGGCTTCCGTCGTACCAAGCACCAGTCGCTAGCTGCCGTGTCGCTTTCGAAGTCGCCCTGGCATGGTCTGACAGCTCGTCCATGTCTCTGTGAGAGACGGCTCCCGTCCTTGTCGCTCCGCCGCGGTTATGGCGACGGCGAAACGGACGACTCCAGTGACTCTGCGGAACAGCCGGCGCCGTGTCGTTCCGGATCCGCTGACGGGCGGCGGCCTGCGCGCGAGCACCCCAACTTGCGGAGCAGAGCTCTCCCTCTTGCCGACGGCGAGCAGCGGCCGCACATCATTCTCGCCCTTCGACACCGTCAACATCACCTACCGTTCCGACCTCGCCAAGCCCGCATTGTCGTGCTGGTGTGGCGCGCCCGGGCGGGCAACACAGAGTGAGTTCTGCCGCCTCCGCCAAATTGCGGTCGAAACCCACCCTCCACAATCGCCGTTCGCTTCAGTCCCCTTCTCTCCCTTTCTCTATTGCTCTCCCGGCCGCCTCAGACGTGGCTGGCCGTCGCCTGCTGCTGACTGCCACTGCACGCTGCACGTCCTGCTGACCGACTGATGACCGACTAACGCTTTTGTCACCCCCCCCTTCGCAGAACTCACCACCGACGATGTCAGTCCGTTACACGGCAGCGCCCTCGTTACCCTGAATTTTCTCTCAGACGAACCCTGCTGGTTCGACCTCTCGTCCGACTCCGGCGACTGCCACGACACCAGCGAGACCTTTCTCTTGTCGCCAGACCGGCGCATCCGGACGGCTCGCCCCTCATTCGCCGCCCGCACAACAGCCGCCCTGGATTCCAAGCAGCTCGACGCCCGGGGAGACGGCATCAGCGACGGTGCCAAAGCCGCGCTGGGCGTCGGCATCGCCCTCGTCTGCGTGGCCATCGGCGCTATGGCTGCCTTTCTCTACTTCCGACGACGGAGGCGTGCGCAGGACGGCAACGGGACCGGCGGCATGGTCGGCCGGAAAGGGCCCGAGAAGAAGCGGAAAGGCGCCGCGTCCGCCGCGTCGGGGCAGTCGGACGAACCGCTCTGCCCCATACAGCCCGTCTTTGACGGCTACCCCGGATCGACAGGCTACGACGACGTCCGCTCGCTCCACTCCACCAACCCCTCGCACTCCCCCACCGGCGCGCAGTCGCCCACCCACTCGCACACCGGCGCCTTTTGGACACAGGAGCGCAGCATCGAGCGCGAGGAACTCACCGCCGCGCGGCTCAAGTCGCAGCTCAACACATCTGCCCCGACCGTCGTCTCGTACGGCCCCAACCCGGTCACCCCGACCCTCACCCCGCGGGTACCGCCAGCCATCAACGTACCGCCCGCCGCGACGCCGATCACCCCGAGCAGTGCGGCCGACTCGACGATGCCCTACATCCCCACCATCTCCGTCTCCGGCTACACCGACTACAGCAGCTACAACAGCCTGCCCCCGCCCACCGCCGTCGCTGACCTCAAGCCCTCCCCGCCGCGGCAACCCGCCGTGCCCATCGTCGTCTCCTACGGCCCGAACAGAGTCACCCCGACCCCGCTCATCGTCTCTCCGACCGTGCCGCCCGACGAGACGATAGCCAAGCGGCGCCTCGCCGAGACGACGCTCCAGCAGCAGCACGAGCGGAAATTCTCGTGGGAGCTCGAGTCGCCGCTGCTCGGCGCCTCCAACATGGGCCCGCTGCCGCCGTACGCCTCGACCGAGGACTTCGAGGCCATGGAGAAGGGCGCCGTGCGCAAGCTGGCCGAGCCCGCGGCGCAGGCGGAATTGCCGCCGACCAAGGACGGGTTCTATCACTATACCTCGGATACCGTCGAGTATGAGCTGCCTGGCGCGGCGCCGCAGCATGGGCCGCAGTTGCCGTTTAGGCCGTATATGCCTGGGCCGGGGCAGGGCGTGTCGTCTGGTGCTGGAGGAGGAGGTGGCGGTGGTGGCGGTGGGGGAGGAGTGGGGCAGGGGCGGAAGTATGGCGAGATTGACGAGCAGAAGTTTCTGCTCGAGGACGTGGAGATTGCGCGGATGAGGGCGGAGAAGGCCAAGATGAGGGCTGCGGTGGCCGCGGCGAGGGAGGCGGCGCAGCGGGCGGATGGGGCTGCCCTTGGGGAGGAGGGCGAGTCGTATGACCTGGGAGATCCGCTGGGGGGGAGGAGGTGACATTGGTGATGGGTCCAGCTGGACCGATGATGAAGGGAGAGGGGTGGGAGATACTGCGTGATGCTAATACGGCGAGGGGGTGTGATTTTGTGCAGAAGTCCTGGGTTCAAAATACCGCGGTTTATGGAATGGGATGGCACTTGGGTTTGGGATCCTTGAGAAAGAGATGGAGCATTATACCATTGGCCAGGCGTTGGGAGTCAGTCAGATGACGGGTTTTCCTTGCCCTTTGTCATATTATCTTGTAGCTTGACGGTGTTTGCCATAGTTGGGACCAGCGAGAAGGAGGCGTGCTCATAGGGTTTGTGCAGCCCTGCATTTTTGGATAGCGTCCACACAACCAGAGCAAGTTCATCCAAAGTTTGCGGATCTATCGAGCCAGCCCAGGTCCCCGTCTCCGTAGAGAACCCGCCGGTGTCATGAAAGGCCCGTGAGGCCCCATCACGGTGAGGTCACCAAACTAAGGGCCTTCTCTTGGTTCCTGGGGTTCGAGCCGGAGCTCTCTGATGGCGATATCAGCTGATTGTCGGTGGCTGGCAATCCGCAGACTGCTGATTGTAGCCTGTCCGCAACCTTGAAGCGAACACGGATCACAAGAGGCATAACGAGGCTCACATCGAGTCCCTTTTAAGATTTAGATGAGTTCAGCGACGCCGTTGACCCAGTCGCTGTCGCCCAACCCAAACGTTCCCAGGGCACATAGACAGTCACCTGCCTTCCTCAAGCAAGAAAATCCAGCTCGTCGTCGGCTCGGGGACAGTTTAACGCAAGGAAGGATCATGGCTGGAACCAGTATTTATCGTGCGTGGGCTTGAGGTGGCACCATCCACTTCCATCCTGCAACCTTTCCTTCATGTCTGCGAGGCGTCACAGGAAGACAAGGGGGCGCAACTGGGGCGTGCGATGCTTGCAGATCCGCCGAGAGCGAGAGCGACCGCGACCTTGTTATTCTTCTTTTTTCCTCCCATTTCCCTATCTCTACTATTCATCTTTCTTATAGCTTCTTTTTCTCTCTTTGAGAAGAGTAGTTGGACCATCGACCTGCCGGTTTGGAGTACCTGTTATTTCGGCCAGGGGTGCCGTCACGCCCAGGCGACTCCACAGCGGCACCTCGGCGGCCACACCACCGAAAGCCCGGCGCTCAGGCACCCTCACCGCCCGAGTGGCAGAAAAAGTTCCCATATAATTTTTGGGCTGGCCGCCCATCTCGTGCCCCACCACCTCAAAGCGCAACACGACAGCGATCATGGCGCGCAGACATACTCCCAGCCGCCACGTAGTGGACGGCTTCGTCCTTACCATCTCCGACAACGACGATTCCGACTATCTTCTCGAGGAGGAGATCGAGACACCGCCGCCGGCCAAGAAAGCAAAGAAAACTGGGAAAGCCAAACGCGCTTCTGCCAGCCAAAAGGGCGAGTCAGGCGCCCCCGCCGAAGCCGAAGATGAAACCCTAGACCCCGACTTTCACATCTCGCTGGACGACGGTTTTGGCGAGGCCGAGTTTGACGGCTGGGGGTTCGAGGCCGCCAAGAAGGGCATGGCGTCCCTGGACGGTGGTGCTGCGGGCGGCAAATCGGGCGCGGAGGTGGAGGAAATCATTCGCCGGAGGAGGGAACAGAAGGAGGGCAAGGACCGGGTAGGAGGAGAAGACGACGACGGGACAATGGTTGTGGACGTGGATCTGGATGAGGAGGTCTTGGCTGAGGATGGCTTCGGAATGGGAGTTGGGTCGGACGTGGAGGAAAGCGACCGGGATGACGAAGAGATGGAGGACGGGGAAGAGGACGAGGAAGACAACGGGGAGGACAACGGGGAAGATGACGAGGCCGCATCCGACGACGACTCGGTGGCGACACCGGTACAGCACCCCGACGACGACGCCTCGGGAGATGACGATGACGAGGATGATGCCGAGGAGGAAGCCAAGCGGAGAGATTTCTTTGCGACCCCAGAGGAGGTCGCGAAAAGCGCCAAAAAGGGCAAGACATCCACGTTCCTAGACCTGGGGCTGTCACGGCCGATTCTGCGAGGTCTCACCTCCGTCGGCTTCGATGAGCCGACCCCGATCCAGGCCAAGACGATCCCGATTGCGCTGATGGGCAAGGACGTGGTCGGCGGGGCCGTCACTGGTTCGGGAAAGACAGCTGCATTCATGGTCCCCATCCTCGAGCGCCTACTCTACCGACCGAACAAAATCCCGATGACAAGAGTCGTCGTCCTCGCGCCCACTCGCGAACTGGCTATCCAGTGCCACGCGGTTGCGACGAAGCTGGCGACCTCCACGGACATCAAGTTCTGCCTCGCCGTGGGCGGTTTGAGCCGCAAGGTGCAGGAGGCGGAGCTGCGCCTCCGGCCAGACGTGGTCATCGCCACGCCCGGCCGCTTCATCGACCACATGCGGAACTCACCCAGCTTCGCGGTCGAGAAGGTCGAGATCCTTGTGCTCGACGAAGCCGACCGGATGCTCGAGGACGGTTTTGCGGACGAGCTGAACGAAATACTCACAACGCTGCCGAAGTCGCGGCAGACGATGCTGTTCTCCGCCACCATGACGTCCTCGGTCGACAATCTGATCCGCGTCGGTCTTACCAAGCCCGTCCGCATCATGGTAGATTCGCAGAAGTCGACGGCCGGCACGCTGGTTCAAGAGTTCGTGCGGCTGCGACCCGGACGCGAGAAGAGCCGCATGGGCTATCTGGTGCATATCTGCAAGAACTTCTACACGAAGCGTGTCATCATCTTTTTCCGCCAGAAGAAGATGGCCCACCGAACGCGAGTCATCTTTGGTTTGCTGGGGCTGTCGTGCGCGGAGCTGCACGGTAGCATGAACCAGACTCAGGTATGGATGCCCTGCCGTTTAGCCATAGATATGCCGTTGCTGACAATGCCCAGCGTATCGCAAGCGTGGAAGCCTTCAAAGACGGCAAGGTCAACTACTTGCTAGCGACGGATCTTGCGTCTCGCGGTCTCGACATCAAGGGTGTGAACACAGTGATTAACTACGAAGCCCCGCAAACGTTGGAGATTTACGTCCACCGTGTCGGTCGTACGGCGCGTGCGGGTCGCAGCGGTGTCGCCCTTACTCTAGCCGCGGAGCCCGACCGCAAGGTTGTGAAGGCGGCGGTCAAGGCCGGCAAGGCGCAAGGCTCCAAAATCGTCAGCCGGGTAATCGAGCCGTCCGACGCGGACAAGTGGCAGACGGAGGTGGACGAGATGGACGATGAGATTGAAGAGGTGCTGCGCGAGGAGGAGGAGGAAAAGCAGCTCGCGCAGGTCGAGATGCAGGTCAAGAAGGGCGAGAACCTGATCAAGCACGAGGAAGAGATCCACTCGCGGCCGAAGCGGACGTGGTTCGAGTCGGAGAAGGACAAGAAAATGGCAAAGGAGGCTGGCCTGGCGCAGCTGAACGGCATCAAGGAGGCGATGAAGCGAAAGGGCAAGGGGAAGCTCAGCAACAAGGACAAGAAGAAGCTTGATTCTAAGGCGGAGATGATGGATGGGGGCCGGCCGTGGAAGAAGGGCAGGGCCGAGCGGGAGGGCAAGGGGGCGGTTCTGAACCTGAAAAAGATCAAGAAGCGCACACCGACAGCGCGGGGAGGGAGGAAAGGGAAGAAGTGAACGGGCATCGATATCCATCGAGTCTCCTGTATGAAGCTGCGTTGCCCCTTTTGATGGCGTTCGTGGGTAAATTACCTGTATTGATTAGTAACGGCTGGTCACAGAGCCTGTCTTCGCTGCCGTGCAACGCTCCGCCGAGTGACGTATTACCCAGGCTGCCAACCACAACCACTCGTCCTTCTCGACGCAGCGCAGTTCGTCGCAAACGAACTGAAGGCTCCCGCCACGGTCCACGAGATGCACCATCCTCACCGCTCGAGACCCGCTTAGCACCCTCAGGGACCTTCATATATTTGCTGCAGCAAGCACCAAACCCACTCGACTTGCCGCACTTGCCATTTTTCCGTGGTTGCCCTTCTCGACACACATTGTCACCTCTCAGACCTTAACAGTCACGCGCAACTCAACATCCTGGCGCCCTTCAAACCACCGCCGCCGCCATTCTTCTCCCACGTACCGCGCATAGCCCGACGCCTACTACCACCCATCCGACTCCCGCATTCCCACCACCCGCACCGCCATCCCAAACCCGCCCTCTTCCTGCGCGCCCTCCGCGACCGCTACCGCGAGCGCCTCGCGCGCTTCCGCCACGACACGCTCCCGCGCTACGGCCGCGGCCTGCAGAGCCGCATCTACCGGTTCATTGTTGCGCGCCAGCAGCTGCGCCGGCTGCGCCGGCTGAGCGGCGGCGGTGGGAGTGGAAGCGGGAGCGGGCGCTGGGCTGAGCTGGTGGCGCGGTCGTCGCGGTTCTTGGGGCGGCCGTCTAGGAGCGGGGGTACGTCCGTGCGGGAATTTGTGGAAGGGGGAGGTCGTGCTGCTGCTGCTGGGGGTGGTGATGCTGGAAAAGGACAGGGGAGAGAATTGAAGATGGCGCAGTACGGGTATGGGTATCAGGGGTATGGGCCTGGATCGAGAGAGGGCACGCCGCCGCCGGGTGCTGGCTCTGCTGCTCTCCCCGAGCGCGGGGCGAGACGGCGGAAGCTGGCGGCTGTGGCGGGCAGCGTCTATCGCGCCGGAGTGGCCGCCGCGAGCGAGCTGAAGGAGCAGTACAACAACACGCGGATCAGGGGCGTGCTGGCGGACTCGCAGGTTTCGATCCCCGGCGCGTTTCCGCAGGTGGAGATTGTCACGAAGGGCGAGGAGCAGATGGTGCTGTTCCCGACGTACGCGAAGCGCCATGTGAAGGAGTTTGGCCCCGCGGGGAGGTCCCCGCCGGGACAGTCGTTCCAGGCGGCAAACGCTGCGCAGATGGGCATGAGCGAGCGGGAGTACTGGGAGCAGGAGTGGGCGAGGGCTGAGGATGAAAAGGCGGTCGTGGATGTTGATGTTAGAGGGTGGATCTACATGCCCAGCAAGGGGCCGATGACACGACGCAATCGCATGTTGGTCGGTCTTGCAAGGCGGCTTAGTGGGATCCCGGCGCCGATGGCGGCCCAAGCAGAGCAAACGACAAGCACACACGAGCGGTTCGAGGAGATGAAGGAGGAGCAGCGGATTGCTCGCGAGGCGCGGGAGATTGAGCAGCGGGGCCAAGTCGAGGAGGAGGTCGCCAACCGGGGAGGCTACAGCGAGTCGCCCAGCGGTTCACCGAGCCCAGAACACACGCCTGTCCCGACACCGCCGTCTCCGACGCTGTCGGCCAGGACGCAATCCATGCCACAGGCGGACTTGACCGAAGCGGAGCTCGCCCTCGCCAACGCGAATCTCATGGCGCGGCTGGGGCCGTTTATGACGACGCCCCTGGTGCAGCTCCCCATCACCATCTTCTTCTACAACGACGAGCAGTCCCGGTCGCACACGGTCATGACGGACGACTCGGGACACTTCAGCGCGCGCGTCGCGCTCGAGTTTGTGCCGACGGACGTGCGCGTGCTCGCCAACGAGAATATCTCGACAACGAGGCCGGTGGAGATCATCGAGGACCGGGGCGTCAGCCTGATTAGCGACATCGACGACACGATCAAGCGGTCCAACATCTGGATGGGAGCCCGCGAGATCTTCCGAAACACGTTTGTGCGCGAGCTGGCCGATCTGACGGTCGACGGCGTCAAGGAATGGTACCACACCATGGACAAGATGGGCGTCAAGCTGCACTTCTGCTCCAACAGCCCGTGGCAGCTGTTTCCCGTCCTCGCCACCTACTTCCACCTCGCAGGCCTGCCCAAGGGGTCGATACACCTGAAACATTACAGCGGCATGCTCCAGGGGATCTTCGAGCCGGTCGCGGAACGGAAGAAGGGCACGCTGGAGGCCATCATCCGGGATTTCCCGCAACGCAAGTTTCTGCTCGTGGGCGACAGCGGCGAGGCGGACCTCGAGGTGTATACCGACCTTGCGGTTGCCAACCCCGGTCGGATTCTGGCCGTCTTCATACGCGATGTCACCACCCCGGAGCAGGCAGGGTTCTTTGACGCTTCGTTCAGCGTCGACTCGGGGACACGCAGCAAGCAAGCTGGCACAATGGGCAGGCTGCAGGACCGACGACCCAACGATGCTCCCGAGTATCGACCACGGCTTCCTCCGCGGGTCACAGCTCCGCCGCCGAGCACAGGGCCGATTATGGGGACGCTCATAGACTTTGACGACGAGCCTGCGCCAGCGGTTCCATCACCGGGCGTTCAAGAGTCCGTCAAGCCAGGCACGCCCGCTGCCGGCAGCGTTACCCGCAAACCACCACCACCGCGACCCGCCAAGCCCTCGGCACTGCGAGGCTTCCCGGCCGACGCGAGCGCCAGCAGCAGCCCGGGAGGCTCTCCCGTTTTGCCCGGCAGTGCGGGCCAGGGTGCAGCCTACCGACCACGGACATCGTGGAGCAGCACGCCGGCAGCCAGTCCCCGGCCCACTCCACCGCCGCCCCCTCCCCGACGCCGCGGAACCGCTCCGCCAGCACAGCAGCAGGGCCAACCACCGCGCAGCGGCAATTCCGACGTCGCCGAGATAGAACCGCTCCCCGCCAGGGTTAACACGTTTAACTCGGTTGGCAGGACCAACACGGCGACGCCGCCGCCCAACAGTGGACCGGCAGCCACGGCGGCGGTCAACAAGAAGGTGGATCTGTGGCTGCGGCGGCTGGCGCGGGCGCACGAGATCCTGGATGCGCAGGGCGTGAAGTTGTACACCTGGCGGCGCGGGGACGACGTGGTGGCCGAGGCGGAGGGGATTGTCCAGGAGGCGTTGAGGGAGATGGAGGAAGGGGGCAAAGGGTCAGGGGGTGGGGGAAGAGTGTTGAGGTGAGCACACGCGTACGATACCTTTGCGATAGACAGTACAAGCATGGCGCTACAATGGGCAGTTTGATATGTCAAGCACCAGGCACTGGAACGAAAGACAGATGAGAGACCAGCTTCACACAGAGCAGCTGGTGGTCGTGCTGGCTAACCCTAACCCCTTCATTGTCTCACCGCTTGCCGAATAAGACCATCGACAGGGTCGATCGTTTGCTGGACCCTGCAGAAAAAACGGCGAGCGCGCCTTCTCGGACATCGTCTCGCCGAACGACGTGCCTGCCGCAGCGAGATTGAAGATTGAGTCACCGGTCAAGCCGCGTTCCCTTCGTCCCCAGCCCCCCACCTCCCACCTCACGACGCGACCCATGACACTGCGGGCTCTCAGTGAGCGGGCAGGCAGGAAAGCGGCGAGTGGAGGTCCAGGGCCCTAAATGTACAAATACGCCGACGCTGCAGCAGCACAGCGTGCGCGGGTCTCGTTCAACCAACTCCACCAGGCGCTGCCAACGCCCTCCTCCTTTGCTCGTCGACTCGGCTCCCACGCCCGCTTGCGAGCCGCTACCAGACCGTCGCCGTTCGCCCGACGCCAGCCATCCGGTCCGCCTCGGCGACTTGGGACGCCCATAGTCCCCGACTCGCTTTTCCCCCACACAACTGCTTGGGCAGTCAAGCCTGACGGGTCCCACAAACCCACGACCGCCCATCGCGTTGTCCTCGTGCCGAACGTCGAGCGCCAGCCCGCCACCACCGTCCTCCCTACCCGCGGAGGCATGCTGTGCTACGTGCAGGTCGTCAACGCGCCCTCGGCCGACACGCCGGGGGCCGCCCTCATGCTGCACTTCGACAACCGGCGCTACTTCTTCGGCCGCATCGCCGAGGGCATGCAGCGGTCTATGATGCAGCGGAGGGTGTCGCTCGCCAGGATCTTCGACATCTTTCTGACCGGCGCCATCAACTGGCAGGCGACCGGCGGCCTGCTCGGCATGATCCTCACCATCGCCGATCTCAAGGCCGCCTCGATCGCCGACGTCGCACAGCTCAACGACAACCGGCTCAACAAGGGCAAGAAGTCCGTTAAGTCGGTCACGGCACACCTCAACATCCACGGCGGCAAGAACCTGGTGCACCTGCTGGCCACCGCCCGCCGCTTCATCCTCCGGAAGGCTCTCCCGGTCCACCCCAGGGAAGTCCGCCACGATCCCCGGGACGACGGCAGCAAGGCGGAACCCGACTACGAGGACGAGAACATACGCGTGTGGTCGATCCCGGTGTCGGTGCCACCCGTACGGCCTAGCCCGTCGGAACCTCAGTCGCCCAAGAAGCGGAAACGGAGCCCTTCGTCCGAGCCGCAGGCCGCTGCGGCGGAGCAGGATCCTGCTGCGAGCGAGGAGGCCCACCAGACCATCAGGGAGGCTGTCGTCAAGGACATGTTCAACTCTAAGTGGGACCTGGACACGCTGCGCGAGATGCCGCTCGCGGACGTCCGGCTGCCAGCCAAGATCTTCGTCAGGAACCACCAGGGCCATCTCGAGCCGTACGACGGGCCCGGGCCCAACTCGCCGTCTTGCCCAGACATCAAGGTTTGGGTGCGGCTGCCATGGCCGGCAGCGAGGATAGAGCAGCTGCCGCCCACGTCGCCGGCGGAGCAATCCATGTGCTACATCGTCAAGTGCCACTCCCGGCGCGGCAAGTTCAATCCCGAGGTTGCCACCGGCCTGGGCGTCATCAAGACCGACTTCAAGAAGCTCACCGCCGGACAGAGCGTGCCCGGCAAGGACGGGACCATCGTCACGCCCGAGATGGTGATGGGCGACTCGGTCGAGGGCCGTGGCTTTGCGGTGCTGGATATCCCGTTTCCCTCTCTGGTCGACCCGCTGCTCCAGCGACACGAATGGTCGAACCCGGAGGTCATGGCGGCAATTGACACCATGTATTGGATCCTGTCCGACGACATCACGGTCAGCGATCCCCGCGTGCTGCAGTTCATGCAAGCGCACGCGTCAGTCAAGCATGTCATCCTCGGCAGCGCCGTGTGCCCCAACGTGCCGGGCCTAGAATCGCCCACTGCGCAGCTCATCAAGATGAACCGCATCGACAAGCAGCGGTTTCACCTCCCCGTCTTCGACCTCAAGCCGCGGTCTGGCCTAGACAAGGCACTGGGAGCCGTTGCCGAGCTTGGCCGTGCCGGGATGAGGTACCAGATGGCCCCCAAGCCGGCGTTCCTCGCCGACAAGGTGGTCCCCGTGATGGACACGGGGAGGCCCGTCTGGGACCTCACGGTGTTCGCTCCGGAGGTGCTGGCGCTCGCAGAGACCGCGAGTCAGAACATCCAGGACCCCGCCTTCCTTGCTGGGATTCAAAAGGCGCAGCACGACCTACCCTGTCCGGAGACCGAGATCATCCCGCTCGGCACCGGCTCCGCCATGCCGTCCAAGTACCGCAACGTGTCGGCCACGCTCATCCGCGTGCCCGGCTGGGGCAACTACATGCTCGACTGCGGCGAGAACACGCTCGGCCAGCTGCGCCGCTGCTTCGGCTACGCCGGCGCCGACGAGGTCCTCAAGGACCTCCGCGCCATCTACATCAGCCACGTGCACGCCGACCACCATCTCGGCACCGTCAGCATCATCGACCGCTGGCGCGAGGTCAACACCGACGGCAAGCTGGCCATCGTCGCGACGACCAAGTACCTCGAGTTCGTGCGCGAGATCCAGTCGGTCCAGGCCCTCGGCGGCGACCGCCTCGTCCCGGTCACGCTGCGCTGGTCCGCCGGCCGCCCGATCCCGGGCTCGCGCACCACCACCACCTTCCCGGACGGCGTCGACGCGGCGGCCCTCCGCCTCCCGCGCTTCGACGCCTGCCTCGTCGACCACTGCTTCGAGGCCACCGCCGTCGTGCTCACCTTCCCGGGCTCGGGCCTCCGCATCGCCTACTCGGGCGACTGTCGGCCGTCGGCCACGTTTGCAGAGCTCGGCCGCGGCGCGCATCTCTTGCTGCACGAGTGCACGTTTGATGACGAGCTGGCCGGCGACGCGCTCGCCAAGAAGCACTCGACGCTGTCGGAGGCGCTGGACATTGGGCGGCGCATGCGCGCACGGAGGGTGCTGCTGACGCATTTTTCGCAGCGATATCCCAAGTTGCCGGTCGTCAATGAGGCAGCGGCGCTAGCGGCGGATGGGGATGGGGATGGGGATGGGGAAGGGGGGAAGCGGGATGTGGCGGTGCTGTTTGCGTTTGATATGATGCGGGTGAAGCTGGGCGAGTTTAGGCAGGCGCAGCAGTTCTTGCCGGCGCTGAGAAAGTTGTTGATGGTGGATGAGAAGTTGGAGGGAGAGGGAGATGGCGAGGAGGTGTGAATGTGCAGGTGATGGGTGGGTGTGGTGTGTAAGAGGAAGTGTATGATTTCTGGATGGCGATGTATGCGTGGACGGATATAGATCGATGACACGGTGCCAAGCGGTCATGAATGGGTGGGGAAATTCTTGGGTAGACTATGATCATGCGTTAGATAATACACAACGTTACTCCATTGCTACAAACTTCTCAGTACCGTGGTGTGTGCCTTCTGCAGCTGGCTACCTACTTGGCGTAATGATGCTGAACAGCAGTACTTACCACGCCCCTTAAGTTGGGTATTTGAGTCAGCATCGCAATAATACCCGATCAGCCTACTATTGCATATGATGGCGAGGGACATACCGTAGTGAATTCTTTTTTTTTATCTCGGCTAAAATCTCTAGATGCATGACACAAAGAGAGGAACAACAAAGAGATAATATCGGGACAGCCAAAGCGAACAGCAAACAAGGAGCCGAGTGAAAAATACGAAACCCACCGAGAAATCTGCTACTTGGAAAACCACACGAAAGCAAACTATGAAGCTGGCTTTGTAGGGAGCTTAGACGTATCATTGACCTTGGAACCCGATGGACAAGCTGTTCACAGGTTAGGAAAGGGGGCAACAGGGTCACTCACTCACCTGCTCACCTGACATCAGTTCCGTCAGTCACTCACTCACTTCGACTGGCCCTGGCAGAAATCCGACCAGTTAGTGTCCACCGACCGCCGCGACTGGCGGTTCCGTTGAGCCTGGGATTCATCCTTGGCCTTGGGCTGGAGGAGAGCCGGATAGGGGTCGCGGTCGAAGAAAGTGCGCACGCTCCCGTTCTTGGGCGGAGAGCCAACGAGACTCTGTGGGCCGTGGGCGCTCTCCGCCTCGCTGTCGCTCTCGACGGTGACCGAGGTGTAGAGGCTGGGATTGGGCTGGTTCTGGCCGCTCGGCCAGTATGCCCGCGCGGGGACGAAGGCGCCGGTAGAGGTAACTGAACTGTCGATGTCGGCGAAGGAGGGGAGGGAGTAGATGGAGGGCGGGGAGGCGGAGATGATGATGGAGGAGGACCAGACGGAGGGGGCAGGGTTGGCACCGCTGTTGTTGCCTTGGGTGGACGGGCCAGCGCTGCCGGTCCCGTCCATGCCCATTCTGCCGTCGTTGCCGTTGCTGTTGGCAGCAAGCAGCTTGATCTGCGGCAGCGCCATGCCATCCGCGACCTCCGTGGCCCCGGGCAGTCCACCACGGTGTCTGCTCCTGCCCTCGCTTCCTCCCTTGTCGTTGTCGTCGCCCCTCCTCACCCTCCGCTCAATCTTCCGATCATGCATCAGTGCCCTGACACCTTGAATCTCCACCGCCAGTGCCTCGCTCTCCCTCCGCATCTCCTGCGCCATCTCTGTCCCCATAGAAGAGGGACCACCCTGCTTCAGCCGACGAGAAGGTGGAGCCCTCGAAACGCGCTGCTGCTGCGAAGGCGAATAAAACACATCCATCCACACCTCCACCACCCCAGCCAGCCGCGGAATCCTCCCCTTCGCCCGGCCCAGGATACTTCCCCGCAACGCAACCAACACATCACGCCGCCCGCCGACAACAGCCAGCACGCACGCGGCGCAGCCGCTCCGCACGCGCGTGAAGCGCCTCGCGGGGGGCGTGCCGCCGCCGTAGAGGTCTTCAAAGCGCGCGGGCGCGAGCCACAGCGTCGCAAGGCCGGTCAGCGTTTCAGCGAGGGCGCGTACGCGCGCGACGTGCAGCACGTGCTGGTGCTGGTCGGACGGCGACGCGGCGGCGGCGGCGAGGGAGGGGCGGACGCGCTGGGCGTAGCCGCGCAGCACGTCGGCCCGCACCGAGACCTCGGTCTGCAGCAGGCCGAGAACGTGGTTGATGATGGCCGGGTCGAGTGCTGCGTGGGCTGGGCAGAGGTGGTTCGTGGGCGTGGGCGCTTCGCGGGCCTGGGTGTCGCCGAGGAAGAGCGAACCCAGGGCGCGGGTGATGGCCCCCGTGCCGCTGGTGGTGCCCTCGCGCGGGGCGAGGAGCTGCTCGGGCAGGGTGGTGTTGATGGTGTTCTGCTGGGCGTTCAGCCAGTCTTGGGGCGGGACGGTCGTTGCGTTGGGGGTGGGCAGCGCGGACGGGTCGATTCGCAAGAGGCTGGCGAGCTCGAGGAGAGCTCGGCGGTCGAGCGTGGCGAGCAGGTCCGTATCCATGTTTGCGGGAGCCATGGTGAGCGGTTGGGTATTCTGTTCGTGATGAAAATGGAGTGGGGATGCTGCCTCGCTGTAGTCGACCGGTATGCTTACTGACGAAGTGCTGAGTGCTGCCAGACGAATGCATCGCGGCGGCATGGGGATCTGCCTGTATTAATATGCCAACTCAAAAGAATGCTCCCATACCTACCCAGGTGTGTTCAAGCCGACAAGAACATCCCAGCCTGTGCTCTTGAAAGATGGAAACGGGTTTTGCGTGCTGTTCAGCCAGAGACATGAACAACCTTCAGTGGCTCGAAGCAACAACAAAGCCATTGTCCAGCCTGCCAGCGTCAGTCAGATCTGCAACAAAGAACGACCCCGAGGAATCAGACAAGCTAGGGAGGGCTCACTCACTCGCCGAACCAAAAGTCAAACCCAAGCCCTAATCAATTAACCTCCGCAATCTTTGCCTATCGTCACTGGATCGTCAGATCCAGCCGAGCCAACAGCAGAGACAGGACTGGAACACCAGCTGTGATTCATCGTCGCATTGATCCACCGCCGGATATATATCACGCCTATGTAAGTAAGTAAAGAGCCCGAACCACCGCTTGCTGCTCGCGCAAATCCGAATCCGAATCCGAATCCGAATCCGAATCCCATTTCCCCAAGTTATGAGTGAGAATGCCGCAGTTCTCTAGAGAAGAAGGAAGAAGACGAAGAAGAAGAAGAGAAAAAGATCCATTTCCGCGCCAGGTCATCCATCCATCCACCCCAATCCATTATATGATGCGTGTCCATCCCCATGCCCAAGGAAAACGTGGTGCATGATACGACCGCCTGCCCATCCCCGAATCCACACTCGCCTTTTTCCGACCGCGTGCAGACAGAAAGGGCTGGACCGCTACTCATATACTTCGTCTCCCCCTATTCCGGAGTTCCATGCAAAAGACCCGCCGCATCGCCAAGCCAAAACAGCCCAACGCATCACGCTTGAGCCAACCCCGTCCCTTCCAGGGCCAGCTGAATGACACACCCCGTCATCATCACCTCCGCAACGCCGTCGCAGCCACCCTGCCACCCTCCACAGCAGCAACAGCCGCCGGCATTGGCGGCGCATGCTTGGCCCCCGCACCCGCCGCAGCGGCGGCGAGCTCGAGCTCGCGCGCGCGCAGCTTGTCGGCGCGGATGCGCGCGGCCTCGGTGCCGTCGTCCGAGTGGGCCGTCTCGCGGAACCAGGGGTGCTGCAGGGCCTGCTTGGCGGTGATGCGGTGGGCCGGGTCGTAGACGAAGATCTTGCGCAGCAGGTCGAGGAACTGCGTCAGGAAGGCCGAGTTGGCGTGCCCGTGGATGATGTCCTTCAGATAATCATGTCAGTACATCGCATTATTGGGTGTGGCTCGAGGCATACGTACTGGAAGCCGCTTCATTTGCTTGACGAATCTCCTAGATGCTCGAGTCGTGTCGGCGGTGGGGTAGTCAAGCTTCAGTCGCTTGAAGTATCTGTGCCTGGTTAGCTGCCTGCTGCTCGGTTGGTCGCTCGATTGGTCAGAAGCAAAAACGCACTTTGAGGCGGGGTTGCCGCCGTTCCGAGTCATCCTGTTGACCTGGTGCACAAGCGACACGTCGATCCTGGCGTCCACCACGGCCTCCATCATGGCCAGATGCTCGAGATTATCGTGCGTCTGGAACAGGGCGTCGCCCGTGAAGAACTCGACCAGGATGCAGCCGATGCTCCAGATGTCGCAGGGGTAGGACCACCCGAGCCCGAGGATGATCTCGGGCGCCCGGTAGTGCCGGGTCGACACGACGGACGAGTGATACTCGTCCTGGAACGTCGCGGAACCGAAGTCGATCAGCCGTATCTCCGTGTCCAGTAACACCTTTCGTTGACTAGCCGAGCGGGGGTTGACGGTCGTGGAGGACGGGATTCTTCGGTTGTACGTGAATGTCTGATACTCGTTGTTGCACAGCAGGATGTTTTCTGGCTTCAGGTCGGTGTGTATCAAGTTCAGATCATGAAGAACTGTGTAACGGTTAACGGCAAGATCCAAGGGAGCGGAGGGGTCCTGCTTACAAGCGACACTGGTGAAGAGCTGCTTGGCAAAGCTCTGTATTTGGCTGTTGGGGAAGGGCACAAAGTTGTTGCCCTTGAGGAAGTCGAAGACGCTCTGGCCGAGGAGGTCCATGACGATGCAGATGTGGCCGCGGTAGTCAAAGCAGTCCCGGAAGTGGATGCAGCGGTTGCGGTTCTCCTCGTCGTTCGCTCGGAGCGTCTCCAGCACCCGCAGCTCGATCTTGCTGGCTTCGCGGTACTTTTGCACCGACCGGATGATCTTGATGGCGACGAGTTTTTCGGATATCCTGTCTCTTGCCTGGACAACCTTGCCGAACGTGCCCTGCCCGAGCAGCTTGACCATTTGGTCTTGCAGTACTTGTCAGTGTCTCATCGTCTATGTGCTGCAGGGCTCTCTGTTTCTCTTACATCGATCTGTCAAGTCGTTATCGGGGACCACGATATAGTGGCCGTCGTCGTCATCAACGCGCGCATTCTTGCTGTGCGGGGGCTGTGTGGTCACCATGTCAGCACCTTCATCCGCTTTTGCGGACGGGCGGCAGTAACGCAACGGGTGGTCACGTACGTCTGCTATGACTTTGATGTGCACGTCTCGCGCCTTCTTGGGAGGATAGGGGGGTGGCCGGTAGTCGGCGAGGGCATCGGTGTAGATTGCGGCTTCGCGACGTCTCGCCTCGTTGGCAATCTGCTGGCGCGTCGTCCTCTTCCGCTTCAGGCCGGGCTGCGTCCCGTAGTCATATTGACCGTTTGACGAGAGCGAGCCGAGCGACGTGGCGGCGGTAGTGTGAATGGCCGAATTCGTCCGGTCGCTCGCCGCGGTCGATTTGCTCGGGGTGTGGGAGCCGGCAGCGGCGCTGTGGTGGACCGGGTCGTAGGGCGTCGGCTCGTCGGCTCGTTTCCTCTTCTTGGCCGACGAGCCGTGAGCGCTGCCGGCGGTGGCATGGTGTTGTGAACGACTGCTGCCGACAAGCGTCTGGGCCTGGGACAAGGTAGTAGACGCCCCATTCGGCCGGTCCGGCTCGGGTGTGTCATCGATGACGATGACTTCCTGGGGCAGGCCGTTCTTGTAGAAGTCGCTCCAGTCAGGCCCTCTCGATCGCCTGCGCTTGCGGGGGTGCTGTGGCTCCGCCTGTCCTCGCGAATCTACAGCAGGTGGCATGGTTGTGTAGACCTGGTCGGTCGTCTCGTGCGGAACGAGCCTCGTCGTGCGGTCCACGGCAGCCGCGGCTGCTCCATTTGCCGAAGCGTGGCTCACGGCTGAGGAGTAGCCGGGCGACGGGTAGGCCAGGCGAGAGGCCGCAGGGAGGATCGGGTTTGGCGGGCGGTACGACGACGAGTTGGACTGGGGGTACGAAGGCTGCTGGTGCGGGTGCGGGTGGTGCTGGTGGTGCGAGTAGCGGAAATGGTGGGTGTGCGTGTGCGGGCTGTAGTGCGGCAGCGTGGCGGTCGCAGTGGTCGGCGTCGACATTGTCTGCTGCTCTCGCGGATCCGCGACGGGGAATCCGCGTGGGCGGGTTGCGGATGCAGAAGGGCTTGGGGTCGGTCGACACAGGCAGCGTGTGCAGGTGTGCGAGATTGCGAATGATCGAGGGTGTGCTTGTGTGGGCGAGGGAGGAAGGTGACGGCCGCAGACGCGGTATTAGCTGCCCAGTGGGAGGTGGAGGCGGAGGCGGTCGCTCGCTCGCTCTCTGCAGTGACAGAGTGCAGTGTGAAGGCTAGGTCGGGTTCGGGTGCCAGCGAATCTCACTGGAGAATGCCGTCGCCGGGGGTCCAGCTGTCCACGGGTCGGTGGGTTGGATTTCCGTCGTTCCAGTGATTGACGTTCACGTTTGGAGCGGCCCTGGCACGGCAGCCGTCGTCCTTGCTCAGGTAGGTAGTTGCCGAATTTCTCGCGCAGATGGGACGGTTAAAAGGTAGTGATTGAGGCATGTGAGCCGCTGCTTGTCGTCAGGACTGTGTATTCCAGAGATTTGAGCAGCCTCTTGGGAGGAGGGCTGTGACAGCAACGAGTATGTCACAATGGCGCTGTTCCGCAGGCTCGTCAAGGGAGGCAAGTTAGGGGACTCTGGCCCTCATCGCCCATCACCTGCAGGGACAGTGGTCTGTGTGCTGCTGGGCCCAGCCTGGCTCGCCTGGGGGCTGCGACGCTGCTGCTGCGGTTGTGGGTGGCAGGGCAAAAAGCGTCCCCGATTTACCAGATTGCGCCGTGGCCAACGTTGCTTCTGGCCAATTTCAAGGCCTCAGGTCGGGCATGATCGTGCTCCGAGTCCATAAAGACATGACCATGCGCCTACGATGATGAATTTTTGAGTTTTCTACAGATACTGCGAGCTAGCTTTTCCAGATACACAATGGGAAGGATCACTCGGGTCTGGCAGGAGCGATAACGGTACTGCTTTGTGGTTGGGATGGATGGAGAATTTGCACAGCAGCCGCCTGGAGCAGTGTTAGGTTAGTTCTGGGCGTCGGTGGCTGCTGCCAAGTCAAGTCCTCGCCTCGGGGCTCCGTGGCTGACGAGCAGCTGACACCGTGCTCTACTTGTTCTTTTGCAGGCTGTGGGAAACCCTGTACAGTGCACACTCCGGCTACCCTGACTGTCGTCCGGTCGTTTGACAGCGCGGCATTCCAGCCCGCCAGCTGCATGTTTCGTTTAGGTGCGGGGTTGCCGGCTGAAAGACCGTGCCATCGTCCGTCAGTCAGCCTCTTTGCTATCTCGGTATCCATACTCCTCCCTGCTACGGCAATAACAGACGAGCGAGTTGTCGTGCGATCACGACCCTGCGTGGAGAGTGCAGGTATTGGCGTCATCTCCGACGGAAACGGGTCGTCGTCGGTGCGCCTTGCAGAACCCAAGCCCCTGTATACCCGACTGCGGGCAGAAGCGAACAAGTATTCAGAGGTACCTGTCCGAAGAAACACCCGGGATCAGCCGTGCCGCTCGCAGCGGAACCGCATCTAGAGACGACACGAGGCAAGCTAGGCAGCACTTACTAACGGCGGACTATTTTTGCCTTTGCGTCTTCATCAACACGTCTCCATGCTTTCGATCCGATTCAGGGGCCTGAGACTCGAGAACCACAGCTTTGCGTTTGCGCTAGAAGGCACGCCGAAGTCCAACTTCTCGCTGGGTCAAGACTTTGCCATATTTAGGCACCATCTGAAGAGAACGGGAATGGGCTGGGTTTCCCAATGAAACCGGGGCAGGGCTCCCGCTTCCTTTGCCCGTCTGTCAGTGAAACAACTGTGGGTACGCCAGAAACCAGACTCTCGACGCGGCCAATTGGTGCTGCATTCCGAAGTGCAGATGAAAGGACGACGCCTTCGTCAGCATACCCTTATGAAGGAAAGTGTAGCCGTTATTCCAGCTCTTCCTGGGCGGGGCTTGAACTTCCGAAGGCGAGGAGGGGATGGACTCTGAGTGGGCATTCGATACATGAAATTTATTCTTTCACTGGCAGTGCTAAGTTATCATTTGCAACGTCACCACGATTCGTCAATGACCACCCATTCACATTCTCAACAGTAAGGTAACAACAGTAAGAGGTCTGGGCGATGGGTGTTCGCCGATGTCAAATATCAGGTGCCTCCTTCGATCCACCCTTTTCTCGAGCCTCTATTCTCGTTCCGCGCGAGTTGTGTCCGCTTGCATCATAGGGGTTCACCACCTACCATTTCCTTGGTTCGTGATGGGCTGGAAGCCCCGCAGTGGCCAACCCCGACCTTACACGGCATCAGTGTCCCCTGAACCCCCCTCCATCAAGCCGCAGAACACACAGTACGCCACGGCCAAAGGAGACGGGCTCAACGGGATGACTTCATCCATGCCGTCGCTTCGTCCACCGACCTAACGCTCTGCACCTGGACGAGCTGGAATCCTCTATTCAGTCTGAACAGCTGCAAGGTGACAGCGAACCTGGCATTCGAGTGCGCCGCACTTGCTGCCGTAACCTCGGGCATGCCTCTTTTTACACAGCACACAACCGCGCGCCTGTTCGGCCAATGCGCATCGACTAATGACAAGCAAGCACGCGGAAGAGCGCGTAATCGTTGATTGTTTGCCCTGGCCGCCAGGCTCAGCGGCCGGTTCCCCTTTTCGCTTCTTTGTGTTAGGCAGGCTGCTCGCCAACGACGAAAGAAATTGCCGTTGGTCTGATGTTCTCCTCTCACGCGGCGGGCTGGATAAGAAAAGCACCAGGGCCCTTTTCGGACCCAGATCCGAATGGTTTGGTTGTCAACCCCCTTTTCCGCCCCGCTCATCAGCCGCGACAGCCTCAGCTCAGACTGCGGCCCCTGATGGTTCAGGTTTCACGGGAGGGTTATCCGCCAGGGGCGGCCGACGCGAAGGAGGCATCGTTAAACTGTTGCGCAAACTTGGCACAGTCTTCAACACAAGCCGAAGTCGAAGGCGATTGACGGTTTGCTAGTACTTGACCGGCTAACCCCCTACACGAATTCAAGTCTTCACCACTGCAGTGTTTAACAAGCCCCAGCTGCCGACTCTTCCCGTCACATAATCGGCGCTCGGTCAAACATCAAACCATCTTGATATATCCCTATAAAATGGCGCTACATACTGTAGAAAAGCACGCCGAGCGATGTCGGTCACTCCAAACCGGCATCAGCCCGACCCAAGTCCAAGCCATGCCGCGCAGCACGCTTACGCTCCCTGCAATGCAGCAGCATATCGCCGCGCTGTGCCATGTCACAAACATGTAACTCCCCAAGCCCTTTCCCCCCATACCACCCCTTATATACAATCAACCCCTTTCCCACACTTCCTAGAGGCGCCGCATCTCAAATCCCCCGATTAAATTCCACCAACCCGCCCTCCCCACCCCGGCCATGGAACTCCTCTTCCAAGCTCTCGGCGCGCACGCGCTGTCGCTGCGGGAACGCGGCGAGCGCCAGCGGCAGCGCCGCGTAGCTGGTCAGCAGGATCAGGCCGAGGTTGACGGGCGTGGTCAGGCGCGGGTTGGCGCGCAGCCAGGCCGAGCGCTGCAGCCGCACCAGCACCAGCGGCGGGATCACCATGATGGGCGAGCTGTTGAACACGCGGCTCGCCGCCGTCTCGGCGACGGCCAGCGTGGCGGCCTTCTTGCTCTTGCCTAGGCTGGCGGCGTCGGCGGGTTCGTCGGCGTCGGTGTCGGTGGAGGCGGGAGTGGTGGATTTCTCGGCGGAAGAGGAGGGGACTGGGGTGGCGGTCGTTGTTGTGGTGGTTGTGGTAGTGTTGACGGCGGGTGTAGGCTTCGTCTTGGACACCGCCGGGAACACGTCGATACCCGTGCGCATCTCCTCGCCGCGCATGAGGAACACGTTGAGGGCGCCTGCGCTGGCCACGGCGGCGAAGGGCACCAGGCGACTGAGGATGAGGCGGGTGGAGGGGGAGAGGCTCTTGAGGCGCGGGACGAGGCTGTTGAGGCCAACGGCGACGGAGCACGAGGCGGTCACGGCGAGGAAGTAGGACTGGGCAATCTTGGACCAGGACAGCGGCGACGACTTGTTCGAGTTGGAGTAGTTGATGGCCACGTTGAGCGACTGGTTGGCCACCTGCCAGGCGATCGTCCCGCGGTTCTGTTGCGACAAGTGTTAGCGGAACGTATTCTCAAGTTCGAGGCAAACAGAGCACAGGACAACGCACGCCGAGCCCCGGGGTGAGCATGCCTGCTGTCACGACCAGGTTGGACAAGACGAAGCAGGACATGCGGAAGGGCAAAAACACCGGCTCGCCCGTGTCGGGGTGCAGCGTCGAATCGACAATCTTCTTGGCCCGCCACAGCTCCGGCGTCATCTCCTTGACCTGGCCCGTCTTGTACGCGACCAGGGCACTCTTGGCTTGTTCGAGCCCGGCACGGCCGACGAGGAGGGTGCTAGACATTGACAGTGACATGGTCAGCGCTTGTTCGCAGCCACACGGCTTCCCTCAGTCCCCATAGGCGCCGAAAGCAACATCCAAATCCGCACTTGCACCCGTGAGCACGAGTCTGAGCAGAGGATACACGCACCAGGCGTCCCAGCCCCCTTCCCCACGTCCATTCAGCGTTCTCACCTCGGGTCGGTAATGCCAACGGTGTGCCTAACGCGGCCCCAGTATGTGCTGAGGTCATACTGCGAGTCGGGCAGCGCCCGGCTGCCTGGTAGGGACGCAGACATGTCGGCGTCGGGACGGGGCTGTTCGATCTGTCGCAGAGCGCAGAGCTGACGGCGGGGCGCAAGGGAAAGGGAAGAAAACAGCGTCGACCTGCAGATGTCGGAAACGAGGGAAAGGTGCGCTGTTGAATGCGCAGCCCAGAAACACCCGACTCCAACCGTCTTCCTTCGGCAGTTGCGCGCTTGGCGTCGTGTCGCAAACCGATGGGAGGCGGTGAAACCGTGACGGCGAGAGAGATAGCGCCGCTGAAAAACGGCTCCAACGTCGGTGGAGACAGGGGTTCTGATAACGCTGGTTAGCGGATTGCGGGGCAATGACGGTCCCGTCTGGGATGGATGACAGGGGCTTACAGGCACCCCGGTACAGCCCGCTTACAGCCGGAATAGACTAGAGAGAAAGATGTCCCAGCGTGTCAGCCCTGGAACGTCATCCCGCCAAACGGGTACTCAGTGAACGGCAACAACAACAACAACAACAAACGCCATGGGCGCAGTCTCTTGAACTGTTCTTCCACCTCGGTTCTAGCTCCCATAGCTTCGGTCCCAAGATGGTCTTCAGCCAGGGCGTGCTGCGACGGTTGCCGTTCTCGGCATCGACGACACCACTGCAGGCGCTGGCGTATCTGCTGGGCATCTCGCTCTTCAGCATCTCGTTCCTCGTCTTCCTCAACAGCAGCGTCTCGTTCGTGATCACCGACCTTCTCGGAATCAAGGATGGCGTCGGTGACATTGTGGGCACCCTCGGCTTTGCCGACGAGATCGTCGCTCTCGTTGCCTGCCCGATCTGGGGCCTCGTGTCGGACCGCAGCGGCGTGCGTTTCGTTGCCGTGACCGGATATGCCATCATCGGCCTGGCGCTATTTCTCTTCGTGCAAGCCGGCAATGTCTACCCCCAGCTGCTGCTAGCCCGTATCTTCTTTGCGGTTGGCGCGACGGCTGCGTAAGTGCCCTTCAGCTGGGAAGCGGCAACCCGCCCTTGAACAAGATGCTGACATGGACCTGCCTGGCCACAGCGCGACCATGGTGACTGCTATCCTCCCATCACTGACCGGTGAAACCGGCCTGGCAGCCGTGGATGCGTCGAAGCCACCGCCAGCGAGAGGGAGAGCGAGCGTGACGCTGTCAATGGACTCCGAGGCGACCATCACCCCCGCACGCTTCCGGTCCACCGCCGACGATACGCCCCCGGTCGGGGAAGATTCGCTCAGCAGCCTGGACAAGGGGAAGCCGTCAGCGCTGGCCGGCTACGTGGGCCTCTTCACCGGCTGCGGCGCCCTTGTCGCGCTTGCACTTTTCCTCCCGCTGCCCGCCCGCTTCAGCCACATCGAGGGCGTCACACTCGCCGACGCCGTGAAGTACAGCTTCTACGTCGTCGGCGCCGTCTCCTTCCTCGTGGCCATTTTCATCTTCTTCGGCCTGCGGGGCCTCCGAGGCGAAGAAGGGAAAGGCTGGCGGACGCTGCTCGGCCTGCACGACCCAAGCTCGGAAGCCGCCGGTTCCGACGCGTCGCCTGCTTTGCAAACCGTACGCATCAACCCCCTTCCCTCCCAAAAACCAGTCCTCGCTCTACTAACAACCCACCCACCTCACCAGCAGACCCTCCCCTACCTCCACCTCCTCCGCTCCGCCATCCGCCTCGGCCTGACTGACGCCGACATCGCGCTCGGCTACCTCGGCGGCTTCGTCGCGCGCGCCTCCACCGTCGCCATCTCGCTGTTCCTCCCGCTCTTCGTCAACGCCTTCTTCATCCGCGCCGGCTACTGCCGCAGTGGCACCTCCCCCTCCGACCCCTCCCCGGAACTGAAGAAGGAGTGCCGCCAGGCCTACGTGCTCGCCTCCATCCTCACCGGCGTCGCCCAGCTGTCCGGCCTGCTGTGCGCGCCCCTGTTCGGCTACCTCTCTAGTCGCCGTCGCAGCAGCAGCAGCGGTGGCAGCGTTAACTGGCCCATTGTGGGCGCTACAACCTTTGGCATCGCGGGGTATCTCGCCTTCCCGCATCTCTCCAGTCCCGAATACAAAGACGTCGACGGCCGCGGCGGCGGGCCCGCCGTGTTTGTGCTCGCCGCGCTAATGGGCGTCAGCCAGATCGGCGCCATTGTGTGCAGTCTGGGCGCGCTCGGGCGTGGCGTGCTCAAGGTGGATGTCGTGAGCGTGCTGGCTGCTCCGGCCGGCGGGCAGGAGGAGGAGGCCGGGACGTTGATTGTGGAGTCGGCCGACGGGGCGGGCGAGACGGCGCCTTTACTGGAGAATGCTGCCGCGCTACCTGCGGAGGATGCCGTTTCGCGCGTTCGGTTGAAGGGCTCGGTTGCTGGGGTGTACTCGTGGTGTGGAGGTGCCGCGATCTTGCTGTTGACCAAGCTCGGCGGGTATCTGTTTGACTCGTGGTCGCCGGGCGCACCGTTCTACTTGATGGCTGGCTTTAATGGCGTGCTGTTGCTGGCGAGTGTGGGGATTGATGTCGGGCATGCCGCGAGGAGGAGGCGGGCGGGTAGTCTACAGTTGCCGTGAGCCCCTGTTTGCTCCGTGAAGAATAGCATGTGGTCTCCAGCCCGTTATATTTCTGAAAGCTGCCGGCTTCACGGCATTCTGGGTGATTTCGCGTCATAGAACGGCATGGCAGTCGCTGTGAGGGTATTGGGCAACTTGGACTTGGATTAACTCTCCGTGACAACGTCACATCTCGTCTTCCAACTCAACCCGCTATTGGACAATCGCCTGACCTCGGACAGCGGTTTGGCTTGGCAACTAGCCAGGCTGGGCCCAGTAAGTCAGTTCTGAAGACTCCTTATGTAGGCGGCCGCTGCTGGAGCAGTAGATAGGTGGGTTGATGAGCCGAGGCAGGCTCGGACACCACAAGGAGCACAAACCGATAGACGTCACTCGTGACATGAGCCACTCACTCACGACAGGCAGCAGAGAGAACAACGTAAAACCCAGCCGGTTCTACCAGTACAACCAGACATGCCGAAGAAGGTGGCTGCCACGGAGAAGGTCGCGCACGGCTTCTTCACCTCCATATACTCCCGTGCAAGCACTGCAGCCCACCATTTTCCGGAACACACACGCACACACATGACCGTAGTGGAAACGTCAGGAGAAGATGAAGAGCCAGTTTCTGTGAAGAAGAGAAAAGGGAAAACCTCCGTTGTTTTTTGAGACCTCAAGTTAACCCATGAACAGGGCTTGGGACAAAGTTGTGCGTGGCCCACAAGGTGAGGAAGAACTTCCTGCTGTGCCGTCCATGGCCATCACACACGTCCTATCACATCCATGCCACTCACTATCCTTTCGTCCATCCCAGGAGAGGATGCGCACTCTCTAGGCGAAGATGCCCAATGACTGACCCCGTCAATGGCGCATCGGGGTTTGCGCTGAGCCAGTTTAGGCGCCGAGGCTGGGGAAAGCGTCCTTATCGCTCGTGTTGATCGACGCCGACTGGCTGTCACCGCCACGACCACGGCCGCCACGGAACTCGCCACGGGGGGCGCCGCGAGGGGCGCCGCGGCCACGGCCACGGCCAGCAGCATCGCCACGGCCACGGCCAGCAGCATCGCCACGGGCACCGCCGCGGCCGCCGCGGCCACCCCGGGTGGTGGGCGCGGGCTCGATGTAGCGGTTCTCGAGCTCAACGAACTGCTTGGTCTTGCGCTCACGCTCGCGCTTGGCCTTGCCGCCGGCGCCGGGGAACAGCTCCTCTTCCTCCTCCTTCTTGGAGAGCGGGGCAAAGTCCTTCCACTTGTCGTCCTTGACGCCCTCGTTGGGCTTGCGGACCTTGAGGTCGGCCTCGAGAGCCAGCTTCTTCTCGGCCAGCTGGGCGAGGTACTGGTCATAGGTGAGGTGCTTCTCCTCGGGCTCCTCGGGCTTGGCCTCGCCCTCGGCGGCGGCCTCACCCTCCTTCTGGTCCGACTTGGCGATCTCGGCAGCTGCTTGCTCGTCCTTCAGCTCAGCCTCGCCCTCGTTGGCGCCCCACGACTGGGCAGCCTGCTTCTCGGAGTTGCTGCTGGACTTGGTGTTAGTGGCTATTGGCAACAATCGCGGTACCGGTAGAGCTTACTGAGGAGCACTCCTGGTCGGGTGGCGATCACCCTCCTCGCGTCTGCCGCCACGGCCTGTTGAATGGTCAGTTAGCCAGCGACACACAGCCGACCGGGTTAGACGGATCGTCACTACTCACCACCACGGAAGCCACCACGGCGTCCGCCACGGGGGGTCTCATCCGTGGGTTTACCACGGTTGGACTCGCGCCCAGCGTTGCGGTCGCGGAAAGCTATGCCAGGCGTCAGCACAAATTAAATATGAAACCACCGCCAATTGACACCAGCAGGCTGCGGGACATCACGCACCAGCCTCGTTGCCGCCAACAGCGGCGCCGCCCCTACGGCTGCCGCCGGTGACGGGGCCCTTGGCGGGAGCGAGACCGTCCGTGTTGCGCTTAGCAGTGTGGGTCGACGTCTTCTCGACCGTCTTCACCGGCACATTGCGGATCTCGCCGCCCTCCTCATCGTTGCCTGTGCAGCCGCAGCCAATCGTCAGCATCGAAGCTCCGTCGCAGCGCCGCATCGTCGGCGGGTTTAGCGGGGTTAGGACCAACCGAGCTCGGCGAAGATGGCGTAGGAGTTCTGCAAGCATTCCGGGCGAGTCAGCTCCCAGCTCAATGAAGCCTAGATGTCAAAACACGCTGGATCGACTCTACGCTCTGCCCGAGCTCCGCGACGAACAAGCGATTCGCCAATCTCTCGCGTCGAGATGGAGCATCAATGCAGCAGGGAGCAGCAGCAAAAGCGGCGGCGGCGGCGACAGCACAGTCACAAAAGAGCGCACCTTGGTTGGGACAGCCATCGTGTCGCTGTGGTTTATCGCCCTTCAAGGCGTAGCTGGTTGAGGGCAAACCACGAGCTCCGGATGGAGAAAGAACTGGCAGGGGGAAAATTGGTGGGCGAAGCGAAGCACCTAGCAGGACGACGAGCCCTGGTCTGGTGCGCGTGTTTGGGTTTCCGGTGGGCAGCAAAGTCCACGGCGGGAATTTTTCTTGCTTGGGTCCCCTCGCCTGGGTTCGGTTCGTGACAACGGGCATCAGATTTTGGCGATTTTGGCCCTTGCCCACCAGGCCAATTCTTTAGCTGGGGGGAGCTGCTTTGCTGCAAGCTGTTGCTGCACGGATCACCTGCTGCCCCGCCACCGCGACCACCCGGTTGCGCGCGAGACGAGCCGACGTTTTCCCTTTTTCGAAAATTCAGTGCGCGGGGTCGTTTTGTTAGGGCTTCGACTCGGCTTTGTTGCATGACCGCTATCGATCCGGCAACAAGCGTTGCATCCATCGCGGGACAAGAAGCCAGCAGGCATCGACAGGCGAACATTGGCGTTTTTCATTGTCAAAACCAAGGTAAAGCACAAGCTGCAGCGATGAACTAGGCCGGCATGACAATCCCTCAATTGAGCGAGAACCCCATTCAGATCGTATTGTCCTCACGCTTTCAATGATGCGGTTGGTGGCTAGGCTCTAGGTAACCACGGGCAGTTATCCTGGAGCCGCAGCCGTAACCCCTGAATGAGACGCAGTGTACACATGGCAATGCAAACCACAGCTTCAGCCCATTCAGCATTTCTGCTTTTCGCCTATGAACTGCCTATTGAATTTAAGCGCCCAATGTGCAATGAGATCACCACACAGCTCCCACGGCAACCACAGTTTTCGACCCCTCTGCCAACCCCGAAGCCCTCCCAGCAAGAGAGCAACCGAGTCGCGGGTGGACAACAAGCAGCGCCGCGCCGGTTTGCACCCTTCCAGACCACCATCCCAACCGCCGGAATTCAAGTTCCAGCGCGGTGTAGCGTATCCTGTGGGCGTCTTCGTCTTCCTGCCGTCGTGATAATCGAGTTTTGTGTCGCGCCGAGTTCCTTTCCAATGCCCGTTCGCGCTTCAAATCACCGCCGCCCCTTCCCAGACTCGGCAGTCCCAAAGAGCAAAACTTTTGTTTTTGTAGTAAGCGCACCGACACCCGCGCAAAAGATATACAATAAGTGTCAATTAGATACACCACCTCCTCCATCGGGTATTATGTTGTGGTATGTGGTCGGAATACGTGAGTATGCTCGCGACCATGTGTATGTATGTGGCCGGGTAGTAGAAATCGGGCAGCACACCGTTGTTCGGCTCGCCGGTGGACCTTGCTGTCCAATCCGTGCTTCTCTTCTGTTCTTTCTGCAGAACTGTGCTTGCCGCAGTACGCAAGTGGTGTCCAGGGAAGAATAAACGGTCGTCCCGGGTTCATTGCCGCTAATGACCGAGACAACTCGTGCTGGCTACCCAGACTGCGGGCTGGATCCTTCGCTCGTTTCGGTCGCCGTCTCTCGCAGCCCACTCCATCACGGCGATCAGGAATCGGCCAAAAGGCGTTTGGCCCGACGCGTATCCGCTCTTCAGTAAAGCCCGCCAATCTTTAGCCCGCCAGCACTCGGCATGCCCTCGCCCATGCACCACTAGACAGTCCGGTCCGGCCTCAGTTACCGCATGTTGCTGGTATCGAAGGAGAACTGCGTCGGGAACGCCATGCTCGCGCTCAGTCCGAAGGGGTCGAAGTCGTAGTTGTTGTTGTCCAGCAGCTGCGTCATCGATGGATAGGTCGGATGCTGGCTATGCGCGACGCTGTCGATCGGCGACTGCCCCGCAATCGATTGGCCGCCGGGCGCCGTCGTGACCGGGGACGACAGCGACATTGGCTGCGGTTCCCCGGCATAGGTTGGCCCCGGATAGGGGCCTGGTCCGCTGGGCGTGTCTGGAGCATCCCCCGCATCGTCCATCATGTCGGCTGCGGCGTCATATTCTTGTTCTGTAGTTGGCGCATTAGACACTAGAGTGATTAAGCAATGCTTGAAAGAATATACTGAGCAAACTTACCGAGCTGCTCAATATGGTTCTGGAACGACGGTGTTGAGTAGTAAGGGGTACCCGCTGGGACGCCTGGCCGAACGTGACTCGTCGCTTGTTGGAGTCCCGCTACCTGCATTGGCCGAGGGCCCGGCAGACCATGGATCGGCGCCAAGTGTGGTGGAGGTGCCTTCATCGCAGCCACAGGCGGCATCGACGGCCGGATGGGGCCATTGATGTGCTCCGACGCAGCAGGGGACGCGCCGTGCTGGGAGCCAAAGGACGCCGTCCCTGTCGGCGAGGCGGAGTGAGAAGAAGGGGTCTGGCGGTTCTTGGGCGACAGGGCCGAGGTGAGGGAGTGGATTGGAGGCGGTAATGGGGACGCGGGAATCCCGGGCTCGAGCTTCGGCGCGATGCCTGAGTTCGACCGGCGGGCGTGGTGTCTGTTCAGGATGGCCCGCTGGATCGGGGGCGGCTGCACCAGAGGCTGCACATGCGTTGGCCCCAAATTCGGACTGCCGGTCTTCGCACGCAGCTCAGCTTGCACATCGATACCTAAGGCCGGAAGAGTCAGCAACGCGGAAAGGGCACGACGGCGGCAGCGGCAGCGGCAGCGGTTGCAGTACCTTTCTCTAGCAGGATGCGCTCCAGCAGGGAGTTCTTGTACCGCAGCATCAGGCACTCATCGGCGGCATGGCGGTGAGCAGCCTGAAGGTTGGCCAGGTTCTGCTCGTGCGTACGGATGGCATCTTCGAGCTGTTTGATGTACTCGGTGCGGCGCTCCCGGAACGCCGCCTGGGCCTGGCGGTTCCGTTGCTTCCTCTCCTCAGAAGTCGCGTAGATCTGCCGGCTGCATCAGCATAGGCGGTCACACAGCGACTCGGTAGAGATGACTATGAGACAAGACAAGACCTCGGGCGGACCTGAACGAGGCATCTCATGTCGAGCGGGGGGCGGGACCATACGTGCGAAGGCTATCAACATACCGGTTTCCGGCCCCCTTTTCGCTTGGGTTGTTGGTTCTCCGTCTGTTGTTGCTGAGGGGCAGGCGGGGCATCCCCTTCCGGGCTGGAGTCCATCGAGTCTTCACTATCCTCTTTGTTGGGATCCTTTTTGTCGACCGACATCTTATCGGACATAGTTCTATCCTGAGACGTGCACAAAAAGAAACGGGGCGTCCAAGGCTTTTCCGGTTTCAAGAGGACTGCTTCTGCCTCTCAACACCAACAGCTGGGTTAACGGACTGGCCCAGTGGTTCTCACGCTGATGGGCCACCCGGCCAGACACCGATGGGCGCGTGCCGCCCTGTAAGCGGGGCAGCACCTCGCAAGCGGCGGCGGCGCAGACCAGAACCGAAGGGTTCCGGCGACAAGCGCGACGGCAAGAGGCTTTGCTCGTACGCGGTCACTCCCGCAACCCCAGACAAACCCCAGAAAATGTCCGACCAGCACACCGGCCCGAGGGGCTGTTTGATCTCGGAGCGCCGGAGCAGAGCACCAATCAGCGCACCATCTGGCGGGACGGGGATTGCGCGTGCGGCGTGGTGCGGGATCCGGCAGGCTGGGACGGGGCTTGTGTGTTCGGTCCCGGCGATAAGGTAAGGGTGTTTGGGAGGATCGAGGTGGTTCCCCGGATACCGTGTGTCAGGACCAGATTGTCGAAGGTGACTCCCGGAGGGACCAGAGATAAGCTGGAGGTCGGTGACAGGCTGGGTATGTGTCAAGAAAAGAGAAAACTGGAGGGTTTTATGTAATGCGAATGCCGAGCGAGGTGGGAGGGGGCCCGCAGACCGCCGCCAGCAACGCCGGGTCTGCACTGGCACAAATACCCCCGGTGCAGCCACCTTCCCCCCGGTTCACCCTTGGGCTGAACGGGGTCACCTGGACTTCTTTTTTCGCCTGCCCAGATCCTCGCGCCCCCAACAATTGGCGCGTTTCCGGACCCCCCGCACTTGGCTGTTCCCGCCTGGACGGGTCGGCTCCAGCGTCGAGGTACTTATTAAAGCCCCGGACTCGTCCGCACGAATCGTGGTCTGCTGGCGACGGAGGGAAAATAGCTGGACGTCTCGCCCGGCAACGCGTCCGACTTCCGGCTGGCAGCTTTGGGCTCGGCACCCGCTCAAACACTCTCAACCAAGCACACAGGACTCGGATATGATGGCCTCGGGCTCCACTTTTCCACGCCCGCCGACGACAGGTGACCTGGCGCGAAATCCACTTGCGGCCGCCGGTTCAGTCGACGTGCAGCTTCGGAAGTCGAATTGATATAACGTTATTCTTCGGCAAGCCAGACGACGGGGTGGTGTTGTTGTTGCTCAGCAGGTGCCGGTGCGGAGGCTCTCATTCGCTGGGGCGATGCTCCGTGCAGTTCCCGATGGGAGGGGAGCCAGTGTCGATGGACAGGCTGCTGGAGCGGCCCTCGGCGATACGCTTTCTCGTGGGCCAAAACGAACGGCTCTTCCCGCAGCCGATCTTGGCCGAAACCAATCCTGGAGCCCTGAGAAGGCGTTGAATCAGCAACGACCGAGTTGGGAAAGTCGGCGCGAAAAGAGGCCAGGTCAGGTAAGATCATGCGCTGTTGCAGCTGCACAGGAGGAAAGCTAGGCCTCTCAATTACCTGAGATGGGACGGCTTTCTTTCTCCAGCAAAGTATTGGTAGGCACGCTCCTGGTTATGGACTTTCAAGCAGGCAGTGAGGTGTTTTCTACCCCTGGTCATCGAATCGTGTCCCTCGCAAGAAAAAGTTCAGCTCGGTTTCTCGCCCGGTGGTCGCCTGTGGCAGGCCCTTCAGTGCCCAGACACGCCAGACTCGACTCTGGGCAAAGGCTGCTCCATCCAAACCCGGGGCGAGTGCCTGGAGTGGTGGCCAATGGGACTTTGAGTGGCTTGCTTAGGCCGTTTCCAGAGCATCCAGTGCATCCAGTACATCCCGCTATTGCTGCTCTGCCACCCGAACCGCCGCGCCCAAACCTCGCCTCGCCTGTACTGTGTACTCGAGGGGCATGCGAGAGAGCTCCTCTATACGGAGTAGTCCGTGTGTACCCCGCGCGAGCTATCAATGAGCGGTCTCATCGCCCTCCAGATGCATACAGCATGATGTCGGCTATTGTGTCCAAACTCGCAGTGGAAGGCTGCCAAGCTTTTCATCACAGGTTTACGCCATTCCGACTACAAACTATCCGAAAGGATATGCACCTCATTACGAAATCAGGTCATCCGTATTTCCAGCAATTTCCGCACCCAGTGGATTTGAACCCATCAATGTCCTACCCTTGCCAGCCCAGTTGCCAGCCGCAACTTCGGACCACCCGTTGACTACCTGGTACGGTAGGCATGAACTTGCTTCTTCGCCTGCAGCCACCGCGCTAAGAACAATGGGGGTGGGATGCAGTTGGTGACCTACCAAGTCATTTACCAGGATAAACGCCCAGCTTGGCGTGAAATACACGACGTCAGTCATGTCCAGTGCCTACCTGGCGCGTACTTGTAGGTACTGGTACGGGTTTATGAAGACATCGGCTGCACATAGCATGCTTTCACACCAGGAGCGGTCGTCGAGCTCGACACAGCTGCTCGCCCAGTCCGCAAGAGGACGAAGAGCAGAGGCACACATGCGTTATAGCCCCAGTAAGCCGTCGGCTAGCTTCTCTTTGATCAAGAGGAAACAGAGGGCTTCTGGCGAGACAATCTCCCTCCATCTGCTACTTTTATCTCGTCCACGCGCAAGAAATACGCACTACCCCTTACTGGCATCCCTCCTCCAGGAAGCGGATGAGGGGTTTGGTTCGTTGGGGAGCAGCGGCACCGTCCCGGGCAAGCTATTGTGCAGGCCACTCGGCAGCTGTGCCCCTGCGGCGCGTCGTTGCATTTGTTCAGGTGACCGTTGGAGTTTGAACTTCACGACTTGGCGCCCCAGCAGCGCTTGTCCACCATCCCAAGAACTCTGAGACATGGCCCTGAAATGGCGAGTGAGGATCACCCAGATATACTCGCCAGCTGCAGGGACTCGTTTGACTCTGTTAGTGAGGCTCACAAGTGGTATGACCATGGACAGCATGCAGACGTCACTCCAAGTACCGGTACTGCGTAAGCCCCTTCGCGTAGAAGGGCCAGAACCATTCCCCGCACTAGGCCGGTCGCGGTAGGGGGTGGGGTCGGCGGATGCCGGGCGAAGAGGGGGCGAGCGGCAGGGGCCGTCTAACGGAGTGTGATCCGTGCAAGACAGAGAAGGGAGAGCAAAGCGAAATCATCGTCGCCCAGGCTGTGAGACTGAACTTCGTTCAGAACGTTGTGTCGTGTCGCCGATGAAAGTGATTGCTTGCCCTCGTCGCCAAATGTCGAGGCAAGCCAGGGTAACGTTACTGGCCCAGGGCTGGTGTTGTGCGGCATCTCCGAGGAGCAGCCACGGCGCAAGAAACATTTCTCAGTTGGTTACTGTGCACCGCCGCGCTGGCAGTACCAAGCTGCCAAGTACCGGTAACAGCCCAGTGCCCGGCCAGGCTCCCAGTAGGGGTGCCATGCGCGGTTTTTCGAGGCGTCGCGTCCTTTTTGGTTTTGGTTTCACTTCTCCGCGGTGGCGCTCTCGACACATCCGAGGAGAGGGAATGGGAGGGCGGACTCGACACATCCGAGGAGAGGGAATGGGAGGGCGGACTCGACACCCGATTGGACTGGACCGTGCCCACCACATCGAGACAAGTTCGCATCCTCGCTTCTTCTGGAATCCTTCTCATGCATCGCTACTTTTCGTGGCGTTGGAGGCGCTGCACAACAGAAGTGTTGATGCAAGCGAAAGCATCTCTGCCAACGTGGTGCTTACTGTGTACCAGACGTGCCGTGGTTTGTGGTCCAGCAGGTCAGGACATCAGAACCGATGTCGTTGCGTTTGGGAGAGTCACCAGCAAGCTGACGTATGTGATGGTGGTCACGGTAGACTTGAGCGCCCAATGTTGTCGTGTCTGCAATCAACCGATGGGTTTCCTTTCGAGCCAAAACCGACGCGGTGGTGATGGTGTCATGTGTTTGGTGAAACTCGGCGCGATAATCTTCTGGCCTGAACTCGTTGGCGATGCGGGCGCTGTGATGACGTTACCGGTTGCTTACAGTGCGGCAGACGGGGAGAACTTGTCTCACACTATACTCTTCCCACAGACGTCAGCCAGGCGGCCCAGGTTTGTTTACTTTCGCTTCGCGGCCCACGAATCAAACATCACCCCACTCTGCCATCCACCGCGCGCCCCTTGTCCTTCACTGGCACCTCTCCACTTACATTTTTCCAACGCGACTTTGCCAGCTCTCGAAACCGCATCAAATATCCCCGCTGGGTATCTCTGATTGCAGACGTCCACAGCTTTGCTCGCCGCGAGCGCCGAACATCATGGCACGCCGATCCGCGCGTTTGGCCAGCATCACCAAGGTACGCAGTCGGTCTTGCCTCACGTACACAGCGGGAGCTGCCACGCGCTGCCGCGTCGCCATCGCCATGGCCATCGCAAGCGTGCTAACAATCTTCATTTTCACCGTAGGCACCCAAGCCAGCGGCAGAAGCTGAGGCTCTATCATCTGTCGCCGAGCACAACGAAACGCCCTCCCGGGCCACCGCTGAGAACCGCGAAAACAATGCCGCCGCCTCTCCCACCCGAGTGCCCAAGACACCCGGCGACTCGTCGCCCATCAAGCCGCCCATGTCGGAAATGCATCCCAGCAAAGTCCACCCTACCATGGGTCCGCCGTCGTCCGGCCTGCGTCTTGGGTTCACCGACATCAAGCCCACCGCCAACCGCGATGACGGTCTGCCCGGCGCCGCCCAGACGACGCCGTCCCGTGTCACAGTCCCCTCGTCCCCGTTTTCGTTTCGCGTCGTGCGCCATACGCCCACTGCTGATCTAGGCCTGGGTCCCGAGGCGCAGCGCATGATGGACGAGCTGCGCGGCGAGGCGGCCAAGATCAAGGCGGATCTGCTCGCGAAACGCGAAGCGGAGCGACTGGAGGACGATATGGCTGGCGGCCGAAGGATTGCTAGGGCAAAGGGCAAGGTCGGCCGATATAGTGCCGCGCACATGGCCCAGTTCAAGAAGATGGACTCGATCGCCAACCATCCTTCGGCCTTCAGATACCAGCCGACACAGATGACGCCGCTCAAGGCAGGAGTCAAGCGCAGCCAATCCAGCGCCAACCTCGACGAACCCGAGACGGTCCGCTCCAAGCAGTCGGCCCCAGCATCCGTTGCCGCCAAACCGAAGCCGTCTGTTGCGGCTGACGAGCCCGTAGCGGCCGCCAAGCGCGCCCGGCAGCACATTGAGGAAGACGCGTCTAGCAGACGCCCTGCCTCGCGCGACGGCAGCTCGATCCCTGTCCCCAAGTCGGCCGGGCTGGGCATTCCTCGCTCGAAGTCGAACCTCGCGTCTCTGATGACCCCGACCAAATCATCGTTGGCTAGAACAACTAGCGTCAAATCGGCTGCTCGGGGCTTGCTGAGCAGGTCGCCCTCGATGGCAACGCTAAGCGGGATCCCTCGATCGGCCACAACGAACAACCTCGACACCATCAGCCTGGCTTCAGAGAAAGAGTCGACGGGATCCGTCAAGAGCCCCATGAGCCGCTTCGATAGAGTCAAGGCGATGCTCCGCGGAGTTAAGGCGAGCGGGTCCAAAGCTAAGAGCACGATCCCGCTGCCCTCGGCCCTGACCTCCAGGACGCCAGCTCCTGCGCGCCCCCAGAAAGACCTCCCCCCTCTTCCCATGACCACGCCGGGCCGCAAGGCCACGAAGCACGTCACCTTCACGCCGGAGACGCAGCGGGCAGCGCTGACCCAGTACTCGCCGTCCCCCGTCAAATCCGGCCTTTCTCAGCTCAAGGCTAGGCAGCCCTTGGGCGAGGTGCACTATCCGTCGCTGGACGGCGTGATGACGGGGGAAGTCGCTGCCGACGACGTTTCATATCCGGACCTGTCTGCGCGGCGCCCCCTACCCGAACCGCCGGCGATGTCGCCTAAACCCAGCTCCGCCGCGCCCACCGTCCCTGGCGAGTTCACCTTCCGCAGCGACCACACCATCAGCTTCGGCAGCGCCACAACCTCGTTCGGCTCGTCCCCGGGCCAGGCCAGCGTCCGCGCCGTCCGCCCCTCCATCCTGCCCATCGAGAACACCACCACCACCATGCCGGGCAGCTTCCCGACCCCGACCGCCGCATCCTCCTCTTCTTCTTCCTCGAGCGTCATCACCACCGGCAGCAATAACAAGGAGAACGAGGCCCCGCGCGGCAGCGGCAGCGTCTTCCTCGCCCTGCCGCACGGCATGTCCACTAAGAAGCGCCACCGCGCCGCCACCGACGAGGAGGAGGCCGAGCGCGAGGCCGCCGAGCGCGCCGCCAAGAAGCGCCGGCACGAGGACGTACCCGAGGGCGACGCGCTGCTGGCGCCCCGCCTGCTGGCTAGTGTCACCAAGCGCGCGATCGCTAGTCCCCGCCGCAGGCTGCCGATGCCGGGTATGACGGTGCCGGGTGCGGGTCTGGGAGCGAGTGTGCCGGGCACGCCGAGCCCGGTGAAGAGGAAGGCTGTTGCTACTCGTGGGGGTGGGGGTGGGATTAGTCTGACTCGGCTGAATATGCTGGCACGGCCGAAGATGCGGAAGTAGTGCGTCTACATTGCTTGACGGTGTGGAGATGGGTGATGGGTTGGGGGGTTGCGGGTGGGGTGGGTGTGATGAGGGTGTCGGTGTCCGTTGTTGTTGAGGTTTGGGTTGGAGGAATCTGGGTTGTTCGCGGTCACCTCGACTACGCAGCAGGCTCACTATGAGCAGCGTCTGGTTTTTGTGACTGCTACAGGACGTGGCGGTTGACGGCGGATCGGCTACATATGAGCCAGTTGGTTGGATCCATCGACGAAGCGCCCTTTGGGTGCTTCTTGCTTCCGGGCAGGAGGGGGGAGGCATATCCGAGCGTTGCGGGTAGCACCGCGCGGTAGCTTGGACATGGGCCCTACTGTGATGATTGGGGAGTCTTTTAGCACGGGTTGTCTTGTTTGTGTTTGGTATTTCTGTTTGGTTTTTCCAGCCGCGCTGTTGCGCTGGCATACTGGATTGGCGGCGTTCGCGGTTGGTAATGATGGGCAGCGGTGGGCGCGGCGGCGGCATTGGGTCCGACTGGACCACACCACAGCGGGTATGGGTATTTTTTCCTCTCCCTGGGAGCACGGGTGTAGGAGTACGAAAACGGGTCTGTTTGTTACTACGAAATGAGATTGTGTTATGCACATGGTTGAACGCGGCTGCGGCGTGCTCTGTGGCGATGGTCTACATGTGGCCCTATCTTACCCATGGCTGCCTTCAGGCTTCTGGCCACAGGTAGGGAAACAATCAACTCATAACAGTATGTTACGTAGAGTTTGCCGGTGTCATCGAACCTGCTGGTGCCGGATGAATTGTCAAGGTGGTGGGTGTCGGCAACTTACAAGGCTGCCAAGCCCGAGTCAGGCGCAGCGAAGGACAGGCCCACATGCCCTGAAAACCAATCAGTCGCCGTGCATGGTGCTTGATCGCTCCTCGTTCATCGCAGCCTTGTCGCCCTCCTACTACTAGCTCTCTCAACCCACCACCGCCTCTCCCATCGCCAACTCCCCGCGCGCGCGACGGCGCAACCGAACGCTGTGCCACACACCATGGCGCCCATCAACTCCGACCTGCAGGGCGCTCAAGAGGACATCAAGAATGTCATTCAAGACCTGTTCCAGATCCTCGCCCAGGTCTCCAACTACGACTCGACCAGCCGCCCATCTCGTGAGGCCCTCGCCCAGGACATGTACGTCTCTTGCCTTCTCCTTCACCTTTAAACTATCCTTCGTGCAACTGACCGACCGCGCACGTATAGAATTGCGCTCTCCTCCTCGCTCACCCAAGTCCACACGACCGCGACGCTGCTCCCGCCCCAGTCCAACAAGGGCATCCCGGACCCGCTGATCCAGTACGTGGAGAACGGCCGCAACCCGGACATCTACACGCGCGAGTTCGTCGAGCTGGTGCGCCGCATGAACCAGCTCGCGCGCGGCAAGATGCACGCCTTCGCCGGCTTCCGCGACGCGCTGGCCGGCGAGATCAGCCGCCAGATGCCCGAGGCCGAGGCCGACGTGCGGCGCGTGCTGGAGGCGACTGGTGGTGGTATGGACCAGCAACAAGAACAACTACAGGGGAGTGGTGGTGGTGTGACTCTTGTGGAGGGGCCACAGGGGCAAGCTGGTGATGGTGGGATTGGCGGGCAGCAGCAATAGGAAGGACGGTGGTTGCTATGTGTGAATCTGGCGTGGTTTGGGGAGCATACGGCTGGGAGCATAGGTGGTGTCTCTTTCCTGTTCTCGGCGTTATGGTGATCATATCGGGTAAATGTTGGCTTGGGCTAAGGACTGGGTGGTGCATCGTCGGCGTTGGGCGTTGAAAAAGCTGTATGCCGTTACAAGCTGTTGCACGGTAGCTTGGTCGTTTCTGGCACGTAGGGAACGGGGGCCACCCCGACATCCAGGCTCATCATCAACGAGGCCTAGCTGGCTGAAGACGACCACTGCCTTCCAGTGACCAGACATGTGTAAACTCGAGTGTTGTAATTTGACTGCCAACGCCAGCATGCTGCAACCCACTACCCGCCCCAGTCAACGACGACTGCCGTCTAGCAAAGAGCATTCCGCGCGCCGGAAGACCGGGAACAGCCCTCATGCTGTAATGCAAGGCTATACACAGCAGAAACACTATCATGGCGCACCTGACAGGTCCCAAGATAACCGAAACGAAGAAGAAAAGTTTATGCCCACAAGAATACAACAAGACGCCACCATGATGCCTCCCACAGCCCATTAGACAGAGAATCTCAGTCCGCCAGCGCCTGTAGCGCCTGTGTAAGCGGCACGATCCGCAGGCTCCTCGACCTCTTCAGCGGGCTGGGAGGCTGCGCGCCCGCACCCGCACCCACACCCGAACCGCCATGCGGCTGCGAGCTGACATGCATGACAGTCGGGCTCGCGCTGTCCCGCCACTTGCGGAAGACGCTCTTGAGGTCGCGCGGGATGCCCTCCAACACGACGGTAGAAATGGGCACGAAGGGGCGGTCCTCCATGCCGGCGGCCAGGATGGCGTACTCCTGCGCAAAGTCGAGCGCGGTGGCGAAGGCGGCGTACTGGTGCTGCGAGCGGGCGCCGACGATGATGTAGAGCTCGAAGAAGGCGTCGAGGACGTAGATGTTGGACGGGGAGAGGTCGTGCTGGGTGAAGGGGGACATCTCGGTGATCTGTTGCAGGCGCGTTAGCACAACCCTGGGGACGAGGGGAGAAAAGAGGGGGGAAAGCGCACCTGCTGCTTGTCGGCTGCGTTGACAACGAACAGCCTGCCGCAGTACCGATCATAATGCGGCTTCAGCCGCCAGTGGTCGGCCGAGCTCGGCCGCGCAATCGCACCACCGCCGCCAGCCCCGAAGATATCCCAGAAGCTATCCGGTTCGGCGCCCTCGTCGACCTCAATCAGCTCGCCCATCAGCGCAAGATCCATTCCCACCAGGCGGGCGCAGCCAAGCTCCTCCACGTCGCTGCCTTTGCCCTTCCACAGATAACACCGCCCCTGCTGCGCAATGAGATACGGAAAGCCCGAGCACAGACTGAGCGGCGAGAAGTCCACCTCGTCAAAAGCAACCTGACCAAGATAGCGGCGGCCGCACAGCATATTCGGCGCGAGTGAATCGTACTTATTGCTCGACCCGCGGCGCACCATGACAATCCCGCCCAAAGCCTGCACAAACTCAGAACTCTCCCTGCCCTGCGCGAGGCGCACGACCCTGCCGCCCAGCGCGCGCGCCTCGCGGGCCGCAAACAGCTGCGCGTCCTCGACCTCGGCCGCGGGCACCTCGTCGCCGGCCCAGAAGTAGACCTCGCTGACCTTCCGCCCCGCGGCGTCGAGGTAGGTGTGCGGGCAGAGGTACATCTCGCGCTCGAAGAGCACGCGCTCGTTGTGCGACGGCACGGGCACCTTCTTGCCCTCGGCGGTGAGGCGGACGAGCTGGGCGCGCTGGGTCTGGATCTTGGCGGTGGACGCCGGCCGCCGCGTGAGGATGTCGGCCGCGTCGGCGGTGTATTTCCGCCGCGGCCGGTCGGGCCCGAAGAAATCGGTGATCAGCGCCGACACGTCCGCGGGCGGCTTGCCTGGCGAGCGGAGCGGCGACGAGATGCGCGGCGATGTCGCCCGAGGAGAGGTGATGGAGGGGGTAGACGGGAGCCGCCTGTGCTGTTGGGCGGGTGCTTGGGGTGCCATCTGAGCGTCTGTTGGTCTCTCGGCTGCTGGCTTAGGCGCTACGGCGTGTGTGAGGCCGAGGCCAACGACAGCACGTGGGGGTGCTTCGCTCCGTATCGGCAGCGCAGCCTTCAGTTCGTTCTGAGAATTTCCCGTTTGCTTCTCGGTCGGGGCGGCGGCAGGAGCGACGAAGCGGTCCTTGACCGGTGACGATGGCCTCGACGTGACAGGCTCAGACTTGGGACTGGCCGGGCCCTGCTCGTCCATAAACCTCGACATCCGCTTCATGTCGAGCTTCTTGGGCGAAGAAGGCTGTGAGGCCTCGCCGCTTGGTTCAGCAGCCTTTGGTGACTGCTGGCTCAAGGCTGCCAGAGCCGCGACTTGTTCGTGGACTTTAGTGGGGGAACGTGGTCGAGTCTTGACCGGAGAAGATCCGACAAGCGTGATCGGCTGGCCGACTGATGGGGCCGCCTCCTTGGACATGCGCTTCGACGAATCGACCAGAGAGATGACATCTCCCAGTGCCTTTGGCTTGTCGCCGACCGAAGGCTTCTTGGAGTCCGCAAGCGAGACCATTTCAGGGTTTGGCGGCGCAAACTTCTCTGGTTTGGGTGAGACGATGGGCTTTCCTGGCCGGGACGGGAACGCCGTCGGCTCCGGCTGCGGAAAGCTGGCAGCCATTTGCGGCTTAGGCGTCAGAGCTGGCTTTGGTTCGGGCTCCGAAGTCGCCACCGGTTCCGGCTGCGGGAGGCTGGCAGACTTCTGCGGTCTGGGCGTCATTACCGGTTTTTTATCGGTCTCCGCGACCGCCTCGATGGCCTGCTCGTTGCGCCCGTCAGCCGGCGCGACAGCAGAAGTTGGGGCCTTCCTCCTAGGACCACGGGCCCGGTTCTTCGTCAAGTGCGTCAGCTGAGGCCCTGATGCAGGCTCCTCTGACTCGGCCTTGCCCCCAACGGCGCTCGCCGATCCGGTGCTCTTGGAAGGGCCGGAGGCTGGTGGAGGACCCCTCGCTATGAAGCTGGCCAGCGCGGGGTTGAAACGGTCTGCTAATCCTCCAGCCCTGGCCTGAACCTTCGGACCATCTGCTGGCTTTGGAACAGCGGGCGTCGCTAACGGGTTCGCAGCCGGCTCCGTGTTAAACTCCGGCGCAGATTTTGACACCGTTCCTGCATTCACCCCGGGAAGATCGTGCCTTGAGCTCGTCGAAATGTGGCTGGACCTGTTCGATTTCGCAAGTTCAGGGCTCTGCAAGGGGAACTCGGGCGTAGTGGGGGTTTGCTTGGAGACGGTTCCTGTCCGTTGCAGCTCCAACTTCTTGGCAATGCCCTCGGGAAGTGCCTTGTCACTTGCCGAGCGCGGCTCTCTAGTGACGCTCCGACCGTCTAGCTGCGCCTTCTTGAAGTCCTCCTTCTTCTTCAGGATAGCTTCCTTGAACTCGTCCTTTCGTTCGGTCTTCTTGGGCCCACCGGTTAGGTTGAGGCCCGCTTTGCCTCGCAGGATGTTATCCTTGAGATCGTCAGGGGCCACGTAGTTTTGCGTCTTGGTTCGCCGCAGACTGCCGAAAACGTTCTTCAGCTCGTCGGGAGGCCCCGACGCCTGAGCTCCTGGCGGTGGGACGCGAGGCTTCAGGTTCGCGCGGAAATCTTTTTTCGGAGCCGTTTCCGGTTTCTCCTTGACGGCGGTATCAGGGTCTGCCTGGCTCTCGGTTGAGCTCTCGGCTGTCGGAGAGGACCTTCTAAGACTGCCGCGCAGTCCGGCAACGGCTGGTTTGTCGGTAGCTGGTACAGCAGGCACGGAGGGAAAGCCGCTCAGAGCGCTGGGCTTGAGGCTCGCACCCATGGGAGTAGACCTCAGTAGCCCCCCAGTCTTCACTTCGGGCTTCTTAGGCAGCGATGCACTCCGTGCAAGATCCGCAGTGGCTTTCTGGGCCTTCGCCTTGTTCAGCTCAACCATCCACGCAGGTTGGGCCGCAGAGGGTGGCGTAGGCTTCGCCTTGGGTGACTCCGGCTTGTTCAGAGCAGACTCAAGCCAGCTAGAGCTCTTTGTCGGGCTCCATCTACGCGGGTCCATCGTCTTGGAAGGGCTTGTCGGCGGTGTGGTGTTTCCATTTTCGTGCTGCGGCTGCGCCTCAGCTGGGGGCGACCGATGCTCCTTCTCGACCTCTTTTTCATCGCTTGAAGCCGGCACCGGCGCGAGCGGCTCTGACGCTTCTCTCAGCATGCTCTTGGGCCGGGCGCTGGACTTGGGGGTGGTAGGCCGGGGAACATTGTCGACGGTACCGACGCTGGACCGCACGGAGTCGGCCCGCTGTAAGCCAGCAGGGGAGTTGACACTCCACCGTTTGACACTATCCGAGCGCTTCATCATTGCGCTCTGCACAAACCCGCCCATGCCTTTGGTAGGTGAGAGTGGCCTGGTTGGCGACGTGCGCCCTGGTGGTGAGGTGAGCGACTGGCGGTTGACGGACGGCGCATCCGTGTCATCTGCACCGTCCCCGACTGGGGGGTCCAAGCGTTGAGAGCCGGTAAGAGGCAGCGGCGATCCGAGCTTGTTGATCTGAGCAGTCGGTGTTACCGGGCGGGCAGCAGTGCTCTCGTCTTGTGCCTCGGTCCGCAGCTCGCGAGACAGGCCAGGGAGTTGGGTGCGCATCGAAGGCATATCCACCGTGTCAGAGTCCTCCACCTGATTCCTCCTGAACGCTGCGGAACCTCGACCCGGATCGGCCGTCTGGCGGAACCACGAGGGGTCCTTGCCTGCCAAAGACTGAGCGATCTGATCGCGCGACATGGTCTGCTCGGCTGCTGGCATCGATTCGGCGAGGGCAGGAGAGTTGCGGGCGGCGTTCTCGGCAGCGACCATGGATAGAGGTCGGCTCTTGGGCCGGTCAGAGGCCTGCGATGTCGGCCGCCGCTGCCAGGAGAGCGGAGATCGCGCAGACGGCATGCCCACGGAAGACGAGGCTAGAGTCACGCTGGACCGCTTGATGTCCGAGTCGAAGGGTGAATCGTTCTCTTTGCTTGGGGAGCTCGAGTAGTCGGTTGCGCCGTCCATGCTCTCCGGGGGTGGCTCTTGGGCGCGTTGTCGGGGGCTGCCGGAGCTCTCAGGCCCCGGCGAGTCCAGACTTGTGCCGTCGGCAGCCGACGGCAGGATGCCAATGCGGTGGGCAGCGGGCGGCGGGGTGTTGGCGGGCGACGACTTTTGCGGCGAGATCGACCTTGCGCGCTCTGCGATATTGTGCAAATGGTCAGCGATTCCGTCTCAACAAGGCCCGGGCATAGGCAGTTCGGGGTGGGCGCTAGCATGTCAGGTCCTGACACAGCGGCCAGCAGACCAGAAGAATCCCCAGTGAGCGATCCAGGAAGGCACGCGCAACCGTGAATCGAGTTCGGGACAACAGGTAAACCGGAAAAGGGAATTGACGTACCTGCGCGGCGGGCCTGGCGCTCTTTCTTCTCCTGCAGAATCTTCTCCTCGAGCTCGCGCGACCGAGCCTCGTCTTCTTCCTCGCGGCGTTCCTTCAGCAGCTCGACGGAGCGCAAAAAGTCAGATACCTCGTCAGACATGGCTCGAGCAGTTTCCGGGACGACGACTTCGGCATGACACACAACAACAGCGGCAGGTTGCAGCAAGGTATTGATTAATTTGGAGGGGCGTGAGCACGCGTTACTGTGCAGTTACGCGGCTGCTGGGGGTGGTGTGGTATGCCAGGGGTGGTGGTAGTAGGGAGGCAAGCTCAGGCAGGCAGACTGATGTCAACACTCGATCCAAACCTCGAATTGGATCTCGGGTTGGGATGGAGACTCAAACAGACAGACTCCTCCCGGAGGGGCAGTTTGATGTGCCCAGCCGAGCCGGCACAGGGCTCTGAACAGACGGGACGGGACTTGGGTGGCGCTAGCTCGGCCGTGTGTCAGCCTGGACGCGCCCGCTGATAGGCCGACGTCGAGTCCTTGTCTCGGAAGGCCAGCCTGTGCAGCTCCCCCGGGTGCTTGGGCCAGGCGACACCAAGCGCCGGCATTTTGCGAATTGCCCGGGAGCTGCAACCTCGAAAGAAATTTAACCACCCTGAGGGAATGAATGCCATTGTTTCAGCATATCTCCGAACCCAGACTGTGTGTCACCGTGGGAGTGCGTCTATCTGCGTGCGTAAGGATTCTGATTCACCTCCCACCCGAATTGCTTCCAAGCGCTGGTGAGCTGTTGTCGGGTTTCCAGCTTTCAAGGTTCGAACAATTCTCTTGTTTTGCTTGCGCCAGACCCACTCCTTTCTAGCTTGTTTATGTCGATTGCCTCGGTAACGGCGTTTGCTTGTGCTTGGACGGAATAGAGCGCACACCGAACGCATGGTTCGATGGTTTGTCCCGACGTCATTTCCAGGCCGATCAGTACAAGAAGAGGCGGGCTTTGGCATCTTCGACGACCCATGCCAAGCCTTCCTTCAGGTTCTCGCCGGTCATGGCGCTGCACCGGAGAACGTTCCAGCGATGGGTCCGAATTTCATCGAGCCGCAGAGCCTGGCAGCGGGGAGCGAAAAGAACAGCATCAGCATATGGTGACACTTGAGAGACGAACTCCAAGCGGCAGACCTACCTTAGACAGTTCCTCGCCCGTCATGCATCCCGTGACGTCGGTCTTGTTGGCAAACACCAGCAGGCTTGCCCCCGAGAGTCGCTTGCCAATCCAGTCAGCCCAACTAGCAAGAGGGTGTGGTCACAGAGCAAGCGGCCTCTCTCACCTCTTCCTGGAGAAGGCCGTGCAGCTCCTCCCGGCAGTCGTCGACACGCAGCCTGTCGGTGGCGTCGACCACCCAGATCAGCGCATCCGTCTTCTCAAAGTAGTTGCGCCAGTACGACCGCAGCGTCTTTTGGCCGCCGACGTCCCCTACGGCTTGTCAGATCCGGGTAGGCCGCAGGTGACTCGTAGTTCAGCAAAGGCTTACAAATGTTGAGCTTGTACCTGGGAAACCGGTCAGAGAGCTTGGAACACCGCAGGGAGGTACGAGGAGACCTGGGCTCACCCATCGTAGTCGATCGTCTTGATGTTGAAGCCGAGAGTGGGGCTGACCGTGTTGACGTCTTCGCCCATGATCTTCTTGACGATGGTCGTCTTTCCCGCATTGTCGAGGCCACTGCGTCATTGTTAGCACAGTAAAGGGCCCAAAGATGGTTTGTGGCGCGGTACAGCATCAAAATGCGAAGCTCCTTGTCCTTGAGCCTGGCCTTGCGCAGGATGGACAACATCTCGGGCGGCCGACTGGCGCAGATGCGCAGGGAACCGCTATAGCTCCAGAAACCACAGACTGGTCTTGATTCAGTGCAGAAAGGATAGGTGGCCAGATATGGAAGATCCTCAGCGCTGGTCACCGCATGCCGGGGAATGCACTGCGTGTTGCGGGATTGAGCTGATGCCTGGAGATGGCCTCGTTGCCTCCAACACCGCACGGTCGAAATAGCAAAACCAAGTCCAAACGAAACACCACGACATGACAAGCAGCTTGAAGGCAACTTGGTGTTTTGAACTCGTCTCTATCAATACCTATTTTTCAATTCAAGCCTTTGCTTTCTTTCTAGGAATCATTTGGTTTTCGCTCACTCTCCTGTCACCCCTATGCTTTTTCCCTGCAGGCGGCTATACGCAAGCGCCTCACTGCCACGTGACAACCCAGCAACGACACGACCTGCCTGTCAACATCATCAAACCCCGTTGAATCATCAAAATTGAAGCTTGCGTAGTCCGACAGAACTGGATACCCCAGCTCACGGAGATGTCTCTGGAGCTGCTGTTGACGGAGTTGTGGTCTTTCCTGGCACCGCCACCATGCCTTCGAAGCACAAATCACGAGCCCGCCCTACAAACTCAGTTAACGATGACGAGCACAAGGCATATGCATGTGTTTCATGCAGTCAAGTCTGTGAACGATTATGAAGTCATGGCGTCTGCCGAATTCTGGCGCCTCTTTGGCACCGGTTGGGTTGCTCCGGGACGGCGAGGGCTTCCGCATGCTATCCGCCCACTCGAGCATGTGAGACGAGACGAAAAGAAAGTCCAAGCACCGGCCTATACAATCTCTTGATTGTTGAGCTGAGATTATCCAGCTCGCGGGTTTTCATTGTTTTGCACACTCAGGTCCGTGCTCTGATCCGACTTCCTCGCACTGCAGCTTTGCCCTCAAATCTATCGTGCCTTCCCTCTCACACCTTTCCACTCTCACCGATTCTTCGCGTGCAAGTTCCGTACCTCAGACGCCAAACACGCGAAATCCTACGCGAGTTTCCAGCCACGCCATCTTCATTCTCCCCTACTACCTTCCGCCCCTTTACTTCTACTATCCTCTTTCCTCAACCAACATGTCAGTTCAGGGAGTCGCAAAGGACTTGCCGGGCTTGACCACTGGCTTGGATCCAGAAACGGCGAAGTATCTCGACTCTCTAGAACTGGAGAATCGGTTTCTTGCTGCCATCAATTTTCAGGCTCCAGGCTGCAGCTTTCGGACTCCAGCAAATTGCACTGACAAAGGCTGTGCCAGTCTCCGGGATCAAATTTTCCACGAGCTGAAACGTTCTGCGAACAACAAAACCATGAACGAGTCGACCTCGTGTGCCGTCAAAGCCCAAGAGTCATTTCTCATGCCTGTTCAGAATCGTTCGGCCCAAGTCCCCAATCAGGGCCATAGCCAGATGTCCTCTGCACATGGCCACGACCAGGTGTGTTCGTCACAGTGGAAGCGCACCTCTGACCAACCAGAGCCCCTAGGCTCAAACTACTGGGAAACCCAGCGGATCGCGAAGGGCATTGTCAACCCTTGGGCATACCCAGTCCGTGAAACCACCGAGGCTGCCTGGGGGGCGGAACAGAATGCACCTGCTCAAGAAGTTGCGACAGGAACCGGTTCGGCAAGCCACGCCAACAACTCACAGCGGCTTGATCGAAGCACAGAGAGTCCTTCTGCAGATTTCTGGGGCATGACTGTGCCAAAGCCCTTTGTTGACACGCCGGCCCCTTTGCAGGTAAACAAGGTAGGCGCCAGTCCGCCGCCGCAGGCGCGGCCCAGAGATTTTGCGCAGACAGCTCCTGCCGAGCTCGACCAGTTGTTCGTGCCAGCGAATCCCATCCCAAGGACTAGAATTCCTCAGGCGCCTGTGTACAAAAACAGCCCCCTGCGGCAACCCGTCGCTGGTGCAAAGCAACTCACGTCGCCCTGGCAGCACGCAGGCGCAGGTCCTAGTCAGATCGACTGCCTCTCGCCGGATCTAACCGCCTTCCGGGTGCCGCAGCCGGACGACAACTACCCCGGGTCGGGAACACCCAGTCTCCCGTCCTCGGTCTCCGCGATCCACATCAGCGACACTGGAATTGGCGCGCAAGGGGGGGCAAGCACTGCAGAGCGTTTGAGCACCGACATTCGTAACACGATCGGCCTCAAGCCAGACCTGCCAGGGCTGGGGCAGACGTTCGAGCCATGGGGCCAGCAGGTCTTGGATGATCCGTGGGGCGAAAAGGAGACTGAAGACCTGTGGGCTGAGTCGTACCTTGGCGCTTTCATTTCCGCGTGGATGAACGACGTTCCCGATTGCATTCTCGCGCCGTTCGACCAAGGCGTGCCGGCGCACTGGGAATGCGACTTCGACACCGTCACAGGTTGCATTCTGCCACCTGTGGCGTACCCTACTTCCATGGTCGACCACTCGCAAATCCAGCCCGAGTTGGAATGGAGGCGCCAGAATTGGACGTCCACGCTGCTTCTCCGCCGGCACATATCGAATCCCCGCCGCAACCAGAACTTTGGCCGCAACCAGGGCTTCTCCAACGGACCCCGGCGCAACTTTCACTGCGAAGTGCAGGAGGACATCACGGAGATGCTCGAGCCCGACATGATCTTCAAGGTCCACGAAAACCCGATCGAGCAGACCGACTACAATCGCTATGTTCCCCGGACGCCCTGCCTCCTGCGCCCGGCCGAGAAAGTTGATATGGAGGCGGTGCGCCTCATCTACAACTGGGAGGTGGAGCACGGCCGGCAGGCCCTCGACACACAGCCCGTCGAGATTGCCGACTTTGAGAAGATCCTTACGACCACCCAAGAACTCGGCATGCCGTTCATCGTCGCGGCCCGCGGTTCCGCCCGCAACCTGGGCCTGACCAAAGGCCACCTCGCCTTCTCCACCTTCTCGCAGGTCCCCTTCCCGCCGCAGGACCACCCGAAGCGCGGCGAGATCCTCGGCTTCGCCTACCTCTCCGTCTGGCAGCCCGGCCTCTCCGCTTCCATCTCCAACACCGCCGCCAGCACCAGCCGCGCCACCGCGCGCATCAACGTCTTCGTCCACCCGGACCACCGCCGCCGCAAGATCGGCTTCGCCCTGCTCGACATGCTGCTCACGGCAGTGTCGGACCGCTTCTCGTCCCAGTCCGGCTACGACTTTGTCGACCCGGACAACAGCCCCGTCTACCTGCGCAATGCGCGCGCTGAGGCCCGCCAGAGGCAGTACTTCAAGGTGTATGCGAGCTACCTCGTCCCGCACAAGCACCGTGTTGAGCCGGGGGATAAGAAGAAGGCGGCGGAGCAGAAGCGGGATGAGGAGGAGCTGGCGTGGGTGAAGGGTTTGCTTGAGGAGAAGGCTAACTTTACAGAAGTTGTGCGCTTCGAGGCGGTGCATCGCTCTGCGAAGAAAGAGCGGGAGGGGAAGAGCGAGGCGGTGTGGCTCGATGAGGTTGTTTTCGAGCATACCTGCTTGTATGACCCGCTGGATCCGCGCATCAAGGCGGATTACTAGGGTGCCTGTTTCCCTTGTTGTTTTTTTCTTTTGTTTCTTTTGCATTTTTGCGTTTGCGGCCAGTTGAAAGCCACGACTATGGGTTGCGCCCCCCGTTCACGGGTGGTGATGGATGGCCTGTTCTGGCGGCGACGAACATTCATCTGACGGCTTCGGAGTTATCAAGCTGTCTTCTTCTGTTTCTGTTCCTCCTTGGCGTTTGTGGCCAATCAAAAGTTACGTCTATGAATGGTGGTCTGGGTTCGCGGATGGTGATGGGTTCAGGGATGGTGATAGGTTCACGGGTTCACGGGTGATGAGGAATGACCTGTCGGACGGTCACGGATATGCACCTGGGCGGCCGGGATCTGAATTAGCTGTTTGTGTGGGTATTTCTGTGTACAGCGTGCTTTTGGGAAGGGGTATTAGGCTTCGGCACGCAGGTTAGTCGCTGCGTGTTTATGCAGTGTGGCAAGCGACTCGGGCGTTTGATCGGTTGGGTCTTACCACAGAAGCTTGGGGTCGTAAGAACAGCCATGTGCTGAGAAGGCAAATGTTAGGTAGGACCCGGGAATATAATTAGTTTAGTTGTCACTGGTGCAATGTGAGATGCCGGTGCAGTGATTGGAAGCAATGTTATGTACTTTGGGGAGAATATGGAACTATGCACAAAGAAGTGAACGAAATAACCATCTCCTATCCTCCAGTAACCCCTTTCTCAACACCAGAAGTCCAAGAACCGCCATGCTCACAAGCACTGCGAGTACCAGTCATTCTGGTACGTGCACTGGCTGCCCGCCGCACACACGAAGCTGCCCGTCCACTGGCGGCCGCCACACTGGCCGTACTTGGCGACGGGCTGGGGCGCGGCCAGGCCCAGGATCTTCTGGGAGGCGTGCTCCGACACGGTGACGATGTAGGCAGACGGGTTGGTGGTCGGCACGCCAGGGAAGATGGACGCGTCCACGACGAACAGGTTGTCGGTGCCGTAGACGCGCGCGTTGAGGTCAACGACGGCGGAGCCGCCCGTGCGCCCGTCGTCGGACCCGATCTTGGCCGTGCCCACCCAGTGGTTGGAGCGCCGGTTGCTGGGGGAGACGACCATCTAAAACATGGCAGTCAGTAAGGCAGTTGGGTGGGGCAATGAAGGGAAGGAAAAGGCTCACGTTGTTGACGTAGTCGCGGGCCGAGGTGGTGGCGTTGGGGTAGTTCCAGGTCAGGTTGGTGACGTGCTTGAGGGCGTTCTGCAGGTTGATGATGCCCTGGATGACGGCCTCCTTGTCGTTGGGGTCCTTGAGGTACGGCACGTCCGAGACGACGGTGGTCAGTGCCGGCGTGATGGTCATGCGGCCACGCGAGGTGGCGCCGCGGCCGAGGTACTGCGACATGGTCATGGCGTCTGGCAGGAACGTAATGTTAGTTTTCAAGGGAGCAGCAGGTGAGGAGGGGATGTGGACGTACGGCCGTTGGGGGTGTCGAAGCTGCCCTCAACGCGGGCGGTCCATTGCAGCTGGCGGACGATGCCGTCGGCGCCCTTGATCTCCTCCCAGAACCTGCCACAGTTTAGAATGGTGAGGACGCACAACGCGAGTCATTGTGTTACTTACATGGGGCCGATGTTGGGCGCGGCCTGGGCGAGGATGCCAGTGCGCTTGCCTGCAAAGGTGTCAGATTCTGCAACGGCAGACGCAGAGAGGGTAACGCACTCAGGTAGCTCTGCTCATCCGACGCGATCGGGGTGCTCCAGGCGGCGTAGAAGTCGTAGAAGACCACGTTGGGGTGGGAGATGACGGTGTCGGTCTGCACAGCGTCAGCGATTTTGTCCATTTCCCGCACCCCAAGCCAAAACTTACGTTGCAGTGGTCGTCCAGGTTGTAGCCGACGGGCAGGGGAATCCACGACGAGTTGCTGACCATGGTAGGGCCGTCGATCGTCGAGGCCTGCACGACCTGCAGCTGGTCCGTCGGGCCAATGCCGGAGCGCATGAGGATCTTGGCGGTGCCGAAGGTGCCGGCCGAGAGAATGACACGGCCCGAGATGTTGGTGACGTTCACGACGCCCTGGTAGCCGCCGTCGCGGAAGGCCTCGACCTCGACGCCGGTGATGTGGCCGCCATCGCGGATGACGCGCTTCACGGTGGTGTTGAGCCACAGGTTGAAGTTGCTGCGCTTCTTGGCCGTCTGCAGGTAGGTGGCCAGGGGGCCGCCGCGCTGGCCGTTCGAGAACATGAAGGGCGCGTTGGAGAAGGTGCGGTTCTTGTTGTTGGGCGAGTTGTTGGCCGTCACCTTGGTCCAGCTGCCGGCGCTCAGGCCGCCCGAGAGCACGTCGAAGCCCTGCTGGTAGTAGCGCTTGCCGTCGGTGGATGGCGCGTCGGTGCCCGGAATGCGCGAGAACGCGCGGCTGATGGCGGGTTGGACGTCGCTCGACTTCCACCCGGTCGGGAACAGGTAGTCAAAGTCGAGCGAGTAGGGCTGGTGCGGTCAGCAAAACCTCCGCTCACACCATCGGCATATCGGTTGGCCTGAACTTACGTGGAACCAGAGACCAGCGTTGATAGCGGTGCCGCCGCCGAGCACGCAGCCTGCCATCTGGTCGGTGTCGTCGCAAGCAATGCCCTTGGAGTCGACCCAAATCTCGTTGCACAGGCCCGGCACATCGAAGCGGGTCAGACCCGAGCCCGCCAGCCAGTCCGGCCCGAGCGTGCCGCCGTTCTGGCCGGTCGACGCAAAGCCCTTCTCGATGAGAAGCACCTTCTTGCCGGCCTCGCTGAGCTTGTCGGCGATCGGGATGCCGCCGGCACCGCCACCGACGACGATGTAGTCATAGGTGGCGCCGGTCGGCACGGGGACGCTGGCAACGCCGGTAGCGGACGCGGTGCCGCACTGCGCGGCGACAGTCTTGGTGGCCTTGGCGGCCCAGGCGGTGTAAGACGGGTTGGCAGCGTGGGAGTCGAGCTGGGCGCCCCAGATGCCGAAGCCGTTGTCGTGCTGCTCGAGCGTGATCTGGTCCGGGCAGGTCGGGTTACCGGGCGAGGGGAAGGCCTGGGCCCAGCCGAGCACGAGGGCGCCCGAGGAGGTCGAGGCGCCGCCGGTGACGCCGGACTGGGTCCACGTGAGGCAGTTCTGGCACCGGAAGATCAGAGTGAAGTGGGTCGAGTTGATGGTGGACGAGATCTGGGTGAGCTTGGCGTTGCCCGTGTACACGTCGGGCATGGCGTAGCCGGTGGCGAACCGGAACGACGTGTAGATCTCGTCCCCGTTCGGCCAGGCGGTCAGGAGGAGCGAGTTGGTCATGGGGCCGCCCAGGGAGACGCCACACCAGCCCTTCTCGTCCGTGGCCGCGCATTGCTGGTGACCGCCGTCAGCACCCGCCGTGCGTAAGCTAAACTACCTGAAGACTCGACTTACCAGGTAGCCGATGAACTCGGTGGCATCGGTCGTGAGCGCGTTAGACGGCAGCGCCACACCGATGGTGTAGCCGCCCTGCGTCTGGGAGTCTGTGACGCTCCATGTGTTGAAGACGATGCCCGTGCCCGGGTCGGTGATGGTCACGGGCACGCTGTTCTGGGCCAGGGCAGACGGCACGACTACATTCCCCGGGATGTCAGCCGGGAACAGTTCGCTGCCACCACGGGCGCGGTACACTTACACGATGCCGCCGCCGCGAGGGCGCCGAGAAAACGAGAAGAGGTCCTCATCTTGGGGTGCAGATCCGGCTTCTCCTCGACGCTACACTACGGGCATGGGAGCACAGGAAGACGCGGCTCTCCCCTTATTTAAGGAACCGGTTGGCCACCCCCGTCGCCCAGAACCACATCCACACGGCTATCTCGGTACACTACGCTTGCAACGCTGGCGGAGGGGAGGGGCCAGAGGGACGAACAGGGCAGGCGGACATGCCCGGTAGGTGGAAACCAGCGGCAACCCTGTCCGCGATCGCGTCTTCGATGCAACTCCAGCGATCCAGTCGGGGAGCAGGCAAGGAGCAGGGCGAGCAGGGACGAGCAAACCCGGTCGAGGCCACGCGGACTGGTAAGCTGACTAGACGTTTACACCACACCTCAGTATCCTCCGTACTTGGTAGGGGAGCATATGCCGTTCCGCATGCGGGCAACGCGCCGAGGGGTTGCGGCGCAGTGCAGGGCGCGGGAGGGCTGCTGCAGAGTTGCCATCGCCAATGCACGCCCGGGTCCCCGCGCTGGGGAAGGGAGGGAAGAGGTCAGAACCCGGTCGTGGACTTGTGAGCCTCGCCGTCTCGGATGGAGTTCCCGGTAATTGCAGGGGGTGTCGCCAGGCGCGGTCCGCTACGCGCCCAGGCTGGATGCTACGCTGCGGTTAATTGCACAGAAATGCCCAGCCTGGGTTCGAGCCAGGTTCCTGGGATGTGGCCCCTCTTGGCCTCCCGCCTTGCCGCCACCTTTCCGAAAAGGTTCTTGACGGCACGAACGCCTCCGAGCTTCTCGCCGTCCTGCCGCCGAACGGGACGCCGGCCGGTGCGCGTGCGACTTGCGTGAGCTGGGCTTCTGTCGTCATCTTCGGCGTCGTCGGGACATTGGCTCGCTGCAGTGGGCTTCAAACGAAGAGGACCCCGCGTCTTGGAATCCTGGAGGATTTATGGCGGGACACACCACACTGCCGAACCACGAATGTGTCGTGACCGCACGAGTTTCGACGGGCGCGAAGACCTGGGCGTGCTGGGTTCGTGAACCAGGGGTCTGGGTATTTTGAAGGTTGCAAGACGACACCAAAGCGGAAGGTATCGTCGCGACCCGAAAACCCGGTCGTGGGTCTTCTCGGGACTACGGAGTACCAAGAAGGGCATTTCACGATTTGTGTCGAGAGAAAAAGAAGACAGCAGTAGGGAGCGAAAAGTCTTGCTAGCGATGAGTGGTGACGAGTACGCGGCGTGTTGTCTAAACTATGAGGGCATCTTGAAGGAAAAACATGCAAAAGGACTGCAACAGTTAGTACACACTGTGCAGCACTCTACTCGGTCGCGGGATGTTGTGCCTAACCCTGTCTTTGGCTGCCAATGTCTGTCTTGCTCACCATAACGGAGCTCACCGAAGGTGAAGCGGGTAAAAGTGGGACAACACGCCAAGCTCTGCAAGCGCAAGCCGCAATGTGGGGTTGCGATTAGACCTCACTTTTTTTCTGGTGATCGCGATAAGCGTCTGTCTGGCTGCTGCACGCAGGTGAACGTCGACCAGCCTCAGGAAGTTGTAGCAACACCACCGTTTCCGCATTCGAACAGCACACAAACACCGCCAAGATGCGCGCATTAACAGATCAAGAGATGAAGACGGTGCTGGACAAGGTCTGATTCCCCCCCACCACCACCATCTACCACCCACCGCTGCCTCCCCCCATCCCACCTCCCCAACCGCAAGGTGTGCAAAGCCAGGCTAAAACCAGTCCTCACTAACGTCTCTGTCCCTCCCCACAGCTCGCCAACTACATGACAGACCTCAAGAGCCTGATTGCGCCGCTCGAGGACGGCGACCGCCACGTGTTCCGGCTGAACCACTCCCGCGTCTACTACGTGCGCCTGTCCGTCGCCAACCTCGCCACCAGCATCGCCCGCGACGCCCTGCTCAGCCTGGGCACCTGCCTCGGCAAGATGACCAAGACGGGCAAGTTCCGCCTGCACATCACCGCGCTGCCCGTCATTGCTGCGGGCGCCAGGCACAAGATCTGGGTCAAGGACAACGGGGCGCAGCCGTTTCTTTATGGGTCGAATGGTGCGTGTCTCTTATTTACTCCGTGGCTTACCGCGGGCTGTCTGCTTTCTCTGGACGCTTGAACGGGTTGTGGCTTATTGATGGCGACGGCGATGCTGATGCGTGGGATAACAGTGGTGAAAGCGCACGTCGGGCGGTGGAGCGAGGACTGCCCCGAGCATTCGGGCTGTGTGGTCTACAGCATGGCGGACATCCCGCTTGGGTTTGGAGTGGTGAGTCATCCGTTCTTTCTAATTCACTCAACACGGCGCAGCTGACGAGGCTAGACCGCGAGGAGTACGGCCGAGGCGCGGCGGCTGGATCCCACCGGCATCGTGTGCTTCCGGCAAGCGGACTGCGGCGAGTACCTCCGCGACGAAGACACGCTGTTTGCTGGCTGAGGCGGTGCGGTTGGTAGATCAAGGATGGCGTCAGGCGTTAGGGATGGTTCTTAGATACACCATGTGATGGACGTGCTATTTGAATTCAGCTACCAGAAATCTAGAGAGAGTTAAACCTCAGCCTCGAAATGCCCCATTTTGTCTATCGCGAAAACACAACCTAGAACGCACCCTCCCTTCAACCACACATTCCCCCTCTCACAACACCGCGCCCTCGACCTCATACCCCCCAATCCCCCCCCCGGCCATCACCTCCCTGACCGGCGTAGCCGGCCTGCTCTCCCGACTCGTCACCCCGGCAAAGAAACTAATACTCTCCCTCTGCGCCACATACTCACTATCCGCATACCCCAGCAAGCCCTCAATCTCCGTGCTCTGCCGCCCCTTGATGCGCGCAATCTCCGCACTCGAATAGTTAGTCAGCGCGCGCCCGACCTCCCGCGCGCTGCCTTCCACCCACGCCTGCAGCTTCGACGCACCACCACCAGCAGTGTCCTCTCCCCCCGCCCCCGGCCCCGCCGCCGTGGCCTCGCGCCTCCGCTCGACCACGCACAGCCGCACGGCCTCGTGCTGCGCGAACGCCCCCTCCACGTCGACCACGCCCGCGGGCAGCAGGCCGGCCTTCCCGACCAGCGCGCGGAAGGCGCCCGCGTCGATGTACAGCGTGCCGTGCGGGCGCAGGCCGTGCAGGATCCAGAAGTAGCGGTCGCGGACCGGGTGCGGGGAGGGCAGGAAGCGCGTGTGCAGCGGGATTTTGGGTGGGGAGGAGGAGGACATGCTCGGGGTCGGGGCGCGGGAGGTGGGGGTGGGGGATGATGGGGTGAGGATGGCCGGGGTGGTCGTGCTGGTGGCGGAGGAGAGGGTGTCGGGGGTGGGATCTGAGGTCGGGTGTTGATGCTGGGGGTGGGGTTCGGCGGATTCGGGCGGCTGGTTGGCTTTGGTCGCGAGCGAGGGCGGGGAGCGGCTGGCTTGGATGTGTTTCACGATCTTGATGATGTTGCCTGGGATTGAGGAGCGCGTGATCACGGTGGTGACGCCGGCCGAGGTGGCGAGGCGGGCGGCGACGATCTTGGTCGACATGCCGCCGGTCCCGAGGGACGAGCCGGCGGAGGAGACTGCGGGACCTCGTTAACAACTTTGACGTGGATCAAGAAGAAGGCAGCATTACCGTCGGCCACCAGAGACCCGATATCCTCGACCACCTCGATAGGGTGGGCGTCGGGGTTGGTCCGCGGGTTCTTGTCGTACAGGCAGTCCACGTCGGTCATGAGGAACAGAAGGTCGGCATGGACCATGGCGGCCGTGACGGCGGAGAGCGTGTCGTTGTCGCCAAACTTGATCTCCGACACGGCCAGCGTGTCATTCTCGTTGACGATGGGGATGACGCCCATGTCCAGCAGCTCGTTGACCGTCCTCTGCGCGTTGAGGTACCGTGATCGCTGCGGGCTGCGCGTCAGTGACCGTATGTGTCCAGGAGGCGTCCGGCTACTCACATCGGCGATGTCGCTCCTGGTGAGCAGGATCTGGGCGATGGGCTGCCGCAGATGGGCAAACAGGCTGTCCCACAGGCTCATCAGGCGGCACTGGCCGATGGCGGCGAGGGCCTGCAGCTTGGACAGGTGCTTCGGGCGCTTCTCGACGTCCATCCTGCGCAGGCCGACGCCGATGGCGCCGGACGAGACGATGATGACGCGGTGGCCATCCTTCCTCAGCTTCACGGCCGTCTCCACAATGGACGTCAGGATGGACAGGAGCGGCTCATGGGTCTTCTCGTCCACGATGGAGCTGGTGCCTGGGGAGGGAGGGTGTGAGTCGGCATGTCGTTGTGTTACACAAAACCGTCAGCAGGCGTTATTTCTTTCAGTACTCACCCAGCTTGATCACCACGCCAAGCGGGCGCGGGCCTCCCCTCATGGCTGCAGACGGCGGGTTATGCGAATCAACAGTCAGTGACAAGTCTGCGGCGGCAAAGAGCAAAAACAGCGCGTGCACTGCTTGTCATTCCATTCTGCGGGATTTCCTCTCTTACACGAGCTCGACACCGTTTCCATTATAGCAATTTTGCGACCGCCCTTCGGGTGACAGTCATTCGGGTACTGGCCAGTAGAGTCAGGGGTGTGTGTAACAAGCTGAAAGGCATTTCGGCCGCTGTCGGGGACGCCGTAGGCTGTAGGGCCGCGGTCGCTGATTCGCCTCGCTCCCTTTGACTCGCTTGGCGCCCTGGCTTGGCGAGCGTGGTTGGGCTTCCATCTCCCTCATGAGCCCACGTCGACAACACGGCCTGATACGTATTTACCTACGAACCACATATGATCATGCTCCTCGATTCATTTTTTTCTTCTCTTTTTTGTTGATTTTTCACCACTTATTAACGTCTCCCTTCTTAACTATACGTATTTTTCTGTCTGCCAAATGTGTAGGTACAATGCGAATCGCCCTGTTCCTTACCTCAGTTGGTAACTAGCTAAGGTACCTTACATAGCAGGTTGGCATACTCTTCATTGTAGCTCGGGTACCCAGTAAGGTAGTGCGGTACCTTCGAACAATCTATTCACTACCTGCCAAGGTACCCAACCTGCACATAGTAAGTAGTAAGACTCCCACCAGCAGCTCAAAGAAGCAAAGAATTGCGCCCAGACAGCCTTCCTCCGAACCACGACATGAGCAGGCACGGGTTCCTGGAGCTCCTCCAGAATCCGACGGGCTTCCGGCCCACTCAGCTTCTACAACGCCGCCAGGCAGTTTTCGATCGTGAGCCCGGTGCAGAGCGATGTCAGCGGCACCAACGCCACAACTCCTGTGGTTGTGAGGGCGGCTCGCATCGTGTTGCGTATGCGGATGCCATCGTTCGCGCGCCTGCGCAGTTCGGTCCGCATCTTGGTGCGGAGTTCGGCTACTTCCTCCGACAGGGGACTTCAGCTGGTCGAGCAGCGCTTGGGTGTCCGTAGACTGGGCAGGCTGTGGGTTGCCGGTGGCAGGGCTGCTGTCTGGTGCCATGGACGACGTGGCGGACAAGTACGATGCCAATGTTTCGATGAACCTGGTACGTATGAGTGAATGCTTGAGCTCAAGATGTTGAAGGGCGAGTCAAAACTATCCCACCGCACCCTGTCGCAGGGTTTTATACACTCAACCTCCCGTGGGTGTCTACCTTACGTGTACATGCATGGAGCAAACCGAGACGGTGATCATTTGGGTGGGCACGGGCTCGGAGAACAGAAGCATCAAAAAACGGAGAGGGATAAGCTGTGCATGCGTGTAACTTACTCGGTGTGTGTGTGCCAAGGTTTGTGAGAGCAGAGTGATTCTCAGGTCAAGGTGAGCCTATCAAAGTACTGAAGACGAGGTGGTGGAACTGATATATGCGCGGTAAGTTGTGTGGTCGATCTGGTGTACACGACTGGAGTACGTATGTGACGCCACCTAGAGCCCTCACTAAATATTGATTGCGAGCCAAGGTCCTTCCTTCCCGTCCTTTGACATCACCAGAGACTGAGGATGGCAGGGACAAGCGGATTGGGCCACTACCTCGCACCAACCCCTGTGTATTGCTCGATCTGCCACTCAAAAACTAAATCCCTTAGTGCCCGTCGACCGCCGTAGCAATAATCTCAGCCAGCTTCTCCGGCTGGCTCAACATCGGCGCATGCCCGGTCGAAATCTTGACCACCTCGTCGAACTTCCCCGCCTGGATGTAGAACTGCTGGTAGTCCTGGTTGATGGACTGATCAAGCTCCGTGGAAACATACACCTTCCGAACGCCCTTCTCCGAGAGCTCCGCCTCGGTGTAGTCGGGGAAAACCGTGAACTGCTTCCGGCTCATGGTCAGGTCCAGATCCGCCCAAGCGGCGTCCTGCTCGGCGGGCGGGAGGTCCGAGTAGAAGAGGGGTTTGGCAGCTTCTTGGAGGTAGAGGATGCCATTCTGGTCCACACGCTTCGTTAGTACGATGGTTGGCCTTGTTGTCTGACTTGAAGTGCAAAAGACGAACCTCAAGGATGTGGTAAGGCATAGGGGGTATCTCGTCATCCGTGCCGAGCAAGTTCTTTCCGGCGACGGGGAATGCAAAGCCAACCACGTTCACCATAGTCGTAACGCCACCCTTGAGCCCACGGGCTGCCCGATCCGCGACAGTCTGTCCATGCACGGCAGCGAGAGCGGCGATGGAGCCTAGACTGTGGCTCACGAGTACCGCTTCCCGGCCAGCGTCCAGCAGCGGAAGAAGATCGGCGAGGACAACTTGGCCGTCGGTAAACATGTCTGCCTGCGCAACAAGCTTCGCGGCAGCGGAGGGAGGCTTGCCCGGGCCATCGTCTGGCAGAGTGGCCGAAGAGATGAGCTGGGGTGTTTGGACGGTGAAGCCCTTGTCACGCAGAAGTGCGGCGACACGGGACCATGACGAGGGGCGGTGGAAGCCGCCTGGGATCAGAACGATCACAGGTGTGGTGGACGCCATCTTGTCAGCTGATACAAACGGTGAGCAGGCGATGACCGTACCCTCAGAGCTCGGTGTTGGCAGGTCTCTTATATAGGTACCCAGGTTGATGGAGGTGGCAAGCCTGCTTGACGTACGGAGTACCACCTATGAACGCTTGACTAACGCTTATGGCCTTGACATGGCGGAAAGAGGCCGCGGTGTATTCTGGTGCTTGGACATGCAACTGCATCCTGTCATCTCGTTTGTAAGGCTGAAATGCATGCAAGCGTGGCAAGCAAGGGTGGGATGCGAGCGTGGGATGCGAGAGTTGAATGCGAGGAGCAGTCTACCAGGCAACTATGGTAGGCCACTCTCTGACGGTCTGCGTACCCCAAGCCGGATTTCCTGTAGTGAACTAGAGTGAAGGTCGCGTTCTAAGATGATATCGTGGGCCTCATTCGTAACACTGCTAATCGATGCTCTCACGTCGAGGTATCTCCAGTGCGTCTTTGACTTGACTTTCGGGTTGTCCAAGCAGCAAAGGTCACCCAAGGGAAAGCGAGTCCGGGGTAGATGGACAAGACACAGTGCTACGTACAGTGTATGTGCGGAATGGCGCCTGTTGCTGCTTGGCAGCTGGCCGATCCCCAAACTTCGACGAACACCATCCGCAATTTCTCGACCTCGACTTACAGCACTGCAATACCCACGAATGCCGATCCTGGTTTACCCACACCATTCTGTAGACCCGAGTTGAGTACGGATCTGTTACGCTTCTGATAACAAAATACCCAATCCTGTTCCCCAGCCACGAACGACCGGAAACAGTCTGTCCTGTCCGCCACAGGCCTCGCAGTCCATCATGGCGACACCACAACCACCCTCAGCACCACCACCATCACCGGCCCCCGCCCCCGCCGCAAGCATCCAGCCCTCTCAAACTCAACCCTCACCCTCGCAACAATCACAACCACCACTCCCGCGCTTCCTCGACAACGACCCCGCCCGCACCGGCTACGACCCCTCCCACAAGTGGTGGCTGAACTACTTCCGCATCCTGACCGGGCGCGTCACGCCCGAAGGAGTCGAGCACTACCGCGAGGACCGGTACCGGGCGAACGAGGCGCGCGACTGCGCGCGGTGCGAGGCCCACCGCGACTTCCTCTTCCGCTACTCGCCCGTGGTGACCTTTTTGCGCGACAAGGTGGCCGCGCTCAACGGCACGCTCGACGCCACCAACGTCGTGTGCCGCCGGTGCCCCGCGCGCGTGGCCGAGGACGGGCGCGTCGTGCGCCAGGGCGGCGGGTTTAGTCCGGAGCATGGGATCCTGATCTGCGCGAACGAGATGCGCGATCGCAGCCACCTGGAGGACACGCTCGCGCACGAGATGGTGCATGCGTGGGATCATTTGAGGTGGAAGGTGGATTGGTCGGGGAAGGGGGGGAATTTGAGGCATGCGGCGTGTACTGAGGTAAGCAATGCGTTCTATGTTTTTCCTTTGGAAGAAGCTAGGTCACAAGACTGCTAACTCTTGCCGTACCGCAGATTCGAGCATCGATGCTGAGCGGGGAATGCCGGTGGACGCGCGAGGCCATGATAAGAGGCAACTGGACGTTGACGCAGCAGTTCCAGAACTGCGTGCGGATGCGGGCCATCCAGTCCGTCATGGCGCGCCCGACATGTAGGGACGACGTACACGCGACCAAGGTGGTCAACGAGGTGTGGGACTCGTGTTTTTCAGACAAGCGGCCATTTGAGGAGGTATATCGCTGAGTTGCGGCATTGCGCTTGCTTCCGCTGTATCATACGTCCCCGTATCACCATAATGAACGTCTCCAATGGAAGAATGAACCAATGCTCGACCTGCGGCTGGGTGAACAGATGCTAATCAGCGCGGCTGGCCCCGCTATATGCAATCAACTCCTGAGCGTTCGCCATGGAAACAAACCCATCGCTCCGACTCCCAAACGCCTCTCCAAAACTCCAATAACGCAAAGCAAATAACACCAATCGATCGTCGTCGCCTGGACGATTACTTCAGCGTCTTCTCCCGGTTCGCTGCGCGCTCACCCTTCACGCAGTGCTTGATGATCCAGGGGTGGTTCTGGACTTCCTCAAGGGGAAGCCGCTTCTCAGGGTCGAGAACCAGGAGCTGCGCCATGTCAGCGGTGACTCATAAACCAACGCCCTCTGGCGAAGATGGCACAAACCTTCTTGATCAAATCCTTAGCTTCCTTGCTCACCCACTCCGGAATGGTCATGTCGGCGCGGGCGATGCGCTTTTGCGTCATGATCGGCGTGTCCTCGAAGGGCGCCTCGCCCACGAGGAACTCGTACGTCAGGACGCCCAGGCTCCACAGATCAACCTTCTCGTTGTACCAGTTGTCCTTGCTGCCGGACCGGACCATCTCGGGCGGCAGGTAGTCGAGCGTGCCGCACAGCGTCTTGCGCCGGTTGTTGGGCGCGTGCACACTCCAGCCAAAGTCCGAGATCTTGATCTCCCCGTGGATGCCCATCAGGATGTTCTCGGGCTTGATGTCGCGGTGGATGACGTGCTTGCGGTGCAGGTAGTGCAGCGCCGACGCCATCTGGGCGATGTACTGCGCCGCCTTCCACTCGGGGAACCGGTTCTCGCGCCGCAGGTGCTTGTACAGCTCGCCCTTGCCGGCGAACTCGAGGATCAGGAAGATGCGCTTGCTGTCGTGGAAGTGCCCGTACAGCTTGAGGATGTTGGGGTGCCGCAGGTTGCTCTGGATCTCGATCTCGCGCCGCACCTGCTTCTCTACGCCCGTCCCTTGCTGCAGTTCGGACTTGTAGAGCACCTTCAGGGCGCAGATGAAATTGCTGCTGCGCTCCCGCGCGAGGTACACCCTTCCAAACTTGCCCTTGCCGAGTGGCCGGCCGATCTCGAACATGCCGAGGTGAAACTGCTTGGGGATGAGCGGTTGGTCGACGTACGATGACGAGGTGCGCTCGGCGAGCTCGTCTGAGCTGCGGGGTGCGAGTGAAGTCGTCTTCTCCTTGTCCTTCCTGGGAGAGGCCGGGTTGCTTGGTATTGTGGAACTCTTCCATTGGGCGGCTTGTGAGGGGAGGGTGACGGTGGCGGTAACGGTGTTAGCGTTTTGCGCTTGTAGGGCGACCTTGTATAGGTTCGGCCTGGCCGTGCCATGGCCAAGTTGGCTATTTGCCGAGCCGATGGTCTGAAGCCTGGGTTAGCTATATGAGTCCCAGGGAACTTGGCTGGCAGTGGGCGTACTTTTGGCTTCTGATAGACGCGGCCAATCTCGCTCAGATCGTTCTCGTCGGCAACCGACAGCCGCTCGAAGTGGGATTCCAGCGTGCGCGTCGCCATGATGTGATTGCTTGCGGGGAGATTTGGGGTGGTCAGAGTAGTTCCGCAACACGCTGGTGGGCGGGAAGGCGATAGGGATAGGGACGGCGTCGAGATGGTTAGGATTGCAAGCCGCAATTGGAGGCTCCCGGACTCCTGGTCCTGGTTTGGCTATTTACCGTCCAGCGGAGTCGCCGTTGCCTAGCAACCGCTGCCCGAGCGCTTCAGCCCCACCAGCCAGGCCGCCTTGCCGCCAGGCGCAGCTGGACTCCCACCTGTCACCTTGGACGCCAATGGAAATGCTCATGCAATTCCTGACGTCGTGGTTCCAATCTGGCGACAAAGAGCAGGTTGATGATGCATTGTGTAGGCTGTTGCCCGCCCGCGCTTTTCTCGCTCTGCAGCTGTGGTCTAGGGCAAGACCCATATGTAGGCGTAGGCGTAGGCGTAGAGACGATTTGAGCAAGTCAAAGTCATGGCAATGGATTGAGATCAATCGCCGCGTACACCGCCACACCGCCTATATAGCTGCATTTCCATCCGGTGTTCTTTCTTGTAGATAAATCTCAGAGGATATGGGGCAGTAGGAACGAGGAACCCCAGCTCTGGATGCCTGCTTGGATGATCAACCCCGCCAAGATAATCAATCCATGCTACCCCGCGAAGCAACTAACTAACAGCTCCGACCTCTTATGCAGCTCCAGCATACCTGCGATCTACACCGTTTTCAAACGACCTAGCCCTCAAGCTTTCGCGCCAGAATCCTGATCAGCACGTCAATTGAGTCCGTATTCCACAACTACTAATCCGACGTCGTTCAAGCAAGGGAACCAAAGCCCAGCCAAAGCCGTTTTCACCGACCATTGTCTAGCACCGACAAGTCCCTAGCCAAACCGAACTCCGGCCGCCATCCATCGCCCGGGCGGCCCGAAAACAACCAAGTCGGAGCGGCCTTTCTCAGGAAGCAGAAAAACGAAAACCAAAAATGGAACTCCCGACCGCCCCAGACCCCCTAAAGCCCGACTCATCCGCCCTCGAACCCTACCCGTCCCCCTCCAACCTGACCCTCGCTTCACGCACGCACACGCAAGGACCCTTCACCATCTCGGCGCGCAAGCTCCCCATCCTCAAAGCCGGCCCCATCGACGCGATGTCAGCGCGGCTGCGCATCCCCGTGCCGGAGATGATATTCGGCGACAACCTGGTGTGCATCGCGCACCCGCGGTCCGGGTGGAGCGTGGGCTTCAGCGCGGAGCCGGCGCTCGACACGGTCGATAAGACCGGGGAAGCGGGCATGCTGCGCGTCGCATACGCCGGGGAGTGGAGTAGCAGTCGGGAGAAGACCAGTGCGGGGATATCGGAGGTGGTCAGACCGTTTGACTGGAGCTATTCGGCGCGGTATCTGGGGGATGAGGTGCCTGCTGGGGATGGGGAACGGTTGGTGCCGGTGAAGGGGGGAGGGGAAGGGGAGGGGATACCACTGGAGTTGCTGAAGAGGAGGGATCCAATTTTGTTTGCAGACGAGGTGGTGCTGTATGAGAGCGAGCTGGACGACAATGGGATCAGTGTGATGAGCGTTAAAGTGCGGGTTATGGAGCAGAGGATGCTGCTGCTGTGTCGGCTATTCATGAGGCTGGATGGGGTGCTAGTGAGGGTGCGGGACACGAGGGTGTATGTGGACTTTGAGAAGGAGGTGGTGATCCGGGAGTTCACAGCGCGGGAGGATGCGTTTGAGAAGGTCAAGCGGGTGAGTCGCGTCGTCATTTCTGGTTGGCGAGGAGACTTGATTGGGAGCTGACAGTGTGCCAGAACCTCTACATGAGCGGCGTCATGCCGGACGCCATAACGGTGGTTCTACGAAACTCCAACCAGGTCGCCAATCTACTTCCCGTCGTGGAGCACTCGATAGACAGCATCTGTCTGGCCCCAAAGTCATGACAGCATCATCCGCCACCACAACTGTAAAACGGCATGAAAGGACTCGGCGTCAGGCGTTGCAGCTCCCGTGAAATTTGAACGACATGTGACGAAGGATGGATGGGTATTATAAAAAGATGCTGAACTCAGAAACTACGGTGTAAAGACCCCCTTCCTTCGCTTCCCGGAGTCGATCTTAGCTTAGACTAGAGCAACCATTGACGCCCCCGTGCAACTCCAAGCCTGCTGTAAAAGCATCCTGTCACCGTCCAGCCCCAGCGAAGTCGTAAGCCCCTTCCAAACTGACATAACCTGACGCACAGCCAAGAGTACCCGATCTCCCGCCAACCCCCTTCAAAGCTATCACCGCGCATCCGGCCCCGGCGACGAACTCTCAGCCACTTCCTCAAACGACAGCTCCCACTGATCGACCTCCCGAAACTTCTTCACCGCCTTCTGCAGCTCCTCGCCAATGCGCTCCCTCATCATCTGGCTCGTCTCCCCGACAGGCAGCTCTTCGTCCTGCTCCTCCTCGTCGGCCTCCGCCTCGCTACCGACGACGATCTCCTCCTCGACCTCTTCATTCTCCTCATCCTCGTTGACCCCATACGTCCGGACAGCGCGCTTCTTGCCGTTGGCAGTTTCAGCCGCCTTGGCCTTGCGGTTGGCCGTCGTTGTCGTCGACTCGCCCAGCGGCTGCCGGCCGTTTCTTCGCCTGCTCCTGCGAGCGGTGCGCGAGTCGACGTAGGAGAGCTCGTCCTCTGCGTTGCCCGCTGCGGTGATCTCGTAGCGATCGGCTTCTTCTTCATCGGAAGCGTCCAGGTCGAACGCGTCGGTGTTGTCGCGACTGCTGCGGGTCCGGGGCTTGTGCCGGCGCTGCGGGAGCAGCGAGGTCAAGTCCGCGGTGGTGACCTTTTTCTGCGGCGGCGGGGCCTTTTTCTTGGGCGCGGCGGCCCGCACCGGGGCGGCATAGTTGGGCGAATGGGTCAGCGAGGGCGGTGAGGAGATGTCGGAGGATGCGTCGCCCAGGTCCGGCGTCTTGGCTGCTCGTGCCGGGGGTTTGCGCGCGTAGGTGCGGTGGGCGAGTGTGTCGAGTGAGGGCAGGGCGACGGGGCTGCCGTCTTCCGAGGAACTGCTCAGCGGAGGCGCCATGTCGGGGTCGTCTTCAAGAACTGGTGTCGACAAGCGATCCCGCTCTCGGGCGCGACCGCGTGGTGGGCTCACGGCAGGCTCAATGTCGACTTCAATCGATTGATGAATCTCCTCTCCTGCAGAGTCCTCCACCACTGCCTCCGCCTCAGCCTCGGGCTCCGCTGACTCCACGGCAACTCGCTTCTCGCGGCCGTCTTGGTGGCCCTCAAGCGACTTGCGCTTGCGCGAGGGCAATTGGGGGGAGCCGTCTTTGGACTCTGCGGCGGCAAGCGACGCTCGTGTTTGCCGTCTTGTGTTGTCCAGAGGCGTGGACTCGCCTTCAGGGCCGGAGTCCTCGCCGTTGCCCAGGAGACTGGCAGCTCGTGACGCCTGCGAAGTCACAGACTGGGACCGTTCTCTCCGAGGTTTCCGACCCGTCCCCAAGATGCTCCGCTCGCGCGCCCGCCGTCTGAAGTTCCCGAAGGTGAGTGTCGAGCTCATGCTCGGTGTATTCTGTCCTCTGCTGCTTGGGCGGATCGGCCCGTCGCCTCTCCCCGCAACGCTTGATTGTCGAGGTCGGCGTTTGAACATAGCAAGATTGAACGAAGAGGTATCCGTCGAACGGTAGCCGCTCTGGGTCTCTTCAATTGGCTGTTCCGAATCCTCAAGGCTGTCGTCCAGATTGAAGAGATCATCGTCCAAATCCAACCCCGACGCGTTGCTTAGGCGCAGCTGCATGTCCGCGGCGGATCCGGTCAAGTCGTGATCGACGGCACGGCTTTCCGCCTCCTCTGGCCTGGACGTTGAGGTGAGATTGTCCAATCTGTTTAGCGCATCGTCTCGCTTGGATCTCGCAGCCTCCAGCGCCTTTTCTTGGTCCGAGTTCAAATCGAAGCGGTGCGTTGCGCGCGTCCGTCGAGATTCGGCCTTCGCAGCTTCGGCGACGCGCTGCTTGGTGCGTTCTTTTTCGCGGTCGCTGACATCGTAGATATCGCTGCTCGGGTATCGGGTTTGTGCGACTGCTGGCTTTGTCGCCGAGGCAGGCGCCTCGGACAACTGTCGAGAATCCTGCGCGGGTGGTGAAGGGACCTTGGTGGGACGCGTCGCGGCGACGCGCGACCGTTTTGGCCGAGGCATTTCGGAGTGCGAGAGGTTCGGTTGCTTGTATGCCAATTCTAAGGGGCTTGAACTGATTTGAGATCTCGATATCAACGCGGAATTGGATGAGAACGCGAGGTGCCGCAAGGTTGAGGATTACTTTGCGGGGAAACAGAGCCCAGACGCGTCTGACGCGAAAGACAACAATCGTGGGTGCCAGTTCGACGGATTTGGGGTACCGTGCACGGACCAGACGCGGTGGGGCATAAATCATACGCAGTACCTTACATGGGACGAGGGAACTCAGCCGCCTGCTTCCTCTGCGCAGTCCGTACTCCATACCGTAACGCTCCCCAAACCCCAATAGGTAGTGAAGGTCTTAGGCTTTCCCTAGGCTGGAGCTTGGGACTCCGAGCCCGCATCTTGCTTCTGCGTCACGGCGATTTTCGCTTTCACAATGTCAGACGACATCCAATGGCCCACGGGGTTCGAGATGAAAGACCTAGTTGCGTACGGCAACACGGGAATGGTCGTCCTCGATCGCGACACCGACACAGTGATCAAGACGCCCCATGAGGCATCCTCAGAGGCCATTGCCATTGAACGGCAGATATACGAGCGATTGTCGAGAGGGACGGCCACAAGGGTATTTTGTGTTATCACGGGCTCTTCGAATCCGGCATTCGCCTTAAGTATGCCCCCATCAGCAACAATATATATATATATCCGGTCGTATCTCGAAGACCACCCTGCCAATGAAGCGAGGAAGCTGCGGTGGGCCACTCAGATCTCCGAGGCCCTCGACTTTGCCCACAAGTGCGGCGTCAGTCACGGAGACATCAATGCATTCAATGTGCTGGTCGACGGCCGCCTCGATGCGAAGCTCTCCGACTTCGCCGGGTCTTCGCTAGACGGAACTCCGCTTCTCGTCGGCGTGACCGCGAGCCACCTGTACCCGGGGCCCCGAACTGTCTCGCGCGGCGGACATCTTCGCGCTCGGTTCCACGATCCTTGAGATCATGAGCGAGAGCAGGCCGTACGACGGGTTATCGGAAGGTGTGATCGCCGAGCGCTATGCCGCAGGGAGGTTCCCTGATACCGGCGATTTGGGCGTGGTTGGCGGCATCATCACGAAGTGCTGGAAAGGTGGCTACAAAGACTGCGAACAAGTCGTTCAGGACCTGAAAGGTGGGGTAACTCGCTGGCTTGTCGGGCCCGTTCGGATACAACTAACTGTTCAGTAGCTGCACGGCGACGTAATCTCGTCGCTGCGTCTGACAGCGACCATACACTGGCCTATGCGGTAGTTGCTTCTGCCGCCGTGGGCGCGTTCACAGCTCTGGCCGTTGTTGGACTCGCCTGATCTAGGGTTCGCCGCCGGCCGTAGGTGAAGCATGGCCGCTTCCCACGCCCCCACACGTTGAGCACTCCAAGGCGATGATCCGAACATCAGTAGATTTCACCGCATTAAGTAGCGACCAGCCCGTGACGCTCTAGTTGGCGGTTTTTCTCTCATCGTAGTGATAGTGAAGGTTGGCATCTCGGAGCAGTGGGTCGCGTCTTCGACGCGACATCCTCCAGTCGACTGACTAATTACGTCACATGCTGCTTTCAAGGGTCCCGACCTTCCCGCTGTCAACCCCTCCAGACCTGCATGAGCACCTCGATGTCCCGTTGTAATGTGTGTATGAACTATCAACAAATTGATTCGGAAGCCATCACCATACACTCGCGACAACAATGTCATCACCAGGCTACGCCCTCGCGCGTACCCTGACCCGAACCCGCATGACGCTGCGGCGGACGGCCCTCCCGCTCACCGTGGGCCTCACAACGGGGCTCGTAGCCATCCACCACCAGCGGCCGATGCGCTTCGACTCGTATTCGGCGGCAGCAACAAGCCAGACGCGGCCCCTCTCCAGCGAGAGGGAAGGTTCCAAGCGGAAAGAGCTGCTGGACGCCGAGACGATCAAGCAGTTGTCGGGGGGCAGTCTCTCTGGTATGCTTTAACCATCTTATGTCCCAGGAAGCGCGCTTGTACGGAAACTGATACTGAAATCTGGTTTGACGCACACAGGGTTCGCTGTTGGTCTGCTGGTGAGCGTTTTCTCCAAGACCCTCGTGCTGTTGGCAGGAATAGCGATGGTGGTCATCCAGGTATGTCAGGCCCTGCCAGAGTGTTTCCGGAGCAAGCATCCGGACCCCGTCTCCCTCTTTCCTGCCATATGGCTCTGCATCAGTGCCGTGACTTGAAGACGGGGCTCCAGCTCTTTTCAATCTCAGGTCCTTCCGCTGACGATTCCACCTCCCTCTTTCCTCATCTCCAGGTGGCCGCACGCAACGGGATAGATCTCGTCTCGTATCTCAAACTCAAGGACCGCGCCAAGGCGTCGCGCATACTGGCGGCGCTGAATCAGCACACGGCGTTCAAGCTCTCTTTCACCATCGCATTTGGTCTGTCAGCCTTCATGTCTTTCTGAGCAAGACGCCGGGTGGCACGAGGGTGGGGTTAGAAGGTGGCAATGCGCTGTTATAGACCAAGACAAGACAACACAATAGACATGTGTGCAAAACAAACAACAGCATTCCCGTTGAGCCAGCCCATCAGCGGTATGCAACCCTTCTCCACTGAATCCAAAGAGTGGGACATCCAACGCCCGCCTCAAAAAGGCTGCGTCTCCCTCTCCAGCCACCTCTTCGTCACCTCATCCCCGTCATCAAACCTCCCCTGCATAACCTCTCGAATCTTCTTGCTACTCTCGTTCAACCACGCCTTCTCCTCCGCCGTCAACATCCCCTCATCGATCAGCGCGCGGCAGTACGGCACCATAGTCAGGCGCTCAAACCCCAGGAACGGCTTGTCGCCAAAGGCGTGCTCGGTGGCCACCTCGCGCACGAGCGCCAGGTTCTCGATGCGGATGCCGTACGCGCCGTCCTCGTAGTAGCCGGGTTCGATGGACAGGACGTTGCCGGCGGCCAGCGCCACGTCGGCGTACTGCTTGCGCGTGCCGATGCCGATGGGGCCCTCGTGGACGTTGAGATAGGAGCCGACACCGTGGCCGGTGCCGTGGCGGTAGTCAAGGCCGGATTTCTGTCATTCGGAGGCCGAGTGGTGAGTGTGTGTTATGGAACGAAAGGGGCGTGGGTGGGAGGTGAATGCAGGTGGAGATGGCTTACCCAGAGGAACTGCCGCGCAAGCGCGTCGATGGCGAAGCCGGTTGTGCCCTTGGGAAAGACGGCCGTGTCGAGCGCGATGTTGCCCTTCAGCACGAGCGTGTAGGCCTTCTTCTCTTCCGGCGACGGCGTCCCAAAGTGGAGGGTCCGGGTCACGTCGGTCGTGCCGTCCCGGTACTGGGCTCCGGAATCGCAGAGGTAGATAGCCTTCGGGTCAATAACAGAGCATACACCCTTTTCTGGCTTGTAGTGAATCACAGCGGCGCTGTATCAAGTCAGTAAATGCGCACTTTCCTCCGCTGGCGGAAATGATACGCACTTGGGTCCGGTTGATGAGATGGTGTCGAAAGAAAGGCCAACAAAGTCCGTCTGCTTCTTTCGCAGCTCTTCCAGCTTGTCGGCAGCATCCACTTCGTCAAGGACGGCCTTCTTGTCGAGGAGCTGGTCTTCCAGCCAGGCGAAGAACTCGATCAGCGCCGCGCCGTCCCGAACGTGGCACTGCCTCATCCCCTCCAGCTCTGTCTCGTTCTTGACCGCCTTGGAATCGCCGACCGGGCTTCTAACCTCGTCGACAAACTTGTCTCCTCCCAGGGCAAGCTTCAGCGCCCATGAGCCCTTGTTGGAGATGAGAAACTTCTTGGGCGGTTCCGATGTGTCCTTGGCCTCGGCGGCGCTGGCCAGAGCCTTTGCGTCCGCAAAGAGCGTATCATACGGCTTGATCGAAACCTTGTTCTCCTCCAGATAGCTTCGCGACTCGGCATCCAGCTTTGACTCGTCCACATACAGCGTCGCGGATTCGTTGGTCACGAGCGCGTACGAGAAGAAGACGGGGTTGTAGGTGATGTCGCTGCCACGGAGGTTGAAGAGCCATGCGATGTCATCTAGCATGGACAGCACGAAACCGGCTGCCTTCTTCTTCTCCAGTTCCTTGCGGAGGTCGGCGAGCTTGCTAGCCGTGTCCTTGCCCGAGTACGTGCCCGGCAGCACCACGATGGGGTTGCTCGAGCGGGGAGGCCTCTCCGACCCCCAGACCGGATCAACCAGATTCTCGCTGACAGCTTTCAGACCCGTGCCGCCCCCTTTCTTGACGCTCTCGTCCAGCTTCTCGGCGACGGAGCTCGCGATCAGGGTGGGGTCGACGCCCACCGTCTTGCCGCCCGTGGCCTCTTCGGCAGCCCATTCCTGCCACGTGGGGACGTCCTGCAGACCCGTCTTCAGAAGCTGCCAGTTCCCGTCCAGCTGCTTGCCGGCCTGGTTGAAGTACCGTCCGTCCGTGGCGAGGGCGGCCTTGTCGTGGGTGACCACGGCGGTGCCCGCGGAGCCGGAGAAGCCCGAGATGAAGGCGCGCCGGCCGTCGCACGGCGCGGTGTACTCGGAGGAATGGCTGTCTTCGGTTGGTACCACTGCGGCGACGCAACGTCAGTCAGTGCGACAGCTGACCAAGCGCGGGGAGGCAGGATATACCGTAGACGTCCACGCCGGTCTTCCTCATGAGAGACCGCAGCGCGGCCAGCCGATCCGTGGTGTTGACCGTCTCCATTTCTTCGGCAGAGGGCGCTCGAACTGCCTGGGTGTTATGCAAACCTCGCTTGGTTCGAAACACGGCGACGGCAGAGGCGGGCTGGTAGGACCGTGGTAGCACCCGTCGCGAAGCTGCCTGGCAGCTTCGAAGTAACGAGGAGCAGAAGGTCGAGCTGTGCCGTACCCATATATGGCGCATGAGCAAAAACCCAGACCGCACCGACTCAAAGAGCAAGCCGGAACGCAACAGGCGGATGTCGAGGGCTCAAGAAGCAACGCTCAAGGCAAGGTGCGACAGACATGGATGTCCCGCGGCAACACGGGTATTCGAGGTTGAGGGTAATGGGCAGCAGGCAGAAGACCCCACTTCTGCCGAGCCGCTGCTGCTGTTGTTGGGTTGGTCTGGTTTGCCCCTCCATCGAATGGGGCTGCGAGGCCAGAACGGGCGGGGAGCGCCTCTGCTTCCGCGGGCGCTGCCTTCCATGGTACTGTGTAAGGGTGGCCCCGGAACCAGGGCGAGGTGGTTCTGTTTGCCTGGTGTGGATGGCCGGTTGGGAAAAAAGCATGGGATACCAAGAAAATGGCCTCTATGGGCAGCCATAAGGCAGCGTTGCGGATGAGTGCGGGTAACTGCATGCACACACGCGACCCCTCTCCTCCAGCTCTGAACCCCTGTTCACGGGGGGACATGCACTGTCCCGTCCGTCACTGTGAGTTTATTAACTTCATCTCGCGTGGGGTTGCTGCCGAGCACTGCTCGTCAAGCCGCTGCAAGCGCGCTGCTCAATTCCTGGCGTGCCTGGTTCCACGAATGGGCTGGGAGGTCAGAGAGTTCAGGTACTACACAGTCACAATGCTTTCCATTACTACTTGTTGAAAGCAGCAGCGAGACCCTCCCAGGACTTTGAGTCGAGGATTCGAGGTTCGTACATACCTAGGCCCTAGGGAAGGTAGGGAGGTAGGCAGCACTTTAGGCACTCCACCTAAACACCCAAGCATGCGGCAGGGCAGGCATTTGGAATTCTTAACAAAGTGGGAAAGCCGGCTTTCACATCCACCAAAGCGCCATCTAAATGAGAAGCCCTGCTAAAAGCCGACAGAAACATCAAAGTCCGACCTGCAATTCTCACATACAGCACTCCATTTCATGGATACCACATTGCGAAAGTGACGTTTCCTGTATTGGCTGCCTGCTAGGAAACTAGAGTGGATTTGGGGGGGCTTCGTGGCCAACAACATCGCTCCGGGTTCATCATCTCAAACTGTTCACCACGGACAAACCCCAACACCGGAAGTTGCGAGAATGGCGGACAGCGCTATGGAGCAGCTGCCGCTTCCATCTAGCCTCACTGAAGTTGAATCAGTATGTTAGGCTTTGAGAGAAAAACATAGCAAGACAACGACCTAGGCTGATATGTCGACCCCAGTTGATCCGCGCGCTCTATCAGCCAAATGCCCCCGAAACCATCTCCAAGATCCAAGAGGTCCTGCACCGGCTGCAAAGATCTCCCCAAGGCTGGCAGCTGGCTCAGAGCTTGATTGCGCACCGGGAGGATAACATTCGGTTCTACGCCGCCCTGACCCTCATCATCAAGCTCAACCGAGACAGGTGTGTCTGTCCACTCTGAGGTCGATGGGAACAGCGGGTTCTGACCTCCCGACAGTGCTAGTTTGAGCGAGGACGATGCCAAGGGCCTTCTCGAGAGCATCATCGGCTGGACCATCCAGTCGCTTGCCGACGGCGCAGGCAACTTCGTCACCAAGAAGCTGTGCTCCGCGCTGGTCACCTTCTTCATGCACTTTTCACACCTCTGGCCCAACTGCGTCCGCCACTTCCTCTACTGCTTGGATCTCGGTTACGGAGATCCTGTGAGAAGCCTGCATGATTCGGTTCAGGTCGACCTGCTCGTCGGCAACCTGGATCGCCAAAAGCTGAGGGCGGCGATATGGTTCGCCACTTTGTTGGTTGAAGAGGTCGGCAAAACGGATATGAATGCTACAAGATTGTGAGCTTCTCGACGGTTCCTCAATGCTAACTCCATCGCTGACCGGAATTAGCATTCAAGTACACGGTCGTCTCGTTAAAAATGGCCCTGATGTTGCTTGTCTCCTGGCCCGCGGCTTCTCCCCGCCGCCGGACAACCAGGGTCTGAAGACGCAGGGAGACGCCCTGACTTGCTTCCAGGTATACATCGCCCTGTTCAAGTTGGTAATTATGTCTTCCAGCTAACCGCGCGCAGGCCTGGGTTTTGTATGCGCAGCGAGCATCGCCCAACCCGGAGCTGGTCGCCCCCTTGAGACAGCTAGTGGGCCCAGCCATCAACTGCTTCGTAGACGCAGACTTGTTCCAGCCCACTGCGGAGCTGTTCAGCGACGTGCTATCCAACTACTCGGCATTCTTTACCGACGAGCACTACAGCGCGCTCGCCTCGCTGTTTGAGAGCCCTTGGGCCGCCGAGCACTGCCAGCGCGTTTTGCATGGCAACCACCAGGAAGATGGCATCTCCTTCGGCCTGTTGATGCTGGCCTACGGAGACGCCAAGGTGCAAGATCTCATGCACAGCACCGACAGCCGCTCCCAGCGGTTTCTGGAAAGTCTAAGTGGGCTTCTTGCGGCCGATGGCTGGCTCGGGGGCGATGACACCATATTTGTTCCTGCCCTCGAGTTCTGGTCTACATTCATCGAGACCATGATCGACACCACGTACTCGGACCAAGACGCCGCCCAGGCATGGAAGCCCTACGCCGACCAGCACCTCAAATCCGTAGTGATGAACAGCTGGCGCAAGATCCAGTGGCCGCCGGCCGAGACATTTGCCGAATGGGACTCGACCGAGCGCGTCGCTTTCGGGGACGCCCGGAAGGACGTCACCGATATGCTTCAGTCCGTCTTCACCCTCGAGGGCTCGAGACTCGTTTCCTTTTTCGTCGATCTTTTCCTCCAGGCTCTCGCTGCGCAGTCATGGTCTGAGCTCGAAGCATCTGCCTTCTGTCTCGGCGCCCTGTCCGACTGCGTCTCCGACGACGCCAAATACGATCCCGAGCTCGGCAGGGTCTTTGCCTCGCCTTTCTTTGACCTGCTGAGCCAGGCTCACAGCCCAATTCCGCTGCGTCTCCGTCAGACGGGGCTGGCGCTGATTGAGCGATACTGCGAGTACTTTGAGCGCAATGCCCAATACCTCCCTAATGCCCTCAATCTACTCTTCGCCGCCCTGGGCGATTCGGTTCTTGGAGGGCCGTCGGCGCGGTCCATTTCCACGCTCTGCTCCTCCTGCCGCTCCATCCTCACTGGGGAGGCCGGTGCATTCATCAGGCATTACCAGACCATTCGCAGCAGCCAGGTGCTTGAGTCGTTGGCCGAGGAGCGGATTGTCCTTTCAATAGCTTCCATCATCCAAGCGATCAAAGACGAAGACCAGAGATTCACGATGTTCGAAGAGCTATACAGCTTTCTGAAGAAAGACTTTGAACTCGCCGTGCAGCTCAAGGCGAACCCAAACCTCCTGAACCTCCAACACCCCGACTTCCTGCGGGGCCTCGACCCGCCCAACCCACAGATCGTCCCACCACCGGACGAAATCGCGCTGCAGGTGGCGCTGCGGTCCATGCGATGCCTCGCCAGCATGGCCAAGGGCATGCAGGACATGAAGGAGCACCCCGTCGACCTGGACAGCGACCCGCCATCCCCGCACGCCAACAGCAGGCTCGCCGGGCTACAGGCCGACCTGATGCGGGTGCTGGTCGAGGTCCAGCGCGTGTTCGGCGCCGACGGCGAGGCGGTCGAGATTATCTGCAACATCCTGCGCGCGGGTTTTTCCGAGACGGAGCCCGGCCCGTTCGTATTCCCGCCGGACGCGGTCTCCGACTACTTCGTGCAGCAGCGGGTCGACACGCCGCGCATCGGCACGCTGCTAAGCACCGCGTGCTCGTTCGTCGGCTCGCTGTACCGCGGGCCCAAGGTGTATGTGCCCACGCAGCTGGCCCGGCTCGTGCCGTGGGCCGTGTCGGTGCTGCAGGCGCTGCCGGAGCCCGAGGCTGACACCGAGATCACGCTGAATGGTATTGCGTTTGTCGACAAGGTCATGGCGAAGTACCCAGATGTCCTGTTCCACCCGCACCACGCTGCCCTGCTCGAGTTCTTCTTCCTCTTCTCCCTCAATGTTCTCGAGGGCAAGGAGCCGCTCCCCAAGGGCGCGGCCGCCGAGTTTTGGGTGAGTTTCCCTCGCCCTCCCTGCATGTTGCTCTTCGCCCCCTTCTCCTCTCTTCGTCTACCACCTTGCCCGCGGCGCTCTATCTAAGACGTTACTCTGTGCACACACTAACAACCAACCCCTCGTTCCTAGGCAAACTTCATCTCCCTCAAACCACCCCCACCCCCCACACAACCACCCACAAACGACCCCTCCTCCTCCCCCTTCGACCTCGCCCACACCCTAGCCTCCGCCACGTCCCACCTCGGCCCGCTCCTCGCCCGCGCCCTGGCGCGCAACCTGACCGGCGGCTCGGCCCGCTCCGAGCTCGACAAGCTGTGCGAGCCGCTCAAGCGGTTGGTCACGGCGCAGGTCGACGCGCCGCGCTGGCTGCAGGCCGCGCTGCTGGACGACTGCAACAGCAAAAGTCAGGCATCCTGCGGTGCGGCTTCTGGTGGTGGTGGTGGTGGTGGTGGTGTTGGGGAGGTGAAAGCAGCTGGGGTGGGCGCGGAGGAGAGGGCCGCGTTCGTGAGGAAGGTGGTGGCGCTGCGTGGGGCGCGCGCGACGAATCAGGTGGTGAGGGAGTTCTGGATGGCGTGTCGCGGGAGTAACTTCTCGTATATTTCGTAGTGGCTGAACGGGATGCACGCATGGGGTGGATGGAGGGGGGTGGCTGGGCTGGGAATTTGCCCAGGCGGTTGCGTCGCATGGGAAGATGCTAGTTGCGAAAAGGTGTCGTTACAGAGAGAGAGAGAGAGCACTGCCCCGGCTTGGGCGCCTCCTACTGTGAGGGCGTGGGCGGGACAGAGTATGGCGCTGCCCGAGGGGTTGTGGTCAGGAAGAGAGTTGGCAGGAGGATTTGGCACGGAAGACTACTAGTTGCTAAGGCACCCAAAGAGAATTGAACGATGAGGCTAGGTTCCGTTCGACGTGGGACGTCCGTGCGGAGTCGATCTAGATAGGATATGGCTGATTCAGGGGCAAAAAGACGGCCAGTATGACGAGAACGTCATCCTCCCTGCTCTCAGTTCCTCTACCCGAAGCAAAGCCTGATTACCTAGAGAGAGGTGCATGAGCTGAGAAATCGATCGGCTTACTCTTCTATCAGACTCCCTCGCACTTAGATACACGTATGTTTAGTAAGTACACTAGAAGAAGCGAAGGTGCGGGAGTGTCTCCAAGATGAAGCCCCATGATGACAAACATATATATACGAGGTTCGCGCACCGAACTTAGTGTCCACGACGTGCAGGATGCCCGTGGATTGGCGGGAAACTCAACCCCAGACGAGCTTTGACTTTCGCGAGGGTCGTGTCTGCACTATGATTCGCCTTGGCGGAGCCGTCGAAGGAAACACTGTTGAGTTGTTTTGTGTTTCCGCGCAGGGGGATGAAGCGGTCTCGGACAGGGGCCAGCTCGGCGTCAACCGCCCGGGCGACCTGCTGCTTCAGCTCACCCATGCGACAGCCCTTCATCTCCTCGGCCAGCCGGGCCGGGGAGCGGCCCTGCGCGTCGCAGGCGGACAGAATCTCGAGGAGGTTGGCCACGCCGGGCCGCGCATCGGGCTCGTAGGTGACGGTGCCGCGGGAGTCGGTCAGGGCGGAGCCGATCTTCTGCTCGATTTCCACGGTCGAGTCGGAGATGAGAATGCGGGATTTGGGCGACGGGTCAGACTTGGACATCTTCTGCAGCGGGTTGGTGAGGGACATGATGCGCTTCGTGGGCGCCACCAGGGTTTCGGGCTCCACCAGCAGGTTCGAGAAATGCGCGTGGTTGAAGGACCTGGCGCACTGGCGGGTGAACTCGAGGTGCTGGCGCTGGTCCTCGCCGACGGGGACGTGGGTGGCGCGGTGGACGAGAATATCAGCCGCCTGGAGGATGGGGTACGAGAAAAGGCCGTGCCTGAGGGTTTTGGCCGCCGCGTCATCGTCCAGGGTGGCGTCCTCCCGAAGCTGGAGCTTGCTCTGTGGTGTGGCCAAGCCGGAGTCAGTCTGGGCATCCTCCTGCGGGACGTGGAGAAGAGAGACTCGCCTTCCACTGGGTCATGCGCGACAGGTAGCCGGTCGAGGCGGTGCAGCTCAAGAGCCAGTATAGATAGGTATGGGATGCCACCGAGGACTGGAAGAAGAGGGTACAGCGCTGCGGGTCGAGACCAACAGCAAGCAGGGCGGCCAGCGTGTGCATCCTGGACTCTCCGAAGTCCAGCAGGGCCTGGGGCGAGGTGAGGGCGTGCAGGTCGGCGACGCAGAACAGCAGCTGTGTCTGGCACGGCTCGCTGTCCTGCAGGCGCTTCCACTCGCGCAGGGCGCCGAGGTAGTTGCCAAGGTGCGGGACTCCGGTGGGCTGGATGCCCGAGAAGATGGTCTTCTGCTTAACGGGTGCCCGAGCCGGTGGCCGTGCCGTCAAGCGGAGAGGCCCAGACGCGACCGGGCTGGGAGCAGCTGCATTGGCGTGTGGAGGTTCCGACGGCAGCCCATCCCCATCCTCTGCTCGCAAAATCGCCGAGTAGCTGAGCGTGCGGGTGCCGAGACGGGCGGCGTGCTGTTGGTGTTGCTGCAGGGCACTGCGAGCACTGCGCCCTGCGCGGCAGCCGCTGCGGTGTACTGCTCTCATCGTTCTACCTACCTGGTACCTAGTAGGTAGTCATCGGCAGCACAAATCCAATTGAGAACCCAGGCTGCCACCGTTGTTGCCACGCTCCCTCCTGAGCCCTGGCTCACACAACCCAGTTTTGCCAAACCGTGCTGCCTCCTGTTGTTTAAGAACTTAGGAGTGAGTGTATGTTGATGATAAAGTGAGTGTGAGCCAGCTTGGCTCCACAGAAAAGTTGAGTGAGCAAAAACCGCAGCGATGCTGGTGTGTGGCCCGAGTGCCTACCTACCTAACTTACAGAGCCTACCTTACCTACCGAGCACTTGGACTCCGGGGTTTGGCAATATCAAAACCACTTAGCAAGGCGACCACTGCTGTCATTTCATGAACACAATCCAGTATTTTTCTTGTTCCTCACCTTCACCCTTTTCCTTTCTCGGCTTTGAATTTCGATATCTCAGCTGCGGTACTCAACTCGTACATCGAGATGCTTGGCGCAAGCGCGACATGCTCCCCATCTGCCATCTGCCATTCAACCAAATAACGGCTTTGAATACTAGTACAGTCGACATGCCCGCGGCAATGAACCGCTTACCGGCCGCCAGAAACCCTCCGCCTCTCCGCCGCCACGTACTCCTCAAAGTCCTCCGCCGCAGGCAGCTTGGGGGCAGGAGCTTTGCCCTCGGCCTTGGCCCGGTCCTTCTTCTCCATGTACGTCAAATGGTACCACTCTTTCTCGAGTTTCTGATGCACCTCCGCCATGTTCGTGTCCATCTCCCTTCCAACGTCTGCCACAGAATATGCGTCAGCCAAAGCAGAACCCAAACACTGTCCTTCGCCAGAACCAAGCGGAAAGATGAGCAAAAAGACAAGATACGTACCCAGCTTGCTGAATTCCCACACATTCGCCTTCATGCCGATGCCGTAGTACGCGTGCTTCTGCAGGAACGCTAGCCAGACCTGCACCGTGTCCGGGTGGCCGTCGCGGATCTGGATCAGGCGGCGCATCGTGATGCGCTCAAAGTTCTCCTGGCTCTTCTTGAAAATGAAGGTCGACCTGGGCACCGTCCAGCGCTCGATCATGCGCGGCAGCGGCACGGGGCCGAAGGCCGGCAGGCCCAGGAAGTAGGCCGCGCGCAGCGCGAAGTCGCAAAAGAACTCGAGGTTGCGCACCGAGTACGCCCGCAGCTGCAGATCGCACGACGGCACCCCGTACTCGGCCTCGCGCCGCAGCGGCTGCAGGTACAGCGCCTCCAGGGCGCGCGGCATGCGCGTCACGCGCGTGATTTCTGCCGGGGTGGCCTCGCTGGCCTCGGGTGCGGTGGTAGCGACGGAGGCGGCGTTGCTGCTGCTGCAAACTGGATCAGTTCTCGGTCCAGCAGAGCGTGTTTCGGGGAGCTTCATTCAAAGGTATGCTGAGTGGGAGGGGGCGATCGAGCAGGCTCGGGGAAGGCGGACCTCGGCTTCGTAGCACCGGTCTCATCGGTGCTGTCGACCACGGCGTCAGTAGAGCAGCACAACGGCCTAACACCATGCATGGCCTACTCACACCGAGGCGTATGTTCGGACCGGCACCGACGCGCGAGGGATGCCGACCGCTGCCGATCGAGTGGCTGGGCGGGGCTGCCATGTTCGGGCAAGTCAGTGGCATGCCTTAAGCGCGAGGATGTGCGGTTGACAATCTTACCAATTGCCCCTGGAGCAGCGGCCGTAGTGGCCGTATTAACCGCGGCGGATTCATCTCTGCGTGACCCTCGACGATGGTGGATGTCGGGTTGCAACTTGCAGTTGATCTGGCGCGCCAGCCGAGAATTTGGCGCGAGTTGCCCAGGGTTGTTATCGATAAGCACGGGAACTGGTGGGCATTGCAGCTAGTAACTGCCAGTCACGACGACACCTTAATCAGCCAAAGACGGGTGAGCTGACAGTAATCTCATTCGGCTTGACATTGATTTTATTGCTTGCTTTCGTGACAGCATAGAAAACTGTAAACGGTGGTCTACTTAGAGTAGCAGGTACATGGTACATTGTCCGCCGGAGGCCAGCGACGGCCTGATTCGGCGAACCCAGGTACGACGGGAAGAGCTCCCAGTCTGCGAACGCGCACTCCCGCATCGGGCGGGTAGCGCTGACTCTGGGAGTATTGGCACCAGCCCTGGCCAGGCTCGCCTGTGTGTAGCGCCGGTACCGCGGGTTAGCCGGCGTATCCCGGTGCGACCAGCCATGGCGGGGTGGAGAGCGCGGGGACGAGAACCCGCGGTAGAGCAGGTGCGTCGCGATATGGCTTTGTCCGAGCGCCTCGCGAGTCCTCAGCCGTTCCTTTTCCTCCGACCAGCCACTAGTTTCTTGTAATAACCCTTCCTCCCGCTCTTCTTCTGTTCCTGGATATCCTGGAACTTGTTCTTGAACTTGCCGAGGTTCGCACCCGACAAGACCTCTTCAACAATCGTTTGCTTCCTCTCCTTGCGTGTCAGGCGGCCGCTGGTGCCGTCGGTGGCGCCGGCGATGATTGTGCCAACCTGGCTGTACTCGGGAATGAAATCCTTGCGGGAATCCTTCTTGAAGAACTGCTTGCCCATCGCAACCACGTCACGCATCCGTAAAACTTGCAAGTCGCGTTTCAGTTCGGGCGTTAGGTTCGTGCGAGGCAGGTTGTACCAGTCCGAACCGAGAGTGTCTTTGGTCTGCATTCCGGTCAGTACAGTGAACGGACCAGAGACGGTACAAGCAGACGAGCGGTGGTGTGTGTTTCTCAGAGTAACTATGAACTGTAAAGTAATCACGGTGGTGCCAGCTCGGCTCCCATAACGGGATGTTGCCAGCGTCATTGAGATTGGGATTTGCTATCATCACGGAACGGGTGGACAAACGAATGGGATGTGGTGCACAGGAGCGCATACCTTATTTTTTTGGACGAGCTGGGGAGCTCGAACCGACAGCTTCTCGGATTTCTTATGTTCCGAACGAGCGGCCTGCTCCCCAGTACTCGCCGCGACAGGAGCCGCGACGGTTGCGGCCGCCTCGACAGCCTTCACGGCAGTGACCACGGCCGGCGTGGCTGTGCTGCCATTGCCGGAAAGTCGAACCTCGGCCTCTAAGAGAAGCCGGTCGATCTCCTCATCGGGCAAGCCGAAATCGACCGCCATGATGTCTGACGAGGCAAGGCGGGAAATTGAGCGAGGACCTGAGAAGATCCGTTGCTAGAAGCAAAAAAAAAATGCTTCGGGAGAATGCAGACTGCAGCTGCAAGAAAAACCCAGATGACAGAAAATCCAGGTGGGGCTCCTGCGACCTTGCGTGCTGGCTCGTGCGCCTCGGCAGAGGAGAACGCGGTGATGCCTCAGGCTTGCAGCCCAGGACACCAGTCCTGGCTCCCATTGGCTATGCCGTCATAGGGCAGCAGATTGAGGCTGGAGCCGATGCACTTGCCAGCGGTTGGGCAGTTTTGGGACGATACCCATAAAAGGACAACCAATCCCCCGCGCGCATTTTCCGCAGGGAAGCCGGAACCTGCGCCACACCCTGCTGTCCGCCCACGCTGGTGCCCAACTTTCCCGAAGCTGACTGACCGCTCTGAACAATTCATCACTTCCCGGCTCTCTCAAGAACTGCGGATATCCCGTCAAATTCGCGCGTCGTGGGCATCACCAAAGGTATGTTTTTTGCACCAGCTTGGAGCCTCCGACCGTCTTCCCCCGCCGCTTGCTGCGCCAAATGTCGCGTCTCCTCCTGCTCAGCCTTGGACCAATCCGCCTGTTCCATTATCTCACCAATCATCTCATACCGCTGCGCAACGAGAGCTGAGTGGCTCGCCGTCGCGGTAGGCGAGTCGTTCAAACAACCTTTGAACTCCACCCATTCGCTTCCCTTTCCCGACGCGCCCACCCAATCACCAAATCCGCCCAATCAACGGGTCATCTGGGCGCGGAGAGGCTGGATGCGACCGGAGACTGGCGCAATCCAGTGACTGAAGTAAACAATAGCCCAGGCTAACAGTGCCTCTCTAGCATAAGTGCTGCGTTCAAGTTCACTGTTGCAGTAGCAAGACCAGCGGACAAGCCCCGAGACAATCCGGGCGACGTTTGGAGTGATCCCCGGGCAAAACGCGGTCATCTACCTACTTCTTGAAACTCCGTGTGCGCAAGTGGAACAAATAAACCACACGACCACGCCCTGCAACAACAGCATAAGCATACGCAGACAGCGACCCATCATGGACCCGCAAAACCCGCAGCACGGCCAGCAGCGGCAGCAGATGCCCGCCTACGACCTCAGCCATGGCGGCCACTACGGCGCCAGCTCAGCCGTGCGTGTTCTCGGGCTACCTCAGGAAAAAGGACGCGCTGATCTGACCCCGGGCCTCTGATAGATCTCCTCCCAGGGCTTTGCGCCCTCCGAGCTGTACACCGGCACGTGGGCGAACGTGCACCAGGGTCTGACCGGCCACTACAAGGACGTGCTCACGGCGTACTGGCAGCACACCATCAACCACCTCGAGAGCGACACGCACGACTACAAGATGCACCAGCTGCCGCTGGCGCGCATCAAGAAGGTCATGAAGGCCGACCCGGAAGTCAAGATGATCTCGGCGGAGGCGCCCATCCTGTTCGCCAAGGGCTGCGACATCTTCATCACCGAGCTGACCATGCGCGCCTGGATCCACGCCGAGGAGAACAAGCGGCGCACCCTGCAGCGGTCCGACATCGCCTCGGCGCTGGCCAAGTCGGACATGTTCGACTTCCTGATCGACATCGTCCCGCGCGAGGAGGCCTCGTCGCACGCCAAGCGCGCCGGCAACGCCGCCGCCGCCCAGCCCGCCGCCCCGCCGCCCCAGATTCCCGGCGTCGGCGCCCCCAACCACGCCGGCGGGCACCCCATGGCTGCCCCCGACTACAGCCTCGGCCCTCACAGCATGGGGCCCGAAGCCGACTACCGCCAGCCGCAGACCATGTACCCCGGCCAGGTGCAGCCGGGCGCGCCCGCCTACGGCCAGCCCCAGGCCCAGATGTACAACGTCGACGAGATGTACTACGGGGCCATGCCGCCGCAGCAGGTATGCTTGAGATTGTTCCCACGCCACGCTTACTAGTCACACAGTCCGTGGCGCGATGATGCGAGAGAGCCCAGACTAACTCCACCAGTAGAGCGCCTGAGAAGAAGGGGTGGATGCAAGCCTCGTCGGGCCATCCGCCGGGAGCTGAACCTCGCTTGGGCTGAGACTAGTGCCAGAGGAGAAGACTCGAGGGACGGCCGATGTTGGAGCAGTTATCGCCGGCGAAGAAGCGAGTCTGGCGGCTGTCGTGGGGTCTTCGGTGCGCACGAGGGTCAAACTCGAATAGCCCGCGACAGGGAGAGCAATCGCCCATTCGATGTTAGCTGCCCAGTGTGCTGGGCAAACCGGGGTGTCGATTACCGCGCCTCGGAGTGGTGGTGGCCAGGTGCAGGAGGCGACGTGTGCACCAGAAGCGGATTACCACATGGAGGCTGTGGGGTTTGGAATAGGCGCAAGATGGGCTGGGTTTCTTTTGCAGGTCGGGCTTCCGGAGCGCCTTTCACGAGTTCCAGCGTGTGAGCACAGCGGTTTGTGTGTTTTGTGTGTTTTTGCAAGCATTCCGTTCGCTGCCATAATGCGATTTGGGCGGATATGCGGCGTGGATAGCAGTCTTTAGTTGTTCTCATGACCAGATGACGACTCTCCCTTTACTCATCCACACACCATAGGATTGACAGGCCGACGGTCGCCCATCGTGACTATGCATTCCCATGAATGGGATGTTGGGGTGTACGTATAGGATGAGGAGCGAGAATGAAAGCAATGTGGATATTATCGCAAGCCGAAGCGCGAACTGAAGTTAGCGAATTGCGCTGTCCGGATTGGGTTCTCCACCGTCTGGGTAAGCCTGAAGCAGACGTCAGTATTCCGCTGTCCTTTGTTGCCAGTCGCTCCGTACCGAATGTTGATTTACGTGGGAAAATGAGACGCAGGGATACATACTTCTCCAGCAACAGCGGACCGTTCGTAGCATCCACGCGGCCGTACTTTTTGTTCCGGATCGAGATGTCGTAAAACTCTTCGTGGTTCTCGGACTGCATCAGTGCTACCGTCTGCTGCAGTTCGTCCAGGTTCTGCTCCAGCATGAAGGCGTTCTCCAGCTTGCTGACGAAGTCCGTCAGGTGCGCCACGTCGAGCGCCATGGCGGCCACGCCATTGGGGTTGATTCTCTTAACGTCTGGGGAGAGCGGAAGGGCCTGGACGAGGAGGTGTCAGTAAGAGATGTGGAAACGGGGCAGGTGAGAATGGCCGGGTCTTCCTTACGAGAATCTTGTTGGCAGCGTGGCTGAGCGCGTCAAAGTAGATGAGCTCCTTGATTTCACGCGGAAGGCCCAAGAGTGTGGACACCATGATGTTTTCAAGGAAGCGTGTTAGGGTCACCATGTAGCTGCTGGGCGCTGTGGGCTTTGTTGTCGTGGTCCTATTGTCACAGTCAGAGGGCGCAACCAGAAACACCCGCGCCCGCTCACTTACCAGTCGTAATCAGATGTGTCCACGAGGTCGTCGATCTTGGAGTTGACAAGCTCAAAGATCCGTTTTTCAGCGGTCTTCTTATTGTTCCTAAATTGCTCTGTAGCTCTCAGCGTCACCGGCCCGCCTGCTGATGTGGACGACCGAGCCTGAATAAGCAATTTCTCCAGTGCTAGGCAAGCAATCTCGAAGTGCTCAAGATTGGTCAAGATCTGCACAATCTGCCCAAGATACTGAGAGTTCAGCCGCTCAACAAGCGATTGGCAAACAATATCGGTCAATAGCTCGTCCAATGTCTGGATGGGTGGTTAGACGTAGGCCGGTTGTGAGGTTGGAGTGCATGTACGTGCCTTCCTGAGCGTCTCGTCGACGACGCTGGGATGATCAAAATTCTCCTGAGTGAAGACGAGGAACTGGTCCGCAAAGGTTCTGATGTCTATGCAGCACAGTGGGTACATTTTCGAGAATGGGAAGACAGTAGGAAAGCTGCAACTGATCAGAATCTGGCGTGCAAACGGACGTTGGGGACAACAGCAGTAAGAACGTACGTTATCTCGTCCGGCGGCCTTTCGTCAACGAACCACGTTGCATCAAGAACCCTGTCGTACTCTTCGCGTGACTTGATGGTCATGGGCATGTAATCGTCCGTCGAAACGATCTTCTACCCGTCAGTCATGGCCGGAAGCATCGCCGGAAGATATATTGCAATCGGGATGGTCAGCTTACCTCCTGGAAATCTTCGCCAAAGCGGCGCTGCAGCAACTCGGCATGCTTGTGAAACAATACAAGCTGGAAGTTATTCACTGTCGAAGCGGAATATCCCCAGCCCTAAATTCATGGTCAGCGGCAAACATGCACAGGCACGCGGCGTGCAAAACTCACCTCCATCGTCTGGACAAACAGGGCAACATCCTCCTTGATCTTGAGGAGCAGCTCGGCGTTCGTCACGCCGTCCAACGACTTCGAGACGATCCGGATGGCGGCTTGACACATTGAATCCCACAACTCATCCACCTAGTGCAACGTTAGCGTGGTTTTCATCGTTTTCGCGCCCGTTAAGGCAGATGCTTACGTCGAGAGATGAGCGAACGAGAGGCGCGCGCTGCATCGTGGCCTTCTCAATAATGGCAAACCCCGCCAGGGACTCCAGAAGCTCTTTGAGAGATTCGTCGTCGTCACCTGCGAAGATGTTCTCGGTGCTGGGAATCATCAAATCCTTCTGCTGTCGCCTAGTGGCTGCATAATCGGTCCGGAACTTGTCAATTCTTCCAAGCGCATCGTGTATGTGCAGCGCTTCGTGCAAGGGCGTGAAGTCGACCTGCACCACATCGTTGTCGAGGACGTCAAACTCGTTGCTCTCGTCGTAGACCAGCTCGATAGCAGAGTTTAGCTTGAATCGCTTCAGGGAATCGTCCGCCTCAATGCGCTCCTTCTGCCTCGCCCTCCGCTCCTGGGTGTGGAAGAAGGCAACTTCGCCGAGAAACTGCGAAGTCTCCCGGATGTGATACAGCCAAGTGTTCAGGTCCGACATGACCGCCTCAGATATGGCCCTCTGGGATGCGGGGATCGACTTCTGAATCATGTCTGCCAGCTTGTATTGGGCCGCGTACTTGTTCTGGATGATGGGCACCAGGTACTCGTTCTGGAGGTCCTCCAGGGACTTCAGGGCGGCGTAGTACTGCTTGCGCTTGATCAGATCGTGCGCATGGTTGACCGCATGCAGAATATTGAGCGACTCCCCGAGGGCGTCCGACACCTCGGTGATGTTTTGTCGAACCCCGCGCGTGTTCACCAATGCCTGCTTCTGCTCAGCGAGCTTCTCCGTGCTCGCCTGGATGGACTGGTTGAGGTCCAAAATCTCGGTGGTCAGGGCTACGGTCCCCTCGCGCACTTTCTGCAGCTGGTTGACGGAGCCCAAGAACTCCTCGTGCTTGGTCAGCCCGATGCGCTCGATGTCGGTCTCGCGCTCCTCGGCATATTGCGAGAGGCTCTGGACGAGCGACCCGATCCGGCTGCTCGTCGTGGCATCTTTGAGCACAGGGATCAATTGGTCGAGAAACTCGGAGTCGGAGGGTGCAAGGATAATCTGCAATGGTTGAGATTGTCAGTCAAGGGAGGAAAGACAACCAGCTCGAAGAGGCAAGCTACAACGTCCGCAGCAGCGACTGGAGAACAAACACACCTGCGTGACAGCCGAGTCATAGTCGTCCCAGGTCTGTGCTTTCCTGGGCATTTTGAGGAAGAAACATCAAGGTACGTTGCGCTGTTTCGTGGACTTCGGTTGAGGCTTCGTTGTGATGCAGTGGCACGGGCTATCTTCAGGACGTGGAATTCCAGCAATTGGCGTCTCCAGGCTCCAGCCTATCTGTGATGCGGTTGTTTCCCAGATCGGCAACGGGTGTCTGTCAGTGGTGTTGGTGGTCTGTGCGGGGCCTGCTGCTTCCAGCCTGCACTTCATACAAGGATGAAACAACAGGCATCCGCATAAGCTCTCCCATCGAAACCTCACTAACAAGAAAATGCGGGTTTCTACTTGAGTCGGGCACCCTACCTAGGTAGGTGGTTAGGTAGGAAATGGCAAATTCCATCAGCTCAGACAAGTTCCTCGTTGACTCTCCAGACAGGCTGCCTGTATTTGCACAGTTCCTGTAGTCGTGATGCTCTGGAGAAAGCTGGGTAAGCCGTACTATTTCGGTGGTGCCAGCTGCTATCGTCTGGACGGCTTCCCTCGGCAACAGTGCCCCTTTTCATGAATCTGTAGTTGTCAGTTTAGTAAATCAGCTCACGCGGTGACTGAGAGAGTTTCCCTTTTCCAGCAACCTAGCATGTCTTCACCGAAGCTTGTTTGAGCCCCAATCAAATGAACTCAACATGATTGTATCTTCGCACCAAGGACGGGAGCTTCGCAGCTACTTTACTTCTTGAGGACAATCAGGCTCTTCCAGATAACCAAATCCCATCGAGCTATGGCCACAGGAGACAAATCCCTGACTCCTGCACATTGAGATCAAACATTCACACATTTTGTGGAGTGAATGAAGTCTTTCCTTCTACTCAGTCTTTGAGTCGCACTCCTGACTAGGTACCTACCTAGGTATGCAAAGGTCACACCATCGTGATCGAGGTGTCACTCAACACTCAGAAATCACACTGCTAGCCCCATCTGAACTTCATCCTAACTGAGGCGTGTCGCACTTGCCTGTCAAACCGATGACAACATCTCTATCAGTGGCAGTTTCCTGAACTCTCTACTTTCGCTAAGGTAGGGTATTCTCAGCTCATGCCGGATTGCTGTGCCCGCTCACCTCTCCGCCAGATCAACCGCCATCTAATGCCAACCGGGAAGGCTAGGTTCTCTCGCTTTTTTCTTGTGGCCACACTGCGACATCACTGCGTACCGCTCTGTGATATCTTGAATTGCTGCCTTATCTTGCGGTCTCTTTCGGTCTGGTTGATTCAGAAGAACCCTAGGAACACTTCCTTTTGCAAAACCAGCCGAGTTTCCTCCTAAAATCCATTGAAAAACCTGTCAGATGCACGGTCGCCAACCTGCTAATCAAGCAAAGCCCTCAAAGCATCGCACCCGAGCCAGGTCCATCTTCGATATCGCAACCACCTCCATCCTCCATCAATCGGTGGTTTTGACTTTCCGTCTGAATCCAACTAGGGAGTTCCTTCCCTCAGTATACCACTACCATCTTCCCGCGCTCCTTCCAAGCTTGGGGCTTCCACTCGCGCGCAAATTGGATTTTGGGGTGCTCGAGGGCCATCGATAGCTGCCTTGACCCAGCCTTCTTTTGGATCACTGACCTCTCTTCTCTTCTTTCCTCATCTGAGTCACATCCTTGGTGCTGCGACCACCGGTAATCCCTTCGTCGTTATTCTTCCCCCGTCAGGCCCTTTCTCCGACCGTCGTGGTCGACTTTCCCATCCAGTCTCTCAGCGTCGTCAAGAAGGCACTCCGCGACAGAGACCGACATCGCGACCGTCAACCATGGCGCAAGTGCGGGATGCAGCAGCATTCAATCCATCCTCACCCAACTCATCGAGCGGTGGCGCCGACTCGTACAAGAATGAGAGCACTCCAGACACGAGACTCACCGTCTTCTCTCCAAATGACAACTCAGCCAGATCCAGCAAGCTGCTGGCTGCTCTCAGCCTCGGCGGGCCGTCCGACCACGCCGCCCGCTTCGGTGACAAGCCGGCAGATGGCCTCGGCAGCGACGCTTCGGTCGTGTCTGAAAAGGATCCCTTTGTCTCCAGCATCACTGTCCCTAAGAGAGCACAGAAGCTGTCCCCAACGGCCTCTGCATTCCGCCCTGTTTCTGTTCCTCTTGTTGCCCATGGCTCTCTGAGCGGGCTGTCTGGGTTGAATGCCGGCTTTGGTGCCAACCGTCAGCTATTCGCGCCTCGAGTACAGCAAGCAGCCGCCAGGGTCGATTTCAGCGCCGAGCGGGGGTATTCTCGCTTTCTTGTTCTCTTCTCAATTGCACGGGCTGTCACCGTTACTGATATCGAGGGCTATCTTGAGGTACGATGGCTGGCGAGCAAGGACTCCTCCTTCGCTTGTGTAATTCATCACTGACATTGAGATAGACGCTGGAGCGCCTTGGCCAGCCATGCCAGGGCAAACGTACCGCGATCCCAGCGGAGGGCAAGGTCGTCCTTCGTCTGTCCAATATCCGAGACGCCCGCACTCTCCATGACAACATCGTGCTGGCCCCTGCAGACTGGCATGCGGAATACATCTCACCGGTCCAGTTTCGCCATGTCTGTATCCCGCTCACCCTTTCTGGTCCTTGCAGTCTACAAGCTAACAACGAGCAGATGAGCGGCCCTTCAGCGCAGACCGAGCCTGATTTTGACGGCCAGGTGCAAATCACTGCGTTTGGTCAAGCTGTCAACGTTGGCATTGCTCATGTCGAGACTGTGGTTCACACTTTCCTGGAGACTCAAGGCGATGTCTATGCGCTCCGGCGGCAGAGCGAAGTGGACGAGCACGCTTTTCGAGCTGTCGTTGAGTTTTGCGATGTTGATGTTGCCGTGTCCGTGGTTCATCGATTCAACGGGGCCACACTGGGCGTAAGTTGCCGGACCACGTTTCCTCCGTCTTGATCTCGCTGACTCTCGTTTTGGCAGGGCGTCAATTTGATCTTGACCCTGTGTCAATTGGATGCAGTTGCAGATACCCTTCGACCGGGTGACGGCCACAACTCTTTTCAGAACCGCACTCAGAGCCCCGTTCACCAACCGGCGGGCATCTTTCAGGGGATAGGCAACTCTGAAATGTCACACCCGATCAATACAGTCGTCCCAGTTGGCCGTCTAGGTCAGACACCGGCTGGCATTCTTGCTCCACAGCAATTCGCGGTGTATCCAGTCCTCTATCACGGTCTTCCACCCGCGGGGCAGAATCGGTTCCTGCTGGATCAGACACCCACTCGCGGCCAGAACGTATCCCATCTGTCTCCCGTCTCACCGGTCGCAGGAGGCATGCCTCTAATGACACCGCTGTTTACCACGCCGCCCGCGACGCCAATGGCGATGCATGGGGATTTCACCAGCCCGAGGGCCGTCCAGAGTTACGGGCGCTTTGACAGCCGCCGCCAGAATGCCATGCGGGTCAACAGGTCCCCGTACTACAACAATGCCGGCCATCATAATCATGTCGATGTCAATCGCATCCGGGATGGCATCGATGTCCGAACGACAGTATGTCATCTCGTTTGATTATGCGACATTTCATAGCTGACATCCCTCAGATCATGCTGCGGAACATTCCCAACAAAGTCGACCAAGCCATGCTAAAGCGAATCATTGACGAATCGAGCTGGGGCAAGTACGACTTCATGTATCTGCGCATTGACTTCGCCAATGACTGCAAGTAAGTATTCAGTACCTTCATTCAAGTCCATCACTTCGTTGACATTAAATCCTCAGCGTTGGTTATGCGTTCATCAACTTCGTGGATGTAAGTCAACACAACCGCCCCGCCGGATGAAGAAGAGATAGCACTAACACTTGATAGCCGTTGGACATCATTGATGTATGTTACCGAAGTACCTGGTGATGGGTACCACCAGAGTCTAACCGGATTGCAGTTTGTGAACGCACGGGGCAATCAACGTTGGAACTGCTTCAAGAGCGACAAGGTCGCGGAGATCTCCTATGCCAGTAAGCTGCCGCATATGTTGTGTCATCATCGGAATGGCCGGTTGATTTTCAAAGCCATCCAAGGGAAGGACTGCCTTGTTCAGAAGTTCCGAAACAGCTCCGTCATGCTCGAGGCCCCCCATTACCGGCCTAAGGTACGCTTCATAGAGCGTTGTTTGAATAACTTTGCCCTCACTGACGTGTCCAGCTCTATTACACGTCCAACGGTCCCAGACCTGACTTGGCCGGCCAGGAAGAGCAGTTCCCGGAACCGGACAATCAGTCCAAGATGAAGCGCAGCTGTGAGAACGCTGAGCACGTTGGTGAGTACCCAGCATGTGATCGACTCTGACAACTCTTCAGCAACTGATGTGAACTGCACCAGGTCTATTTACTCCGAATGCTGGCCAGCACTTCCGTGATGAGCAACGTCGGCGCCGTTCCCAGTACGATCGCGGAACCAGGATGGCCGCCATGGAGGAGTACGACTTCGACGCCCACATCCAGCCACACGGCTTCTTCCTGTCGCAGTGAGAGCCAGGCGACGCTCCACACGGAGACAGCGTTCTCACACCAGCGAGCTCTGGTCATGATTTCGCCTGCGCGGCAGGCTGGCGAATATGCATAGCAGGGATCGCGCTGGATTGGCTTTGCTTTTTGCCATCTTTGAGAACTTGACGGAAGTGTACACCATATGTATTGCAATTCCCTTGCTGTAGTTTGAGAGACACTCTCAGCTTTCTTTGACAGATCGTTCAGATACGCGGGAGCGGGGTGAAGGGGTCAGGGGATGGTATCAACCATTGAGCCAGCTTTTGAGCAATGGAGGGAAGGAAAAAAAAACGAGAAATGGTTGGAGGAATCAGAGCGGGGGAAAGACGGAGACGATAATGGGACCGGACTGGTGGGAGGAGATTGGGCTATGCCTCAGGGGTTCTTGAAGCCTTGGTGGTCTAGGAAATCGTCCCACACCGCAGAGCCTGGTGGTCATTTTGAGCAGCCATACCGGGACGAGGCGGCGGCACTCATGAACGTGGAGGTTATTGCTGCTGTACTTATGCCCTAGGACTTCGCAGATTACTTAGCTTTGGCCTTCTGAATGCGCGTTGCCTTGTCTCATCTCGCTCTGGTGTCGGTGTCGTATACACAGCAGACCAGGTTGAGTCATCTATCCGCCTGCGACACGAGAGTATGTTTCCTCCCTCTTGTTCGCGGGCAAGTAATACCCGGGAGAGGAAGATCAGGCACGCTGTCTACCAAGCAACGGAACTGACAGGGCTCTCAACGATTCACCTACCCATTCATGCCTTCGCTCAGTCACCGCGTCACGGTATTTGGGGGTTAATGGTTACGCTCGCATGGGCAACACAACTCAAAATGCATTAATTTCTAAACGCTTGCTACAGGGTACATTGAACATCGTCATCATCGCTGGGCCCGGGTAGGCTGTTATATGTACATTGGAGAATTCGTCGTCGTCATGGTCATCGTTCAAGAGGGGTCTTCGGGCAACGCCGGCAGCGGTTTCTTCTTGAGACTGCCGCCCGGGCTCAGGTTGTGCGACGACGACGCGATGGATCGGGGGCGGAGAATCGCTGCAGATGCTGGAGGCTCTTGTCGTCTCTCTAGTGGTGGCGGTGACGGCGACGGCGATGGTGGCTCGTCGTCGTCGAATTGTCCCTCTCCTTGCCTGGTTATGAGCTCTGGTGAGTGGAGCTGGCTCAGCCTGGGCTCAGCTTCGGGCTCCGTGGATGGAAGAGTTGTGCCCGGGTCGGATGATGACTCGGAGATGGATGTGACAGTGCGTGGCTGTAGCCCTGGCTGTGGCCCCGAGGAGACGAGGTCAGCCTGTCGTAGTGGCGCGTCTTCTCCGGCGTGGGTATGGGCTTGCTCGTAGAATGATGATGAATGTGACTCTGGACTGGTGCGACGGTGCGCAGCGGGTGTGCTTTCGCGGCTGTACTCTGACGGCGGAGTCAGGGGTAGGGTCTTGTCTCTGAAGGAGGTCATGTAGATATGACGCGGCAAAGCAGAGGCGGCAAGGGCAGTTGGGCCGTTGCCGTTGACTGATGGGCCGGAATGATCCGGGGGCGACGAGTCGGGAATCGGCGAGGGAGAATCGGGTCTGTTCTCGGGGGAGTAGCCGTATTCGTGGCTGGAGCCCTGGCGGCGGTACGGGGTGGTGGTCTGCGGGAAGGCGGGAAAGGAGGCAGTATCAATGGCGGCGGACAGGCCTCCGCGGGTGAAGATGACGAGCACCAGGCAGCACAGCAGCATGACGCTTTGGATGATGGCCATGCGCTTCTGGAAGACGACTTCGTCCGCGAGGATGTTGAGGCGCGAGGTGAGCGCTACGATCTCGCGCTGGGATTGCTCGCGCTGCGTTTCGAGCGCGATCACGGTGCTCTGCCAGATCTGGTCATACTGCGTACGCACGTTGTGAAGCTCCGACAGAACAGTCTTGTTCAGTGTGTCGAGAAAGCTGTCGACGCGTGTGATTTGCTTGCGTTCCAACTTCAGGAGAACGTCTTGCAGGAAGCGAGACTGCTCTTCGATGTATTGTAGCGAGAGGGATGTGTTGGATTCAAGTAGTTGGAGGCGCTTCGTGACGGTTTTGAAGAACGATTCCTGGACGGTGGGGGAGGGAGACGCCGAGCTTGAGACAGATGTCGTCTTGTTCCGGGAGGTGGTCACCGTGGCGGAGGCCGGGTTATCCGCGCCATCCGGGCGCCCCTCGGCTTGTTTTTGATTGGGGTTGCTCGCGGTGCTGCTATTCCCAGCTTGTGGTGGCGGTGAAGGGACAGCAGATGGGGCAACAGCAACTGCAGTCTGCGCTTGCGAAGCGCGGGCGGGGGGGGACGCAGCTTCGACAGAGGAGACCCAGTTGGGCTGCGACAAGCCATCAGCGTCTGGAGCAGCCGATGGTCGCGGGGTCACCGTATCAGGAGCTCCAGCAGGCTTGCTGAGTGGCTCATTCGAGTTGGACTCGACTGGCGTGGGCCCGGCCGTCGTTGGGGAACGCAACGCACATATTTCGAGTGAGAAGTTACCCTGAAAGACCGGGTCCCAAGGGGTGAGGCCCGTTTCCATGAGGGCGTGGGGCGCTCTCTCTTCCTCTGCCACCACAGACGTATTGGCGGGAGTCATCACTTGTTGCTCCTCTTGGACTCCAACAACCATCTCTTGAGGGGGACTGTCGATAAGCTCCGGCTCGTCGTCTTGGTTCGGCTCCTTCCACGTATCCAGCATGCGAGTGCCGTGGACACGCAGTAATGACACGGGACAATAGAACTCGTTGCCCCAGTGACTCAGAAACTCGACGCGGATGTATTTGGTATAGATCTGGGGGTGCTCAATCAGAAAAGCCTGGATGTCCCGCGAGTTGCGCGCCTCGAAGGTGCCCAAGTCGACCCATTTCTCCATCTTGACCGGGTACCTGTCGCTCACGCTGACGCGGAACTTCCGGATCATGCTGGAGAAGAACTCAAAATTGGCCAGCACGACGGTGTCGACAAGAATGTCATCACTCAGCTCGACGATGACAAACTTGTTCTTGGTGCGGCACTCCAGCAGCATGTACGAGTCCTTGTTCTCGAGCAGAATGGCCTTAGCGTTCTTGGCGCCCGGGCTCGTCTTGAGCACGGTCGCGCCGGCATCGAAGGACGCGTACGAGAAGCGTTCCTTGCACGTCTTGCCGGCGTCCTTAGACCGGTAGTACTGCGTCTTGCCGTCGTCGTAAAGCACCGGCTCCTCCTTGGCGTCCTGACTGATGTCGGGAACGGCGGTGCCCTGGGAGGGCGAGGCGATCTCGGAGACCTTCTCGGCAAGCGCGTCGAAGTCGAGCGAGATTTCCCCTTCCTCCCCGAAGCTGTCGCCGTCGCCATTGGTGGTGCTGGGGTCGCGCTCCCGTTGTTCGCGCTGCTTGTGGGCTTTGATGCTGGCGGGATCCTGCCCGGACTTGCGTAGCATCATTTCCTTCCACTCCTCAAACGACATGAAAGAGCTGGCCGCCAGCTCCTCCTCGGCATCCTGTTCCTGCGCCGCTGTGCCATTGTCTTGAGGAGCCCCAGCACTATCGCCCGCTGAAGTCGCAGTGGCGGTAACGGTCGCGTGGGCGGTGATGTTGCCGTCGTAGGGGGTGCCGGTGCCGTTGGCAGTCGGGCTCGGGCTCGTCCATGACGTGCGAAGACACTGCTGGGGCAGTGTGTGGGTGATGTAGTTGATGGTCCGCGACTCGCACACGTCGGCGTCGGCCAGGGCGGTCTCGTGCGACGATCGCGAGCTATGGGCGCTGGCTGCGTGGAGCCCCAATAACGCTAGCGCCGGCGCGATTCGTGTCGTGCGCATGCTTTGCGTTGGTGGCTCAGACAGGTGCGCAGGATGCTGGCCTGTCCATGGCGCGCTGATGTGGAATGGCAATGACAACCGCTGTCAACAAGGGCCTCGGCTTTTGGGTGAAGTCGTCACGAGATTGAGGTGCGGTTCAGTATTGTCCGACTCTCCTTGTAGTGCGCCAATTCGGCGCTGTCATTGGCGCGGGAATGGTTTGTCAAAGAGCGCTGGGAGGAGCCACAAAGCATGCAACTGGCAAGCTGGCAGTTTCGAGACTGGCATTCCGTCACAGCACTCTGCACGGTTGTGACCGAGCATGCAATGGCCTAGGATTGTAGACGGCGCGGGTTAGGGTTTTGGGGGATTGACAAGCTCGAGACAGGCCTGGCACCGGGTCAAAAACAGGTACAAGTACACAGGCGAATTACCCTTCGTTCTTTTCTTCAGCTAAAGTGCGTTGGTGTGCCTCCAGCTTTTGGTTTGACCATGCCACGAGGTGCCCAGCACGAAAGAGCGCCAAGGTCGGTCCAAGTTAGCCATTTTATCTAAATTCGGCTGGTTGCCTCTGCCGGAGCTGGATAATAAACCGCATTACCAACACAGTCCACCAAGCTGACTTTTTCATACTATCTAATATTAATATTCAGGTCGACAAAACGGACAGCTACGTGTACCAAAGCCGCAGCGACATCGGCACATGCATCGGCACGCGCTTGTTCCCGCCAGCTTGGAGCCGCTCGGGCTGTACGCTGCCGAGGCGGCATTGGTCGAGACCGCCGCTCGGATATCAGGCTAAATGCTCTCCGACGAGGCTGCATGCTATCCACCGTGGGGCACGCTGCCCCGCCGCGTACCTGAATGGCGCCCGTATATAGTATGACGATGGCTACTACCCCACGTTGAAGGAAAGGGGGACAAGCTGCTCAGGTTCCCGCCTCTCTCCCTCTTGCTGGCGACAGGATCTCACCAGATTTTTTGTGATTTGTGTGTTGTCATTGGGGTTCACTTGTGACTCTTCAAACGCTGAAAGGAAACCGACTTGTACCCCTCACGTTCACCTAACGCAACTCACGAATCAACGATGGGTGACGGACCCCTCTACCTGGGGTTGGACCTCTCAACCCAGCAGCTCAAAGGTAGGGTTCAGACGCAGTCCTCCAACTTCGGACGAACAGAGCCCAGCTAAACCGCCCGTTCTTGCCCTCAGCCATCGTCATCCAGTCCGACCTCCAGGTCGTCTCGGACGCCAAGGTCGATTTCGACCAAGACTTCGGCGCCAAGTATGGCATCAAGAAGGGCGTGCTCGTCAACGAAGCTGAAGGGGAGGTCTTTGCCCCCGTGGCCATGTGGCTCGAGTCGCTCGACTTGGTGCTGCAGCGGTTGCAGGAGAAGAAGACCCCCCTGAACCGGATCCGAGGCATCAGCGGGTCCTGCCAACAGCACGGGAGCGTCTACTGGGGCAGGCAAGCCGAGACCCTGCTTGGCGGTCTGAAGTCCGACAAGGCGCTGGTCGAGCAATTGACTGAGGCCTTTTCGCACCCGTATGCCCCGAACTGGCAGGACCACAGCACCCAGGCCGAGTGCGACCAATTCGATGAGAAGCTGGGCTCGGCGGAGCGGCTTGCGCAGGTCACGGGGAGTGCCGCGCATCATGTAAGAGCGACACGGGTTGGGGAGTTGTGAATGCGTGTTCCTTGACTGACCACCAGCTCGACAGCGGTTTACCGGCACCCAAATAATGCGCCTCCGGCGGAAGCTGCCCGACATGTACGGTGCGACCTCGCGGGTCTCCCTCGTCTCATCCTTTCTCGCCTCCCTCTTCCTCGGCGCCGTCGCCCCGATGGACATCAGCGACGCCTGCGGCATGAATCTGTGGGACATACCTGGCAACAGCTGGTCCGAGCCGCTGCTCGAACTGACGGCGGGCAAGGACGGCGTCGCGGAGCTGCGCAGCAAGCTGGGCGAGGTACGGCAAGACGGTGGCGGCAGCATGGGCCGCATCAGCAGCTACTTCACCACCAAATACGGCTTCAGCCCCGACTGCGAGGTGGCGCCGTTCACGGGTGACAACCCGGCGACGATCCTCGCGCTGCCCCTGCGCCCGCTCGACGCCATCGTCAGCCTGGGCACTAGCACCACCTTCCTCATGATCACGCCCGTGTACAAGCCCGACCCAAGCTACCATTTCTTCAATCACCCCACCACCCCCGGGCAGTACATGTTCATGCTGTGCTACAAGAACGGCGGCCTCGCCCGCGAAAAGGTACGCGACGCGCTGCCGAAACCCACCGACGCCGACCCCTGGGCCACCTTCAACCAGCATGCGCTCGCCACGCCGCCCCTCGACGTGCGCCCGGACTCCTCCACCGACCGCGCCAAACTCGGCCTGTACTTCTACCTGCCCGAGATCGTGCCCAACATCCGCGCCGGCACCTGGCGGTACACGTGCAAGGCGGCGGACGGCAGCGATCTGCAGGAGGCGGACAGCAGCAGCTGGCCGGCGGTGACGGACGCGCGTGCCATCGTCGAGTCGCAGGCGCTGTCGATGCGCCTGCGCAGCCAGAAGCTGGTGGACGCGCCGCACGGCGGGCTGCCCGCGCAGCCCCGCCGCATCTACCTGGTCGGCGGCGGGTCGCTCAACCCGGCCATTGCGCGCGTCGTCGGCGATGTGCTGGGCGGCGCCGAGGGCGTGTATAAGCTCGATGTTGGTGGCAATGCGTGCGCGCTCGGCGGCGCGTACAAGGCCGTCTGGGCGTTGGAACGTGCTGAGGGGGAGACGTTTGATGAGCTCATTGGCAAGCGGTGGAAGGAGGAGGGGGCGATTCAGAAGGTGGGCGAGGGGTATCAGAAGGGCGTGTTTGAACGGTATGGGAATGTGTTGGGGGCGTTTGAGGAGATGGAGGAGAAGATTCTGAAGGTGGCAAGGAATCAGTGAAAATGGGTAGATAGCTTCGTGGTTGTACTTGACAATCAAAAGTCTAAGGAATCATGTCCCGGACCCCCGCGACCTAAGGTAATTCCCAGCGGCCGACAAAGGTTGTCATCTCAAGCGCCTTACTCCGTCGACGTGCAATTGGGGAACTGCACCATGACGGAGAGGAAGCAAGCAAAAAGAACGCTAGAGAATTGCTCTCATGGAGTGACGCTGTATTGGCATGATTCGGTGCACCTGTTGAATTCACTTTGACGCCGGTACCCAGGGTTGTCTGTATCAAAGAACAGTTAGTTAAAGGAAGTCCAACAGCGGAAGAATCAATTGAACCGTTTTACAGTTTCAGGGTCGATGGATTGCGCTACTCTCTGCGTGTGGCGGCTCGAGAAACGGTTGTTGAGGCTTTGAACCAAGGTGGGAGTCAAACTGCACCTTCCTCCGGCGATCTTGCCAACGTTCTTGCCTGCTAAACCAACCCGCAAGAACTGCTGCCTAACGCCGCTTTTCCTTTCAAGCACCTGCACAAGCTTATATGGGTCCCCTCCACTTAACATGCCAGAGTGTTGGTGCTATACAATTGAGCCGCTCCTGAATCGGCTTCCTACAGGTCCGCCTCTGCGTGGAGTTTTTGTAAGTGTTGCGCGCTGTCCACGGATGCAGACCTACTTTCAACTTACCTTGAATCAAGGTTTCTTAGTACCGACTGATGGAACTGGTAGTAGAAACAGCAGTTTCTTTTCTTGCATTCCGCCCCAGTCAAGAATTGAGTGCCATTAGACAACAACACAACCAGAGTTCAGTCGCTCTCGCCCAGCGCCCGAATAGGTGTTGAGCCTCCCCAATCGACCCATCCGCCTCATCCAATCGAGCATCCGGCTTTGATCTCAGGTTTCTGTTACCGGAAAACTGTCATGGCACCAATCTTGAAACTTCCCACTGAAATTCACTTCAAAGTTGGGGCTGCGTCCGACACAGAAAGCCTGCGGAACCTGCGACTGTCCTGTCGACGACTCAACGATGTCGCTCTGCCAGTGTTGGCCAAACGCTGCTTCGAGAGGCGTCACGTAATTCTTCACGAAATCAGCCTCAAGAATCTCGTCAAAATTGCTCGCCACCCTGTGTTTAGTCCGGCTGTCAGGACGTTGGCCATCGGCAATCATCAGCTCCCGGCACCGCGCAATCGCGCCTAGACAGCTCTGGGTGAACTGGAATACAATCGCCTGCTCGAGAAGCAAAACATGATGATGAAGGACGGAATCTGCACAACGTACCTGACGCAGGCGATGGCAGCATTTCCGAACCTGCGGAGGGTGGTGGTCCACAGTGAGCAACATGGGTGGGGGTTGGCAGCCATGAAACGACTGGCGGGCTTGTCCTCAACCAGTCCCATGAACTCTACGTGCGATTCCCGCAGTGCACAGTTCGCTCAGAAGGCGCTTTGCGCTGTGACTGAAGCCATCGCTTCCAGCAATGTGTCCATTGATGAGCTGGATTTCGCTGTTTGAAGCAGGGGAGTCGCCGGAATCAGCCCGAGCATGCTGCCTAGTTCGAAACCTGTCCTGCAGTGCCTCCGAAGCAGCCCCATCGGTCTGAGCTGTTTGAGATTGACGCTATGCCCACGCAACACGGGGCTCAAACGCGCGGAGAACTGGGAGGACATTCTCGTTGATTTCATCGCGTTGTTTCCTGACCTGCGGAGCCTGTACCTCGACTTTGAATGCGAAACTGACCCCGACCTCCTCAAAGGGGTCGCAGAGCAGCTGCGAGTACCAGGTTTACAGCTCCTGAGTCTCGATTCGGTTCTGGCCACCGGGAACCAGATCATCACGCTGCTGCGTGGCCACGAGGTCACTCTGAACGAAGTGAAGCTTCGACACATTATGTCATGCGCGGTATACGCAGTATTCAATATGCGGGGAGCTTGGCAGACAGGGGTATCATCGTGTATATATCCGAGCGCTGCGAGCAGCGCTTCAAACCTTCTTTTGGACAACGACAAGCACCTTAATGCATTCAATTGCATCCCGTTCAAAACCCCAGTCCACTGAATACCCTGCTTCCCTGCGCGTGCGACAGTTATGAGCCCGACGCTCCTCTAACTGCGCTGCAGCTATTATCCACCGTAGAGAAGCAATCTCTTATTCTCTCTCCCTAATAATAGCATCCTACGCTGCGCTCCAAGCTCCTCAAGACTCCTACTATGGCGATGAAGTCCACATCTACGGTTCGCTTGAAGGACCGCAATAACTGGGCTGTGTAGTTCGCTGCGCTTGAGGCGCGCGCTACCGAGCTTGGCGTGTGGAAATACATTAACCCCGATACTCCTAACGCCAATAAACCTGATAAGCTAGAGCTTTTCTCTAGCTGTAGGTTAGTTAAATTAGCGATAATCCTTGCTATTTATTAGGAATATATTACTAAGCTCGAAGCCTTTAATAAGCTCTTGGAGGAAGCCTAATAGGCTTAATAAGCTTCTAAGAAGCCTATTAATCTAAGCAATAACGCTGTTAATTGGGAGCTTCGTTATAAAGAGCGTAAATATATAGCGCGCCTAGCAAACTAGAACCTTCTAAAAGACCGCTATATAAAGATCGGTCTCTAGATTAAGTAAATAGTAGTGATTACTCTATTTAATATAGCGTAGTTTAATATTATAGCTAGTAGCTAGAGGGGGACCTAGACACTTATCCAAGCCCTCTATAATACTCTAGTACCCTTTATAAGTAGCTCGAGAACCCTAGTACTAGAGCAATACTACGCTGCGTTTAAAAGAGTAAAGGAACGGTTAATTAACTAAGTTATCTAGTTCGAGAAGCTTAATGCTGCGTTCTAACGTATATAGGTCTTTAAGGCGCTTAATCCCAATAATATTAGCGAAATTAAGGATTTCCTTAGTAGCATTTCTAAGTGCATTGCGCTATTCTAGGTATCTCTCTAGTATACTAAGGTAATTTGGTAAAACTTTATAGGGGAGACCCCTCTAAACTTAGGCTAATATATTATATAGCTTAGTATACTTATTTAGGATGATATAGCTTTATAAGTAGAGAAACTATCTAGGATCTTCGCTATATTTATAGTAGCTAAGCCTACTAATCTATCTAAGGACGAAGCAAAGTGGAATGAATGGGGCGCCTTATGTAGACCTAGTTGTTAGTACGTCTACCTATTAAAAGAGTATAGCTAGAAGCTAGAGGACTATAATAACGTTAAAAAGGTAGTAACTAGGGGGGACTTTCCCTATGCCTACGCTATATATGTATAGCTTATATAAATTAAGAAGCGCCTTAAGGAGCTAAAGTAGAGCTACCTCCCTATATACATTAAATAATAATGGAGGTTAGAAGTAGGAGAATCCAGTACTAAGAAGAAGGAGGCTAGATTCCTAGGTATGCTCAACGCTACTATTATTAACCTTTGTATTAGTGAAGAAATCGCTAAGTAGCTTAGGGTCTACTTAATATAGTAGCCTAACGACCACCCCCTTTCTAAAAGCACTATAGTAGATAACTATAGAGTACTCTACTTAGTTAATAATCTTACGCTGCTTATACTAGACTTAATTATACCTACTGTCAGGGGCTCGGGCTTTGCCCGAGCTGGTACTTGCGGGCCAGTGCCCGGATGTGGGGGGCTCCTGCCCGTCTCCGGCTCGGCTCCGGGAAGGAGCCAGCTTCCACGCCCTCCTCTAAAGGGTTCGCCCCGCGCGGGGCTCTGTAACTCTCTCTTCTCTTCCTCAGATCGTTTCAATAAAACTTTGCACGCCTATCTGCAGTCGCCATAGGGCCAGTGCATAACACCTACTAAGGATAGCAAGCGTATCGATGCTAGTATAGGATCTTAGAACATCGAGGGATAGAGTATATATATTCTCCCTTGTATACTTACTAGCGTTAATGGACTAAAGATAGAGAATCTTGTATTTACTAACGTTGCTATTGTTAGAAAGTTCTATATAAATATTATTTTAGAGACCTACCTCAATAAGGCAGGAGTATAGTACTATAGCCGAGACTATATATTATAGTATAGTGACCTTAGCGATAGTATTGTTATTGTATAGCTTGTATATAAGTATAACCTAGTTTTCCTCAAATATAACCTATTGCCCTACTTAGATATCCCAATAAATAATACTAGGCTAGTTAGCCTTAGAGAGAGCTTAGGATTATACTAGACTGCTAGACGATTCTAAGTTAAGGCGCTTATATACCTAAAAGAAGACTCTAAGATGCTATAGTATCTTAGAAGCAGGCATCTTATATAAGATACTATATATACCCTTGCTTATAACGCTTGAAATATTAGGATTAACAGTTTAGCAAGGATTAACTACAATATATATACGCGAGCTTATGCTAAGTAGGTTATCTCCTATAAAACCTTAGAATATTGCTCTATATACCTGTTCTAGCGTATATTATAGGATTTATTTAAATTCCTATAAGCTTCTAATAGCTTGAGATAGTAGTTGTTAATTAAGGACGAATTTAGTAGAAAACCTTTTACATTCTTCCTACCTAGTAAAGAGCAAAGCGAAGTCTTTAATGCTATCTAGAACTTTGAGAGCTAGATATAACGCCAATATAGCCTTAATATCTATAAGATTCACTAAGACAACGATATAGGTATGATTAGCCAAGAGGGCTATACGTTTATAAGCTTCTAACTCTAGGTGTGCAAGCTCGATATTAATATCGAGCTCGCTCCCTTGTATACATATAAGCCCAATAGCGGTATCGAATATATAGGTTAGGAGCTTACTATTAAAGGAATCTCTATAATAACTGCCGCTAACTTGCCTTAGGAGCTATAGCTAGAGATCATTGCTATAGCAGTATACCTATATATAATATTACTAAGCGCGCGTTACAACTTCAAGAGCCTAAATAAGGTGCTTAACATTTAGTTTTGCAATTGGTTTCGCTAGCACACGCCCTTATATGCTTAGAAGCTTATAGCTAACCTACGCCCTAACTAGAGCGAGATCTTTATATATAGTTACTACGCTTATCCTCTTAATAAAAAGCGTAAGGCGAATATAGAAAGGAGGAATTTTAAAGTATAGCTATATAGGTATATTAGGTATCTTATTAGCTACTAAGCTTTTAATATCTATTGGATCTAGATACCTATGCTCGATAGAGTTATCACTACGTATAACGTAACGTTTAACGAGCATATATTTTACCATCTAGGAGAAGAAAGACAGTACTCTATTAAGCTTATAAGTAGAGAAGCTAACCTCCTAAACGAGGATAATAACTAGAACACTAGGGTCGTACTATATATACTACTTGCGCTTAATAATAACTATATTAAAGACTCTATTATAATAGCTTTACTACCTACCAATATGCAACTAGGTTATAACTTAGGGGTAGGGGCGCTTTCTAAGTAGGAGAGTCTACAAGCCAAGCAGCTCCCTAAAGAGAATTTACTAGAAGAAGCGCTAGGTAGACTTATAATACTAACGCTAATACTATTGCTAGTACCCAAGAGCTTAGAGAGGGCAGCTAAAGAGGATAAAGAAGAGTATAGTGATACTAGTAAGCACAAAGATCAGTATTCGGATAATCTTCTCGAAGAAAAGGATAGCTATACCTACAGCGAAACGGGCCTCTACGATACAGCCGTAGAACCCAAAAGACTATTAGAAAGAGCATCGCAAGCTCCCATTATAAATAACCCTATACTAAAGTATAATAGAAGAGTCTAAAGGCAACCTAGTTACCTCAAGGACTACTATATCTATATAGCGAACTATATATTGCCTAAACGCTTCTATTAAGGCGAGCTCTAGGAACGGTTTTGCGATACCTACCTGCCTAATCAATAGGAGGATCCAACTAGTAAGGAGCACTGTACATTGTATATAGTATTTGCTATAGCTATACGTTAAAAGGATACAACGCGTATAGGAGCTGCCCCCAGCTATCCCTATATCTACATTAATAATCTTATACGCGTCTCTAACGGCTAGTATAATCTCAATAAACACCCGATAGGTAATGGCTTTAAGGAAGCCTATAAGGAAGAGATCTGCAATCTTAAAAGCAAGGGAACGTAGCGCGAGATACCCTAAGAGTAGGCAAGAGAGCGTCCTCTACCCCTAAAGTAGGTGTTCGACTATAAAACAGACTAAGATAGCTACCTCTATAAGTATAAGGCGCGCATCTATATATATAGCGATCTTTAAGTGTTCTATATACTAGAGAGTACGTATACTACTATACTTGTAGTACATTCGTTCTAAACAATAATAGCAATTGCAGCGTACTTTAACTTTAAAGTTAAGTAGCTCGATATAGCGCAAGTATTCCTTAACGCTAAGCAACTAAAAGATAATCTAGTTGTCTATAAGCTCTCTAAGGGGTTTAAGAAGCTAGAGATCTATATTAAACTATAGCAAGCGCTCTATAGCTTACGAGACTCGCCACTACTATAGTACAAGGAGTTTTCCTACACGCTCTATAAGCTTAGTCTAGAACCCTTAAGGGAGGAACTATACTTATTTCTCAATGCTAAGAAGCGTATTATTATTATATTTTATATTAATAATATCCTTATCTTTTACTATCGCTCAAATATATACAAAGCTTATACTATAATCTTGAGGATCAAGTTGCAGTATAAGGTTTACAATTAAAGCAATGTAAAGTGGTTCTTGAGCGTTAGAGTAATTCGCAAGCGCGTAAAGCGCAAGATCTAGCTCGTCCTTAATTAGTATTTTAACAAGATTGCAAAGCACTTTGATCTTACTAAGCATATAGCTCAACCTAGTATACCACTACTAACCAAAGAACTTATTAAATTCGAGAGCACTACTACCCCTATAGACGTTAAAGCGATATAGAAGTGCGTAGGATCGCTGCTATATAGCTCGATTATACTACGCGCGGATATAGCATTCCCTACTTTTAAGCTCTCTGTCAGGGGCTCGGGCTTTGCCCGAGCTGGTACTTGCGGGCCAGTGCCCGGATGTGGGGGGCTCCTGCCCGTCTCCGGCTCGGCTCCGGGAAGGAGCCAGCTTCCACGCCCTCCTCTAAAGGGTTCGCCCCGCGCGGGGCTCTGTAACTCTCTCTTCTCTTCCTCAGATCGTTTCAATAAAACTTTGCACGCCTATCTGCAGTCGCCATAGGGCCAGTGCATAACACTCTCAGAGTTTCTCCTAAACCCTAGGCCTAAATATCTAGAAGTAGCAGACTAAGCGATCTTATATAGCTATATAACGAAGTTCCTAGCAATTTACTATAGTAGCGAGCTTAGGGGTAAGCCGCTAAGTATATAGGCCTTTATAATTATATTAGATATATTATTTGTAGACAATTCTATTACTAGGAAGTCCTTCTAAAGATACCTTTTCTTACTCTTCGAAGGCACAATTATATAGAAAGCTTTATAGCAAAACACTATTATAACCTCCTCTATAGAAGCTAAGCTACTCGCCTTATCTCTAATAGTATAGAAGATATTAGCGCTCTAGTGTCTATTTCGCAACATTACATTGGATTTAGGCAAGCTATAAAGGATCTTCTATAATAATTAGTAGACAATACACTTAGTAGTTATAAGCAACGAAAGGATTAACACTTGCCTTTACTATATTAATATATATAACCTTTAGCTTCGCTAGGAGTATATAAAAGGCAGCTTTAAAGTTATTTACCTATCTATAGCTAATATACTAGCTAATAGCTTAACTAAGGTACTTGGATAATAGAAGTTTAAATGCTTTAAAGCGCTTCTAAACTTATAAAACATATAGCACTTAGTTAATAAGTAGAAGAAAACAAATTAATATTTAGAAGCTAAGCTCCCTATATATACTAGCGCTACTAGATTTCTATATTAATAATAAAAATAATAAAAATTAAGAACGCGCTAAGTATATAATAATGTTAATAGCCTTATAGGCTAGCTCCTTTAACCAAGCAATATTAGCCTAGAAGCGCTCTTCACGCTTCTCTTTCTACTCGTCCTGCCTATACGCAAGCGCGAGCAGCTTATCCTCCTCCTCCTCCTTATCTTCCTCCTCTTTAGTAGCAGTAGTATACTTGTATTTCGTATATATAGCACGAAGCTTCTAGCGCACCTCTTTAGCCTAAGGATAGTATAGTTAGGAGCGTATAGAGTAGGGGATAGATAGAAAAAGAGTAAACCAACGCGCTTAGACTTAGTCTTGCTATCCTTAAAGAGAATAGTGGGCTCTATAAATAGCAGAAGGATAAATATATATCTATAATACACGTGTTAACCATTGATTGTAAGCTTAAAGTTACTGGAAAGTATATGCCTTGCAATATAGATGATTGCCCAATAGGCATCGAAAGTAGCGATCGCTACTCTCCTTATTATAATTGTAGTATTCGCCGTTCGATATACCTACAATAAGCGAGCGAACGCACCTCTAGCAGGGCACTAGGCGTATGTTAAGAAGCTTAAGTTGCTTTTTACTACTACCTATTAGCTTCTCAGCTCGATACGACTAGCAATTCAACGCTTAAACTTATAGCGGCGAGCGCCTCGATCTTACGCTGGAATGAACCTATAGAAGAGCGATATCTTCCTGCTTAAGGGTAGGGGATAGCGACAATAACGACGACGATAGCAAAGCGGGCGGTATAATAGCGGCGGCGTAGGCGATTGTAATAGTAGTGGTTGTTGTTGCGCAAGGAAGCTTAGAAAAAGCGATTGCAAGCGATTCAACGCTTAAGAAGCAGGG
>JAMAKO010000092.1:16028-112539 GCA_023628555.1 Chaetomiaceae sp. R4402 | reverse complement strand
CGTGTCCAAATTTCCATACAGCCCTTACCAGTGCGCCGCTCGCTTATATGCGCCGCTCGCATATGAAATACGTTATCAAAATTGAATCATTCAGAGAGCATTCCCACAGCTGCCAAGCCACCTGGCGCTACAACAACATCGCGCTTCAGGAGCAAAGGTTAGAATAACTGAGTGCATTATACAATGAGAGTAGACGGAGAACATATCCCGCCGCTTGGACTTGCCATCCGGCACGATGTTCTGTAGGGTAGGCTACATGTAACAATCTCAAGAACCCTGGCCGCAACGTGAATACTGCCGGCAATAAAGCCCCGGGCCCATGGCCTGAGACGACAGAGACCTAGGTACAAACGGCTAATAACTACCTAGCAACGGATTGATAGCAAACCCCAATTCGGCAACTCTGTGCAATCCCGTAGGGTGCCAACATCCTGAGCCACCCTCGCCCAATCTCCTTCCTCAGTCCCGGTCCTTTGCCAGTGCCTGGATGAGGCCAATGGCCAAGTCCCATTGCGCCTCCAGCAAACTCCGGAAGCTGTCGTCCTTCAACAGCGTGGCTGCCTTGCATGCAGCGTACGACAGCACCGAGTCCCTCAACCGCTCCGGTGTAGGCTGCTCGAAGCAATACTGCAGCAGCCGGATGATGTCCTTGACGTTGTCGTCAGTCAGAGTGAATCCAACCAGCGCATGTCCAAGCCTGTAGAGCGCCAGATCGGCTAGTCCAGTGATGTTGTAACAGTCGGCGAAGACGTGGACTTTCGCGTGCATGAGGAGGGTTTCGGCGACGGGCAGTGGTTCGGACAGCAAGGGACGCGGTTGGTGGATTCGGAGCGCTTCACGCTGTTTGGCCACCGCATTGCTAAATTTCATCCACTCAGTGTCGTTGTCAGACTGCTCGGAATTGTGTGCACGTTTTTTGACGAGGAGAAGAGGCGGCGTAGTGCTGCTGACGCCGGATGATTTGGACGTTGCAGCGCCGCTGATGCTCGGGGTTTGGGCCATGATCTTGGCATAGCCGCCGGTATAGGCATACTGGAGGAAGCCAATGAATGTGAATTCGTCAACCGATTCCCATTCGGCATGCGCATCGCGAGCCTCCTTGAACTGATCGTTGTTGACCAGCGCGGCCAGCGCAGTCGACTGCTGTGCCACGAGCCGAGAAGGAAGTGTGAATTCGCGCTTATTGGGCCCAACGGAGAATCGGAAGGGCTTGGACCAGGCAATTCTAAACTACAAGTCAGCATTCGGCGCAGTGAAGGAATCGAGTCGATTGGGGTAAGGCTTGGATATGTGATTTACGCTTCCCACGAGGCCGCTGTCATCATCACAGCTGCTGGCGGAGCTTGCGATAGAGTCGATTCGGAGCCCTGGATTTGGGCGGTCTTCGACTTTATGTCCATGTCTAATGACGCTGTGATAACCAATAGTTAATGTTTTGAGTCTAAAGGACCAGGCGGAGATTGCAAGGTTGGCGGGATGGGTAGGTCACTGCAGGCAAAGAAATGGGAAGTGACAAACCCAACTGAATCGGTACGTACCAGATCCAAATAGAGCGCAGAATCTGACGGCTTGTACACTTGTTGTTAAAACCCTGTGTAATGTGGGATCCAAGCCCCAGGAATGTGCTTATCGCGCCAAGTGGCAGCGGTCAGTGAACGCGTTTCCGGTGTTGAGAAGACAGGTTGAGGAGAGTTGGTCTGGGTGGAAGAAGAGAATGGCTTGTTCAAAACGCACGGCGCCGCGCTGCGCGTTTGGCGGATGCGTACGTAATCGAAAGTCACCTAACATAAGGAACAAACGAAGGAAATTAGTTGGTGGTGGTCCTCGCAGTGTGCCAACTGCCGGGCACCTGACCGCATGCCACAATGCAGCATCGCGGTTGCAGGAGGAAGGACTTGGGTTAAGCGTTGCTACATGAAACAGGATCTCAAGTCACGAAACATTAGTGAGCAGCATTGAGCTCGATTACTTGTTAATTGGCACCCCAGAGGTACTAGTTGCCTAGCTGAATGTTCGACCTTTGACACAGGCAAGGGGAATGCCCATGATGCAGCCCTAGTAGTCTTTCCAGGTTGAGATCATCCTCGCAACCCATCTCCAGATGCCTACACCCAAGGGACAAAGCCGGTTTGACACCGCAGTTTCATCGGCTGCTAAAGCCCTGCGTCAGCCCGTCTTGGTATGCGCCGCTTTCTCAGTCCAGCCTCGCAATCAACGACCCGATGAGGTTCCTCGATAAGTCGCCATGGGTCTCCACCAGTTCCTGAAATCCGGCCTGGCTCCACAGCAGTTCCGCTTTGCAGGCTGTGTACGTCAACACCAAAGATTTCAAAGACTCTGGAGTGGCGTTTTCGTAGCAGTACTTAAGCAATTCGACCACAATAACCGCGACCTTGTCGTCAACGTAGTCGAAATTCGCCAGCGCCAGTCCAAGATTGTAGCGGGCCAGTTGGGCTAGCCCCGAGATTTCGTAGCAGTCGGCAAAGACATAGACTCGGGCATGGTGGTTTAAGGTCTGATTCTCGTTGTTCTTGGAGGCTGTGCTGCCTATAGTCGGGCGTGGCTGGGCGTCTGTAGGATACAGGGAAGAGACCATTGTCGTGAAAGTATCCCACATCATAAGGCTCTTCTCTTTTGAGGAATACGCCACAACGTCAAATTCTTTCTTGGCTGCTGACAATTTCTTGCTCTTAATCTTCTTTCCCGTCGATGGCCTTCCGCTGGCATCATCCGAGGACGGCCCGGGCGTGGCGGCAACAGACGGAGCGATATCCGCAACCGGCTGCGTCCAACCCCCGATAGTATATGTCCCCGTATACGCGTACCGTATTTTATATGCGAGCCGAACAAATAAGCGAGTCGAACACCGATAAGGGCTGCAGCGACATTTTGCGGTAGCACTAACAGGGGGATTAAGCCGGTAATTAGCTGTTATTATTACAGCGACATAACTGTGCAGCCCTTACCAGTGTTCGACTCGCTTATATGTTCGGCTCGCATATAAGATACGTTACTGGATGAAAGAGATGAATGTAGTCTCCTCGACGGATTCCAGCTCGGCATGGCCATTCCGAGCCTCCACGAAGTTCTCGTTGCTGACCATGGCAGCGAGTGCCAGGGATTGCTGCGCAACGAGGGCAGAGTGTATCGTGAATTCGCGCTTGTGGGGACCGATAGAAAAGCGGAATTGGGTAGAGGACGCAATGCTGGAGCTCCATCTGTATTAGGATCGGTCTCCGTCAAAGGAGTGGAGGTGTGACGGGTATTATGATGCAACGACTTACTCTTCCCAGGACATAGGGTTCATCTTGATGGTGAGTGCCGACGGTTTCGCTCTTTCTTGGTGAAAAAGCGGGGTTGTTGCGGGTCAGTTCAGCGCGGGTATGTGTTTGCACAAGAGTTTTGAGCGGTCGGCTCGGCTGCAGAGCTCAGCTAGCCCAGCTTGAAGTTGAAAGGATTCAGGGCCAGGAAAATGGAGGAGCGGGGCAGAATACTAGTATTGTTCCCAGCAGATGTCACACACTCCAAAGCTTTATCGACCAATTGCAGCGAGGGCCCGTGGTTGCCTTTGATGGCCGTGCTTTCGAAGTTGTGCTAACGTGGGGTGTCCGGAATGGGGGGTACTCGACTTAAGGGGCATAACGATTGGTTAAAAGCCGTCACGAGGACCGTCTTTCCCAATAAGAACTGCGTCAATGGCCTTGGGCTTTCAATTGGTCTGTCTTCCACATAACTATATATGGTGGCGTGCATATCGTGGCATAGCATAGCCTCAAAAGGAGGCGCAGTAGTACCAGGCTGGACCCGACATTTGTTACCTCCACGAGCCCCCGTGTGTGTTTCCAGCTCATTTGTCCAGCTCGACTCTCATTCCATTGTCCAGTTAGTTCACTGTCTATCATTGTGATGGACCCCATTACAGCGCTTGGGGTCGCTACAGCCGTGGTGCAGTTTGTTTCGTTCGCTTCTACGATCATTACGATAGTTGCTGGTAGCGATCCGGCGGGAGGTCCCAGCGAGCTTGCGAGCCTCGACGATGTCTATACCAAATTTCGAGCTCTAAGCTAGAAACTTGTTGACGCATCTCGTGCTAATGCGAAAGCGCTTAATGACAACTCTACTAGGGCCATCTCTTCTTATCTAGCTCAGCCTTAGTAGAGCTTCTAGCCTTTATAGAAGCAACTACTAGACAATAAAGACGATAACCTTAGGAGGTATATATATTTCCTAACTCTATATAATTTATATTATTCTCTCTCTAAGTTATTAGTATGCTACGAGAGGGATTGTATAGCGATTACGGTTATTGTAGAGAGGCTGAGAGCCTCTTACAACCCCTCGTCGAGATGGAGCACTCTAAGAATAGCCGTGAGATTGCTTGGAAGAAAAACGAGATCGAGCAGCTCGAGACAAGATTTGGGAAGATCCACAGAGTAGTGATAACCGAGATGTGCAACCTCTCAACGTGAGATCTCCTCTCCAGCACAGTCGGCCTCTCAAGCACCCCGTCTGCCAGCTCATCGTCGACGACGACGACGCAGAGCTCCGCCTCCATGGCGTCGTCCTCACCACATCAGACCATTACTTCCATGTCGCGGACGGGCCGCTGTGGCCGCAAGGATTTGAAACGGCGTCGTCAATAGATTTTTGTCGGAGTCTTCTGGTTGTCCCGGCTGGAATCCGGCCTTGGCTTGTTGAACAAGAGACTAAAGAGCAGGGGTCGGAGTAGTGGGCTACATGTAAATACACAGTCAATTCAGTCCAAACCAACGATTCTTCACGTACCATGATTGCTTGTCCCAGAAGCAAGATTCAGAGGTTGGAAGCCTGTTCGTGCCACTTCCAAAGTGTGTTCTCAGTAAGGAATGGGGAACCCTTTACACCCGAGGAACGTGGGGCTCCTCCCTAGCAAGAACTCCCTGACACACCACCTCCAGTCTCTCTTCATTCTTTTGCACGGATCCCATGCATGTCGCAGAGCAGATGCTGGGCACGGCGAAGAATGCCGCGAGAAGAAGCTGGGACCCGATGATGTGACAGCTCTGGCAAGTATATCACTCCCTGCTAGCGTCCTTCTTCACGCGGCCCGTTGTGAGGAGGATGAGACAAGTCCAATCCGCAACCTCGAGACTTACCTAGTGGCACGGGTTAGGGTAAGTGCCAAGCAATGACGTCACTTTGCAGAGAATCGCGAAGAGGAAGAGTTCGTTTAATTGCAGTTCGTTCTGCAAAGGGTTCCTGCCCTTTTTCGGGAAACATGACAGTGGACACGTTCATCTTCCCATCGTTGAAGGGTTTCCCGGTACCTGGTGGTCGTGTGCAGAGGTAGGAAGTCCGCCATACCTGCTCCTCAGGTTTTGGAATCTATCTTTTACGTCTGGAAGTTGGCATCCATCTCAAATCTGCCAATGTCCGCGCGCGCTAAACCGAGTTGACCTGCAGGGTGTGATTCTACCCGCAGATCGCCTCCAGATTAACCGCGTTCGACAACGACACCACCACTCCCGGTTTGACCCAGAAACCCACCATCATGTACAATTACATCATCACCATGACCAGCCTCCCAGTTAGAAGCCATGCTGCCGGCAGTATAAACCGACCAGCCGCGTCCGCCATGAGCTGATCGACAACCTCAGGAACTCCGACCAACCAGTCTTCCTGCAGCCCCCTTTATTCTGCTGCCCCGGGCCCTTGTGAGGGCAACATCAACCCACACGAGGCAGCAGGCTTCCAACTCCAAAACTCAACAACCAAACTCCAAACCCAGCCGTCCCGTATCCCACCCAGCATGGCGCCCATCTCGCCCCTCCCCCTCTCCCACACCCGCGCCCTCCTCGCGGCAGCAGCCTCCAACCTGAACCTCCACCCCTCTCGCACCCTGCCACACCTCCTGCACGCCCTGTCCCCGCGTCAAACTCAAACCACCACCGGCCCCGCCGCTACCGTCACCGTCCTCAATTCTGGCGGCGGCGGCAACAACGCCAACGGCAACACGGACAACAACGCGCCCAACGGCAACCCCGACCCGACCTCCACCACGGGCCTGACCGGCGGCGCGATCGCCGGCATCGTGATCGGCTCCATCGCCGGCTTCCTGCTACTCGTCTGGATCATCCGCTCGTGCACCAACCTCGGCGCGCCGCCGGGCGAGGAGGCGGTCCCCGGCCGGCCGTGGTATGGTGGGGTCAGGGATGAATATGAAGGTCCGCCGGCGAGGGCAAGTAGGCGGCGCTCGAGGGATGGGAGGGGGCGGAGTCCGGGACCGTCGCCGAGACGGAGTCGGAGTCGGAATGAGGAGGGGGGGTATTATTATAGAGAAGGGAGTGGGAGGGCGAGGAGTGGGTCGAGGAGGATGAGTGTTGCCGAGGTGCAGGAGGTGGCGCCGGTTGTGGTGAGGGAGGGGAGAAGGAGTTATGGGTATGGGGAGGGAGGCGTGAGGGGGAGTCGGAGTCGTAGTCGTGGGGGGTATTAGGAGGGGTGGGTGATGGCGCTGGAGCGAGGGGGGAGGGGATTTGGTGAGGGTTGGATTCTGATGGGGTCGAGGCGTGCGAAGATACACGACGTGGGAATGGGCGAGGGAAGTACGCCACGCTGCACAAGGGGCCGTAACGATTATGCATGCGCTGCACGACATTTGGGTTTGGTACATGAAGTAACGAGAAACGCAGAGAAGCAGGGGGTGATATCAATATATGAGAGATTTGCAGCTTACCAACGGCGGCGGCGGGAACATGACACAAGTCCACGGTTTCATCATCACAAACATGGCCGGAGCCTATGTGGAAGCCGTGTCCTCGAGTTGGCAATTTTACTTTCATCCACTCCCTCCGTGGAACGCCCGGTACCCCATGCATGCAGTTCGCAGTCCTAATAAATCAATATCCCTCTTCCCCAACCCAATCCAACCCAACGCCAAGATGGGAACATCGCCGCCTGTTTACACATACACCCGCTCGTAAATAAACCGCATCTTATCGCACACCTTCCGCAGGTGCTTCTCCATCCTGGTCAGCTCCTCCTGGCAGTAGACGGCCATCGAGTCCTCCCACAGCAGCTTCTCGGCGTCGCGGCCGAGCTTCTCGACGGCGGACCCCGGGTCGCCCCACATGCGCAGGTACTTGCCCGTCGCGTCCTTGGCCACGATGTCGGCCTTGCGCTCGTTGATGCGTGTGAAGTCGGGCTTGGCACCGTTATGGTGCAGGAACATGACCCGGTCGGGGTCGTGGTCGAGTGTGAGGTTGGCGATCGTGGAGAGGAAGGAGGAGTCTGTGAGGAAGTCTTTCTCGCCTGGACCATCTTGGGGATTTGGTGTTGTGCTCTTCGCGGCGGAGTTCTTGCCGTCGGATGCAGCCTTGGTCTTCTCAACGGCGGCCATCACCGCGCGGTAGTCCTCCATCGGGTCCGCCTGCTGCATGAACATGCCCCGCCATTTCCCCTTCGCCCGCCGCCCAAAAACATGCGGCAGCTTCTTAACATCCCAGTATCCCTTCTTGACACCGAATCCGTTTTCCATCCACTCTGTCGGCTGGTGATACACGTCCTTCCGCCGCAGCGCGTCGAGCACCAGCGCGGCCTGGAAGAACGTCTCCCTGTCGCCCTCCCCAGCACCGTGCTGTATAAACATGGGATAGTAATGTCCCGGCCCATTGTAGTTGTAATAGGCGGCCAGCAGCAGGGTATCTGCGTGGCGCGCCTTGTCGAACACCATCACGCCACTCTCGGTGCTCGGCCGCGCCGTCAGCGGCGGAACCTCAACATCCCCCGCAATCTGATAGAACACCGGCGAGATAGTCGACGTCCAGAAGTCGGGCCACGTAATCAGCCCGGTCGACGTAAACGGCTCGGCGCCCTCCTCGAAAATCGCGTCCGGGTTGAGAATCGGCAAGCAGTCCGCATCGAGAAACAGCACGTTCTGAAACGACGACGCTACCATGGCCACCGACTTCCACTGATACCCCTTCAGCGTCGGCAGCGCCAAGAACTCCGTGTCTACCCATTCATCCTCCAGAAACAGACACCTCGCATCGAAGCCCGGCATCGTATGCTCACACAACCACAGCACCCACGGCGCCGACGAGTCTAGCCAGATCTCAATCGGCAGCCGCGAGCCCGCCCGGCGCGCCATCACCACCAACGACACCGCCAGCCCGAACGACCGCACCCCCGCCGTGGTCACAATCCCCGTGCTATCCTTATCATACGGCAGGTGTCGCGCGAGCTCAGGCAGCAGGCGCACAAACGTGGCGTGCGAGTCGCGGTATTTTTCCACATCATCAGCGCGGATGTTCTTGAGCAGGTTCGGGCGGGTCGTGTCGATGGCGGGCTGCCAGTTGACCTCGGGGGCTTTGCCGCGGACGTTAGTCGGGCGGGCGGCCACGCGCGTGCTCTCGAGCCGCGCGAAGAACTCGAACCACCAGCTGGTGCGGCGCTGGGTTTTGATGCTGTGGTCTGGGGAGCGAGGGGTCGGGAGGTGGAAGCGGGAGCGGGCTGTGCGGTGGTAGAGGGTGAGGAGGACGAGGAGGAACGCGGCGGTGAGGAGGAGGGTGAGGAGTCGGAATCTCGTTTTCCTTGGCCGGGGCTGGCGCGGGAAATATTTCGGCATTGTGGTTGTTGGAGAAAGGTGCCTGCCTCCCATGCCCCTCTACTATAAGTGGAAGTGGGCAAGGTGAGGCAGGGAGATCGTTAGGTCAGTAGAATGTTTCGGGGCCGAGACGCGAGATACGAAACGTCGTGACAGGTCGGACCGTGACCCAACAGCAGCGATCAATCTGAGAAGTGCGGCCCCGATTTCCTCTCGCTGGCATGATGGGGGCCGCGGCAGGGAACATCAGAAGGGCCGTACGTTTCGAGGGCACTGCCTCATATTTCCGCCCCCAAACGGCCATGGCACATCTCATCCTGGTCGCTGGTCGCTTCGTAATCTGTGCTCTGCCGCCGAGAAAGGGCCAAGTCCGCAACCCAATCAACGCTCATTCTTCCTCGGAGTAGTGTAGATTGATGCGTGGAGCACGCAACATGTAAATGGGGCCTCGCGGCACAGATGCCCGGGCCGTGGACCAGAGTCGTGGTGTTGCAACGGCATCTGCACGAATTCGCCCCCACATGGACCATTAACATACTCCTTGCTGCGTAAATCGGCATGCCCGGTGCTTCAACTCGATTGTTGCATTATGGTTTCCAGTCGTCCATTGGTAGGTAGCGAGTAATTAGACCAAGGCAAAGGCCTATAGAGCCGTGGATGATTGCTCTAGATACGGGACATAGGTATGTACGTGCCTCTAGACAGATTCCCACCCTCTTTTCCCTCTCCCTCTCCCTTTTCCACCGACCCTGCCCCGCTCCACCGTCTTCCACGTTTGACCTTGTCACACCCCCTCCGGCATCCCAGACCCGAGCTCAACCATCCCCCGCCGAGACTCAGCACTCAACTTCGCCGCATCATCACCCCATCTCTGCACCGACAACTCCGCCACCGGAACACCACCCCCTCCCTCCTTCTTCCCACCATCCAGCTCTCCAACTCCCCACGGAACAGCACAAGATGGAGCATCGACCGTGTTCAGCGGCAACTCGTGCCGGGTACTCGGCGTGGGCTGCGCATCAGCCTGCGCAGCGAGACGACGCCGGCGGCGGCGGTAGACGACGTAGGCGACCAGCAGCAGCAGGGCGAGGCCAAGGACGCCGCCGAGGGCGGCGATGGCTGCTTTGGCCGGGGTGGACAGCCCGGAATCGTTGTTGTTAAGCGTGCTGGCCGCCGAGGTGTTGGTGGGAGTTGGTGAGGGGTCGGGGTTGGTGGTGGAGGTGGAGATGGTTGGGGATGTCGTGGGTGAAGGGGATGTTGAGGATGACGTTGAGGATGGGAGTGTCGAGGTTGGGGAGGAAGTTGAGGATGTGGAAGGTGATGTTGATGTGGAGGTTGGAGGGTGAGAGGTCGGGAGGGAGGCGGACGATGATGATGTCGATGGTGACTATAAGTAAGTGATATTAGCGAAGTCTGATGTGTTGAGAGGGTAGATCAGGTTGGAGGAGGGTCGGACCCCGTGGGTAGTGGAACTGCTAACAGCGCTTGAAGTCTCCGTAGTCGGTGCGGATGAACCAAAGTATTGGAACTCGACGGAGTAGTTGGAACTGCTGCCGTCGTCGATCATCAATGCATAGGTCCCGGCAGGCAAAGTTGGCGGCGTCCACGTATAACTCTGCCCCTGGGCATTCGAGACGATGACCAGGACCTTGTGAAGGTTGCCGGGGGGACCGGTAACGAGCGTTATAGTGACCGGGCCGCTGGCGCCCGTCCAAGTGATGGTGAAGGGCTGTCCCGGTGAAATGTCCCATGCGCTGTTGGTGAATGTGAGGCCAGACATTCCCCGGGCGGCACTCACAAGCAGGAGAGCCCATATTGAGACGTGAACCTTCATCTCGCTTCAAACATACGTCAGAAAGTGGGAAGTGGAACGCCGTCAGCTACGAGTTACGGTCACGTCATGGGAGGGGATGGAGTCCGAAACACTGAGTTGGTGACAGAGTAGGCGGAATAGCGAAAAGAACACGACGCCCTCTAGAGTCGGTATGGTTGGATGGTGGGTGGTTGATAGGTGTGAGACGGGCCCTGCGGAGCAGGTTTGAGAGGCTCGCCACCATACCTACCAGGCAGTGCCAGGTAGGTTCATAGGGCCTCGACCCTTAGCCTCACGACGCATCATTTCCCAGCTTGACATTTGTGGCTTTCACAATCACAGGATGGTGCGTATCGGATGAGCTTGATCAAGGGGGTCGCAGGTTGTGGCGTCCAATGGATGGCGCAGCCCTTTCAGCCGAACAATAGACTCGATGCCGTCCGTTTCAGTCAGCAAGAGGCAATCTGGAAGGGGTTAGACACTGCGCTAACCCAACCGACCAAACTCAGCCCACCTGCATCCGTAAGGTAAAACGTCAGAAGCGGTGCTGATTTGCCAGGTGCGTTGTGTGTGTTGCTCATGCGGAGAAAGAACGTCACGCAATCGGTGTCAAGTGACCAGGATGGGCCAATTTGATGCAATGTGCGGGTAGGACGCACAAGTTTGAGCTCCGGGGGCACTTTGACGTGGGGGAAGATGATGGGAGCAATTGTGGTTGTGATTTGAAGTTACATGTACATTTGCCGGCTAAACCTGCATGTGTCTATAATGAGGTTCGTTGTAGCTGATCAACGAAACATCTAGTTCCAGAGCAACTTGTGTTGTTTTTTCAATACAATGGCTCTCCCATATCTAGGAGATCTAGTGGTAAAGCTAAATAAGCGACACAACAACTTGGCCATCTAGAACACGGAAAACCAGCTATGAGTGGCCTCGTTGATAACACAACGTACCAGAACCCCAGCAACAACATTGATTCACATCCTCGGCATACAGCTTCCGGTAACCAAAACAACAGTCACACGATAGAAAAACCAAAAAGGAGATCAACGTGCAAAGGCCGGACTCTAGGAAAGTAAAGGAACCCAACAATGGAACGACACCAACAAAATGAACCCATATACTGTTCCTCCTGCATACCCGACGCCAGACAAATTTCGACACCATCAGGGCCACTCTACTCACAGATTTTTCACGCCGGTGAAGGCTTCAGCGCCGCCACAAACACAACCAGCACGGCTCCGTACGCCACGGTAGCCGACATAATGTGGTCCGGGTTCTTCGCCCTCCACGCCGCCAGCAAGGCAAACGCACCGACGAAGATCGTTGCCACGGTCAAGGGCCACCGCGCGCCCAAGTCGGTGACAAGCTCGATCAGGTACATGGGCCCCAATACGAAGCCGGTCATGAACGCCGCCGCGCCGATGCGTATCAGGACCCCCACCCATTTGGCCAGCCGCACCGACTTGCGCACCGCCTCGAAGGGCTGCCACGCCTGCAGCTCCTCCTCGCCAATGTCCACGTTGCTGGACGCGAACCGGCGCAGGTGGGCCAGGTCGGAGCGCGGGTTGAAGTGCGAACGCAGTCGCGGGTCAGTTTGCTTGTCGCCGCGGGGGGAAGACGCGATGATCGATTGGAGGGTCTCTTTCAGCAGAACGAAGTCGGACTTGGGAGCGTTGGTAATGCTGAAGGGGTTGTCGAAATCCTGTTCGCGAGCTTCGGTGGCGACCTGCAACATATAGTTGTAGTCTTGCATGGCCAGAACTGGAGGATCCCTTGGAGTCAGTGGCACTGCTCTTGTGTGTCATAAGACGGGGGTTTAAATTGAACACACCAAACTGCCGCATCGTACTGGTCTCGTAGTTGATATCAGGCGCGAGCCAGTCCGTATCAGACGCGTTTCCAGGTCGATACCGCTGCTCTAATGCCTCCTTGGCCAGTTTGCTCTTGAGGCGGCTGATGGTGTACTGCTGCATCGCGGCCAGATTCAGCCGGAAGCCGTGGGTTCTATACGGCTCATACACCCTGGTCACACACGTGGCTTGGTACAATTCCCGGCACCGCCCGGCGTAGTCATCCCGCCGGATCGTGGGGATGGCGTCAACTCGGACGCTGTGCTCCCACGGGCCGTTGTACTCGTATGCTTCGACAGTCGCCGCGGGCGCAAACGGCACGCCTGATACGGCTTCCGGGTTTGCAAATCCAGGTTCTCTGCGGCGGGGTCCGCAGTAAAGGGATGGGCCGGGTCGCGGGCTTGGGTAGGTTGCGTGACGGGCCGCAGCGGGTCGCTTCACCGGGTCGGCGTCGTGATCAGACGCCGTTTCACAAGCTGAGGAGCCGCAATCGGATTCAAAGTGCTCCATTCCTGCATCTGCGTGCTGTGATTCGCCTGAGCTGGAAGTCTCGCCCATGTCTAGCACCAGGCCTTGCTCGAGGTCGGGCTCTCGGATGTTGTCGTTGATGCCCATGGTTGTGGCAGGTGTGAGTTCAAGACACGGTGAGTTTAAGCAAGTGAAGAAGAGCTCTGTGAACTGAATTCGAAAAAAATATCTTGGTTCGATGCTTCTATTTCTTTACATTCACATTCCAAAGGCTACATACTTATACAATTCCTTTCAAGACTACGTCAACGTTGGGACTTGGAGCCCTCCATGCAGACTGCACTTGTCACAAACACCACGGTTGTGTCTTCGAGGCCTCCTTCTCCCAGCACGCATCAACCCACGTGGGGACGCAGCCTGGTAGCAATCTCATGGGGTGGAGGCGCATATGCAAGCCATCTGCTGTTGGGCCTGTGCCATCACATCCCCAGCCTTGCTCCCAAGCACCATGCAGCAACGTTGCCGGCAGCCAACACCAGTCACACCTGGAGGTCCCATTTCAGGTGACCACAGCCCCGAGGTCCTAATTATCTCCTGCTAATTTTAGACCTTTCCAGAAGCACCCCGCACATGTCGCCCAAGCACCAACTACATACTGAGACTCTTCGAGGGGCTGTCAAACAGAAGCATCGCAGCCTCACAGGCTACATCGTTGTTGCCTAGTTCTCGGGAAAACCGTGTCAAGCTCTCAGTCTTTCTGTCACGCGTGGCCAGACTCCTTACTGGTTCCCTCCAGCACCTCGCTCCAGACTGCTGCCAATAGGCGTGCACTGCGGATTTCAATCTCCCTCCCACGGTCTGGTTCCCGCATTCACCCGATTGCCACACTGGCGGTGGAAGATAGGCTAGCGTTCGCAAGGCGGGTGGCCAAGAAACCTGCAAATAGTTATCTCAAAGCTTGATACTCTCCCGCAGACAACATATATGCATTAATTCCTACCTAGCACTTAGGGACAACCGTGTTTTGTAGGCCTCTGAACATGCTTCTTCCATGATGCGTGGAACGTCTGTCCAGCACAAACACTTCTCAAGCTCCTATGAGGGTTGTGGTGGATAGGTGGCGGCAGAAAAGAGAACCTTTCTCACGGGGGCATGACCTGGTGACAGCAGAACCTGTCCGTAGGGAGACTTTTTCTGTAATTGCAATGCTGGCCATGGGCAAGGTACCTTTTGCTATGCGACCGAAAGACACCCATGGCTGCCCGCTGAATCGGGCCGTGCCAGTTCTCCCTCAATTTCTGTGACTGGTTACCTTACGTGTAATCGCAACGCAGCTCAGAAAACCTGGGCGGCAATCCGTAGTGCCTCGAGCCTCTATCGTCTGTGCTCATTAAGAACCCTGTGTCCTTGGGTATGATGCCTAATTCCCAAACAGCGCCCCAGCCCAGGCATTAAGGTCTTCTACACGGAGCTTCAGACCAAACTACCACATTTTGCATCCACTGCCCGGGATGTGCCTCCTATGCATTGCACGTCCCGCCGCCCCCCAACGTCCGAGCTGCCATGTCTCAAACCAACGACTACTGCATTCGCCACACCGGAGACACTGCACGAGCAAAGGCGGCCAGGTCGTCAGCGCAAGGCCAACGTTTTCACTGCGTCCCCGCCCAAATCCAGAACGTCCACAACGTCAGTGGCCTGGATTGGCACCTGCCGCTTGGTTTTTGCGGTGGGGATTTCGCCGTTCGCAAAACCAGGGGCCTTGGGTCGCGACATAGTCAGCGCATTGCCCGAGGAACATACCAGTGTTGCCAGCTAGATCCCCAGTATTTACCGTTGGAGCGGACACGACGATAGTGGCAAGCATTGCGAGAGCAGCAAGGAGAAGGGAGGAATGCATCGTGCGGCGGTGATATGTATGCCGGGTGTTCTAGGTGCCTCGAGACTCGGCTGGTGAGTTGCGTACTTGATGTGCTTATTGTGAGGAGCGGCTTCGAACGGGTGCTAGCGGAGTTGTGTCCTTCGTCGATCTTTATACATGGGCAGGCAGGCAGTCAGTTGAGCCTGGTTTGCCCTGGTCATCGCCGGGCCTATTAGACCACTGGCGTTGTGACTGAACGAACGGTCTCATGCGTCAACACTCTCGTTCGTGTAAGTGGCATAACTTGCAGGGAACTTCTCGTTCTAAGGCTGTCTCTGTGACGCTTGAGCTGAACTCGTTGTCTTCAATGTTGGTTGACATTTCCTTTGGCACCACCAGCCACAGTTCAGTCAGTGAGAGCATACCGGAAGCGATTGTTCTGCCAAACTCCGGTTTGTCTCGGAGTTGATTTGGCAAGTACGAGGTTGAGTCTCAGTGTTGCACAGCATACTGCCGGACGACCATAGCGGCTAGGGCGGCAGTGCAGACCATCTAGATACCCGGAACTGCACTTCAGGCTGAAGTCAGGTTGCTGTGGGCAGTGAAAACAGTAACAGGATATTTCGTACGGTTGGGTCAGACCACAACAACTTTTCGTACGGTTGGGTCAGACCACAACAACTTCTCGTTCATATTGATTAGAATCCAGTATCCGAAATCTCCTGCAGAGCTGTTAGAGGAAATATTGCGGATAGTAAGATTGGCACAATGGATTGCCCGGTGCCGTGTCCCAACTCACTGATGGCCGGGTCACCCAGAGTAGCGTCCGCGAAAAGAACCGCACCTCCTTCAATGGCATATTTACCCCCGGTGGCCCCAGCCTCGATTGACACCCCGCACCGTCGGCGGGCTCGACCGGTGGTCGTGCCACAGCCGGCACTGCCTATGGGAGAACCACCACTCCAGCGTTCCGTGCCAGGCCACGGGGAAGTACTCTAGCCCGGCGCGCTCCGCAAGCGGCGGCGGGCCAAAGCCAATTGCATGCACGTTGGGGCAGCCGTCCGGTGCCGGGACAAAACGGATCCACATCTGGCCAGCCGGATTAACGACTGTGAATGGAGGTTCCCGTAGCCAGTCCAGACGAACCTGGCCGAGGCTGGCCTGGCGACCGTTGTTATAGTGCAAAAGGGGGCCGACAATGATACCATGGTCGGTGGCCCAGCAAAGCGTCACGGCGGTGACGCCGTCGAGGGTGGCGGCGGTGTAGAAGTAGTGCTCATCCTCATGGTAGTGCCTCGGGCAGGGCGACAGTGGCTGGGGCAGCGGGGGTTGCGCTGCGGCGGGCTGAGGCGGGATAGGTTGTTCGAGTGCGAGCTCGTGGATCCCGTCCGGGGAGATGTCGAAGAAGATCCGTCCCGGTTCGTCTTCCGCTCGGTAGACCAGCGTATAAGAGTTACTTCCCCAGCCAGGATCCGCGGGATCTGGGCCAAGGACTAGAGTCCTGTTTTGATCCGTACGGAGCTGAAACGACACATAGTTTGGTGAGACGTGGCTATTGCAGGCAAGGGGGAGAGCAACTACTAGATGCAGAGGGCTAGCGAGGTACTCACGATGAATGCAGCGTGGTGGAGATAGTACATATCTGTCTCCCAGCGGCGGACCCAGACCTCGGTTACTCTTTCAGCCGGCGCCATCGGTGCGTACAGCCATACTGAGGTTTGCCGGTCCAGCAGATCTTCTGTTTTGTAGAAGGAAAGGTCTCGCTCTCCCGCCGTATGAGCATGGATGGTGTACGGGCGGCTGTCACAGCAAACGGCGTATGCGGTTGTCCCGTACCCGTTAAGCGTGATCGGCGTCATCCGCATCAGATATGTGTCCAAATCTGGAGGGAAAATAACGTGCCTCGAAACCTGTTCCATTGCGCCTTGGGGCTGCTGCCACGCCGGCTGGAGATGGGACCCGCCTGTGTCGATGCTCAGCGTGGGTTGCCCCGGATCCAGTAGCAAAATGGACCGGAGCTTGATGGGCTAACGGAGTAAAGGGTTAGTGAACCCAATATATGCCAACTTATCAACGGAAACGTACATCGGTCAAGGCTTCGAATAAGCAGCTGGGAGGGAATTCGAGACTCCTCCACCAGACACGGGCGTCATGGCGGCCTGGAGGCATCGCAGGAGAGCAAACGAAGAAGATGTTCCGGATGCCCAAGTAGTCCTCGGAGACATATAGCCTGTCAGCCCCGTCATCGCGCGTTGGCGAATACAGCAGGGAGAACGAGGCCGGCTGATCGCCTGGATCGTTGGTCAACTGCGCCACGTATCGCACACCCTCGAAATCGACATAGCGAGCCCAAATCTCGCTCGAGATATCAAAGCGACGCTCTTGCGGTGCAGGCGTAACCGAGTATTTCTCCCAAAACGCGCGGGAGGCGGCCGCAGCCCATTCTCGAACGTCGCAGTAGGCAGCGATCTGCTCGCACAACTCCAGAGGAATTGAGAACCTCCGTCCCAGGATCCCATGCAGTGTTGGGCCCACCCGAGACCGGTACCATCGCACGCGCCTCTCAATTTCGGTTGGGTGCGGGAGGTAGCTGTACGCCATTGTTTGGAACCTGGTGCGTGGCGGCGTGCAAGGCTCGCGCGCTATGCACTCGGCATGGCAGCCCACGTCGACTGGTAAGCGCTCGGGACCAATGTCCCAGTTCTCCATATAACGGTTGTTGTATTGGACGCCCGGCTGTCCGTCTTTCAGCTTGTCGATCGGGGTCGCCACGAACGGGTAGTCACGCCCCCGAGTGCCATCCTCCTCCACTGCACGAAGATGGTGTGCCTGGTTAGCCGCCAGAGAACGTGGACGAAGGAAGAGAGAGAGAATGTAGCAGCATTACATGCCTATAACCACTCGGTCTCCTGTCAGCAGTTCGAAACCGCAGATGCCGCATCGTGAAATTATGGAGAGCTGCCTGGGATACCTGTCCCACAGCGTCGACAGGTCCCCAGCCATACTGCAAGACCGGGAGAACGCACAAAGAAAATAAAAGGCGAGCTTGGTAGGGCAAGGCGGAAGACAAGAAGGGGACTTGGTGAGTTATAATTTCGTTGGTGAGTGCAGGATCAAAAATCAAGGTGAGTGGAAATGGACGGTGGATGGGCAAAGGTTGTGGAGGTAGGATCGAAGTTGGGTGCAGAACAGGGAGCGCGCCAAAACGAGGGGCCGCACCAACTGGTGTTATAGTCAGTTACCGTACCATTTGAAATACAGTACACACGTACGATGATATCCAGTACCAGTGTAGATGATGTTCTATTCTACCGGGATGCAACGCTACCAATGGTGGACGGTGGACGTTAGGTAAGTTGTCTCCATGTTTGCGAAAATGGTGGCTGCATTTGTCTGAGGCCGAGTGGACGAGCTCGGAGATCATGATGCATTGCAACTGTGACGGACTGATTTGGATACAAGTCCTGCACTATCGTAAGAGAAACGTTTAGATTTTTGTGGGCAGTTGTGGGTTCATGGACTGTGTAGGCAAACTCATCGCAGATAGATCATTTGTGTTCACAGCCCGAGCTGAGAGGATTGAGTCACTTCGGTAGAAAGTGTGCCTGACTCCGTATGTAAGGTCTTGAGTGTCGGTGGCAAGCGAGGTTGGCGGCTGGGGGGGAGACTGGCATGATTCGTCATGGATGCTGTGTTGTACATTGCGCGACGAGATCTTGAGAACCGCAACGCAAACCCCATCCCAGAGGGGGGGCCGCTGTGCATAAATAGGCCGGTGGGTATACACAGATAAAGAGGTAGGTACTCACCTTTCACAGGACCTACAGTCCCAAAGCCCAATTACGTCAACACCCAATGAGGCGCCAACAACCCATCATGCCCAGCGCCAGCACCAACACCAGCAGCAGCCACCAAACGCCGGTCTTGCCGGAATCCTTGTGGGCCTCCTCCCACAGCTCGCGTAGCTTCTCTTGTGCGGCCTGCTTGGCGCGGCGGTAGGCGTGGGCAAATACCGAATCCCATTTCGACTGGTCGTCGGATGCGAGTTTCTTTGCAACAGAGCGAAGCACGAGCTCGGCGGGATAGGAGGCCCAATCAGTCGTCGTTGGGAGGCTTCATGTAATCGTAAGCTCCGGGATGAGGTTGGTGTCCGCCGGCGAAAGAGACGGTCCAGGAACTCCCGGATTTTGGCGGTCAGGTCGTGGGTCATTTTGTCCGCCGCCGTCGTGAGCGGGTTGTACTTGGTCCAGAGCAGGTCGAAGGGGGGTTTGATGTTGCGGATGACGAGAATGAAGCCGTTGTCCGGCTTAGGGCTGCGACCAAATTCTCTCCTATTGAGGTTCCGGAGGGAGCTGAAAAGAAGTGCCGCTTCGAGATCCATTCTTCCAGACGGTTGATGAGCTGGGCTGGAGAGGCAGTATGGGTTGAGTTATGCTGCTTTAGTGGGGTCGAGGGTCTCATATACAGTGACTGAACTGCGTCGGTCAAGGCGTTTGCTGGGTAAGTTTAAGAAAAGGTTCTGCGGCATAGGAAGATGGACGAACAATTCCACTGTGCCCGTCTCCGATCTCGCCAGTTTGTAGGTACAGCGAGAAAGTTGTGCTGCAGGCATGGTTAGTGTTACTCAGTTGCATGGGACCATCAAGAAGCGATTCATCACATTTCTGCCACTGGCAGAGTAACACGACCAGCCATGAACAGTTGGTAACTACCACTTGCTGAGACTCTAGCCATCGGGAACAGTCTAGATCCAAGATCGGACTACACTGCGACTCTTTGCCAGGACTTCTGCGTTCTTGAAGCCCGATATTTCGGTTGGTAGAACTCCACGGATCACTGCAGGCTTCAAACCTGGAATTCTATACCCATCACTCGAACTGGCAGTCAACAACCAATGAATTAGGCTGAGCAAAAAAAGAAGCGACGCATGCTGCCTGACCTGTAGAGTCCGGCTTTTGAGCCGCCTGAGTCACCCTCACAAAGCACAGCCGCACGCACTCCGGTCACCCCTCGGTAAGATACCTAATAAGTAGCAGGCAGTCTTGAAGACCAGCTCCACGTTACTTCACAACCTGCACATCCGAAAACAAACCACAGGCATTTGCATCTCTCCTCGCCAACAACCCTGAAGATTCCGCAACAATGCAAACAACCACCACGGACACTGACATGGCCTCGCCACAACCCTACAACCCATGCGCCGCCTCCCAGGCGCGTGCCAAACCAACGAGCCCGTCGCGCACTTTGTGCAACGTCTGCCCTCGGCGCAGGCAGCGCGGACGGGCACCCCGCGCGACCAGCTACCGCCGTGGTACTGGATCGCCAACCCGCACCGCAGCGCCTACCCCGCGGGCCGCGCAGAGACGGCCGACGTCGCATCCTTCACAGAGCACGACCTGGCGTTGCTGGACGAGTCCAAGCAGTACGTGGCCCAGCGCCCGTGGGACCGGCGACGCAGGGCGGAGGCGCAGGACGCGCTGAGACGGGCGATTGCTGAGGCTGCGAGGCGGGCGGGCGTCACGTCTGGCAAGGTACATTTTGTGCTTATCGACATCGTCATTTCAGGAGGGTGAAGGGGCTAAGAGATATCTGTGGCTGACTAGGGACATTAGATGCTCTTCCCGCGTGTGGACAAGGTGAACGAGGTGTGGCGGGCGGTGTGCGAGGGCGTGGATACGAACCGGCTTGGCACGGCGGCGAAGGTGTCGACGTCGAGAGGTGAACACGGGGATCCGGTGCGGCTGATCTGCTATACACGGAGGATTTCAGGGATGTGGAGGACGTACGGAGGGTGTTGTCGGCGTTGGTGGAGGCGGGGCTTGTGCGGCCGGATGCGCCGAGGGGGGTTAGGTACAAGTGCGATGCGTACACGTACCTGGGGATATAAGGCCAGAACGAGGACGGGCTGCGGCCGAGCACCTACAGCAGCAGGGAAATGCTGGGAGGCAGTTGACGGAGAGATACAAAGGGTTCAGGCATCACATGGTTGCCTGCCGTCATCTCAGGTCCGCTTGAGCCTAGAAACGTTAGCCTGGTGCTACATCAACACCCTCAACACTTAGGTAATCTCACTGATTCGTTCTTTATACGGGAACCGACCCCGTAATAGATGGCGCCTTCAGCTGCTTCTCAACAATCACGTAGTCAAAAAGGACAAGGATCAAAGACGTGGCTGCCGCGGGAAGGGGCCCCAAACTCCCCAACCACACAGGATGACAAGCAGAACACGACCAAAAAGAGACACAAGTCCAGTTGTCCACTCCATGGGGCACATCTTACGCGAGCGGGCCAGCTAGGCCAGTCAGGGCTACCCACCAGTTGTCGGCCAGAACTGGACCTCCCGGTTCATCAAGTGCCATGGCTACTTCAAGCAGTGGCAAAGGAAGCTCAACGCCAATCGCCAGAGAGCCGAGCAGCCTGCAGTTATTGCCGAATACTTTGACAAGCTGTTGGCTCTCCTTGGTAATAAGGGAGTCGACCCTGAAGATATCAGGAATATAGAGGAGACTGGTTTTCGCATTGGGATAGGGAAGGACCAATTGATCGTTACGAAACGCAAGCGGGTATACTACTTTGGCATCGCGGAGAACCGGGAGTCGGCGACAGCGATTGAAGCTATATCCGCTGGAGAGAGGGTGATCCCGCCCTTCATCGTCTTGGCTGCCCAAGTCCACATGTCGCAGTGGTACGAGTAACCCGAATGAGACCCCGAGATGGCGGTCATCACGTCGGCAAATAGTTACTCAAACGACAAGATTAGCCTCGAGTAGCTACGGCACTTTGAAGAGCACTCCCGGCGAGGGATGGTTGGAAAGTATCGGCTCCTGGTCATTGACGGCTATAGCTCGTATCTTATATAGGAGTTCGTTAGATACTACGAGGATTACGATATTCTCCCGTTTAGCCTGCTACCACATCTTATACATCTGACCAGCCGCTCGACGTTGTTGTCTTCTAGTTAATGAAGCACTACCGCGTTAAGGAGTTTGATATCCTAATCCGCAATAGCTTAGTCAACATCACGAAAATCAAGTTCCTTATTGTTATCCAGCAAGCCTACAAGTGAGCTATCAAGGAAGCTACTATTCAAGCCGCATTTAAGAAGACAGGGATCTGGCCGTTTCAATGATAAGCACCTAGTAAGCAGGTGGCTAGGCACGATATCTGCCGTATGTCTCGGAGTTCGGCTGTCGCAGAGCAAGGCGCAGGACTTGATTTGGCTGTGCACAGCGAGCTTTCATCCCCAGGAAGCGACTGGAATGGCCAAAATGGCGGTATCATTTGCGCCTCTGTCCTACACCGCTGATGTTTGAGCCGACAAGTGCAGCCGTACTCCTCCTCAGGTTTCAATCGGCTCATCCGTGGCGGGCCTCAGTCTACGTATGGTCTCACTGGGCTGTACAGACTCCAGGCGCTTCCTATTCACCGGTGTCAGATGTCTTGGTAGCTTCCGTCACTTGTCACACTTGACTGGTCGATAGTTTGCGACACACGGCCGTGTTCGCGCTGTGGCAGGCCGCCGTGATGGGGGCACTCTTGGCACCTAAGCGTTCATGTAGATTGGGGGACTTGAGTGGCCGTTGCCCTGGGGAGGTTGTGTTGGTGTCGTCCCGTACATATAGCATATCAGTCCTGTGGCCTTGTAAGCTTGCGTAGGTGATGGGTAGGACAGATGCCGTTCGAACGATTGTGCCTTCCGGGGTCTGGTCAAATCAATTCCTTCAAGTCGTGGTCCGATCCACGTCTGTCCACGCCACCGCTGACTTCGGCTGTGTGAACTCAAGAAAGAGGCGACCATTGGGTCAATGAATGAGCGCAACGCAAATTTGATTTGGAGGACGGAAGCACCTAGAACTCCAGGAGTTGTACAAGTGCATTTACATGGGATTGAGTTCAGTCCCGCGGTGTTGGAGACCGAAGCTGGCAACTGCCAGGCCTGAGCACATATAGAGATTCCAGTCACGGAGATCTGTGCATCCCTGTGTTTTGCCAATGGCGCGCCACTGTCTATACGCCCGTCATGATGGGTTCAGCCACGATGGCAATACCATCGACCAGTCTGAAAATAGGAACCGTCAGCTGCCGATCGTCCTCCTCCGCCCCGGCTGTGCGGGCGTTGTGCACGTCTGCGTGATCTCGGAGCGACTAGCAAGCGAGGTAGTTAGCGGCCTATATTCTTTCACTTCTGCATGACAATCATGACTAGATACTTGGAGAGTACTAACCGTACGAGCCGACATCACCCCGCTGCCGAGCATAGCGGCGACAACGACCGGGACGAGATACTTCAAGATGATACTGACCCACGGATGTCACCTCACTAGGTATCCGGGAGTGAGGAATGTCTGCCAGTGGTGAGGAAGAAGGTTCCTGTTGCTCTTCACTCTTGAGCAAGCTGCAGGACTGTAGTGGGTGTGGTGAGTCTAATAGTTGTCAGATTTGGGTAGGTGGCTGAGATGATTGCCTTCAGCGACAGGTGTATTCCTGACTTCCTTTTTGTACTTGGCTCCGCCTGGACACGATCACCGACCTGTTCCCCGTCCGGGCTGTTTCTTGCTGCCCGTGCTGCTCACAGGTCTCGGAGCTGGGTATGGCGCGGCGCCCCGGAAGAAACGATGAACCCCCGACAATGATTCGACCGCACGCTTCTGGACTTTCCGAATGAGTCGGCCGTATACCTCTATCGGTAGGTAGGTGGAGGATGTTGCAGGCGTTCACTGTAGGGCTCAAGTCCAGGTTAGTCCACGGTTATCGGGAAAGTCGGAAGCAGCGGAACGGAATCGGTCTCCGTCCTGGGATGTGAGCAGCAGAACTGATGATCCAGTCTCGGTGTCCGATGTTGGGGCTTGGTCTCGCGGTAGCGGAGATGATTTTGGCAGTCATTAACCTAGAGCGGCGGCGATTTTCTCTCCTTGGGCTCTTTGCCAGTTGCGCTCGTTCCCTTCCAGGCTTCCATGAGCATCATTAGGTTCCTTCGGGTCTCGGTCTAACTTGAATGTTTGGGATAGCCAACACACTCCCGAGTCATATGCCAACGGTGGACAGGAACTCGTTGAGTAGTGACTAGAGAAACATGTTATTTCTGTTGGCCGGGTTGGTAGACTTTGAGTGTCACTGTGTGCAGCCTTGAAGCTCCTTTGTGGTGGAAACTGGAAACTGGGGCAGGTAGGTTGGCTCGGTAGGCTCGCAGGTAGCCTAGAGCCAGGGTTAGGGTACTGCGTATCCTGTACGCTCAGCATGCATGCAGTGACTGACTGACCCTTTGAGTGCCCCACCAGTCATGACTCACCCGAAGTCGGCGGGACAATGAGCTCGCTTGAACCGGCAGGCGTGAGCGAGCGGAGACGCCGGGCAAAAATCAAACTTGTCAAATGCGCCTGCTTCACTGGACGCCTGCCTAGCTCTTGAACGACACCGAAGCATTTCCAGGGCCCAGACCTCCACTTTCCATCGACAATGGCCTCACAGGCGAAGCTCGACAAGCTCGACATCCGGCCGTCGGCTGCCGAGGCCCAACGGCTGTATGCGCAGACCAGCTCGGCGCCGTCGAGACCGACCTTGCTACCCGTGTGTATCACCGTGCCGTCCGACTTGCTAACGCCGTCCGCCATCTACCTCAAGCTGTCCAATGGGTATGCCCATGCCGATTCACCGACTTCTCTCCATGAGACCACGCTCTTCAGCTGACCAACGCAGCGCCACAGCCGAGTACTCGTTCCTGCTAGAGAGCGCAACTGGAAGCACTGAGACAATTGGGCGGTACAGCTTTATCGGCGCCAGTAAGTGAGGTGGGGCAAGGTTGCTCTCTGGATAACTCCAGACGGGCTGACAGACGTACACAGACCCAAGAAAGGTGCTCGCCACCGGCCCGGGCTACGAAGATGTTGGCGACCCATTGCGTGCCCTGGAGGCCCAGCTGGGCCAGGACAAGGTGCTCAGCGTGCCCTCACTCAAGCTGCCCAGCCTGACCGGCGGCGCCGTGGGGTACATCTCGTACGACTGCATCAAGTACTTCGAGCCCAAGACCGCCCGCCCGCTCAAGGACAACCTGCACATCCCGGAGGCCCTGTTCATGCTCTTCGACACCGTCATCGCCTTTGACCACTTCTTCCAGGCGCTCACCATCATCACGCACATGCGGCTGCCGGAAAACCCGGAAGGTGACTTTCAAACCGCCTACGACCAGGCGTCCGCTACCATCAAATCCACCCTCGAGCTCATCCAGCAGCCCGACATCCCCCTACCGCCGCGTAACCCCACCGACCCAACCACGTCCCAGCAGTACGCCTCCAACGTCGGCCGGCACGGCTATGAGACCTTCGTCACCAGCCTCAAATCCCACATCGTCAAAGGCGACATCATCCAAGCCGTCCCCTCGCAGCGCTTCTCGCGCGGCACCTCGCTGCACCCCTTCAACATCTACCGCACCCTGCGCACGCTCAACCCCTCCCCCTACCTCTTCTTCCTCTCCTGCGCCGACTTCCACATCGTCGGCGCCTCGCCCGAATGCCTCATGAAAACAGACGGCTATGCACCCCTGCCCATCGACACACGCTTCAACTACTCCGCCGCCGAGCAGGCACGCGCCCGCGCGCGCCCGCGCATCGTCAATCACGCGATTGCGGGCACCATCCGCCGCGGCGCCAACCCGGCCGAGGACGAGGTACTGGCTGCCGAGCTGGCGGCGAGCACCAAGGACCGCGCGGAGCACGTCATGCTGGTGGATCTGGCGCGCAATGATGTCAATCGCGTGTGCCATCCGTCGACGGTCAAGGTTGATCGGCTGATGCGCATTGACAGGTTCAGTCACGTGCAGCATCTCACGAGCGAGGTATCAGGTTTACTGCGGCCGGAGTGTACGCGCTGGGACGCGATGCGCAGTATCTTCCCCGCAGGAACTGTCTCGGGCGCGCCCAAGATCCGCGCGATGGAGCTGATCTATGACCTCGAGCAGGAGAAGCGCGGGATCTACGCCGGCGCGGCGGGCTGGTTTGCATACGACATCGTGCGGGTGGAGGATAACGGGGAGGTGGTGGTGGACGAGGGCCAGATGGACACGTGCATCGCGATCCGCACGATGATGGTCAAAGACAGTGTGGCGTACCTCCAGGCCGGCGGCGGCATTGTGTTTGACAGCGAGAAGACGGAGGAGTGGATGGAGACGATGAACAAGCTGGCGGCGAACCTGCGGTGCATCGAGACGGCGGAGCAGTATTATGGCGAGGGAGGGGGCGAGGGGAAGAAGGGTAAGTCGGTGCAGGAGATTATTGAGGAGGAGAGGCGCAAGGGGGATGAGTTCTATAAGCTGCAGACTATGAGCGCTGGGGCGTGAAAAGGCGTGGGATTACGCGTGTAGGCAGCTGTTTTCTGTCGTAGGGATTCTGAAGCTGCGCTTGATAGGCATAAAGAAAGTCATTACTGTCGCGCTTGGCCATGTTTCGATGTTGGGTCAAGAGAATCGTATTTCAGGTTGGGCAACGCGGCTGTGAAGAGAACACGGGAATGCGCCTCGGTGTAATCATTCCGAGATATTGCGTCAAGCAGGAGATGGTCAATGGATGTACCAGAAGCAGGGGGGGTGTTTGCCCGCTCGGTTGCACCGTGTACATGAATGTGGAATGTGAAATTTCGCATTCATTTTGTTCACATACACCCCAGTTATCATGCTATCACATCAATGGTGTTCCTTTACGGCATCGTTCACGTGCAGAGTATATCAACAACTGTCGACTGATCAATGGATTCATGTGAGGTGTGCGATGTGATGTAACACATACCCACACGCAGATCACCGCGGCGCGTTGCCCGCCACATCGAGCAACTGTCGGCAGCGAATCCATGTTCCGGCCCGGCGGCACGAGATGCAAGCTGCGGGAACGCGGCGGTTACGCTGCAAATGGCAAGATGTGACCCAAGATCTGCGGCGCCCAACGTTGGGATGCGCAGTGATTGGCTCGAGATTGAAGAGGATGTCGAGGATCTTCAGTACATGGTAATGTACCTACTACGGATACATACCCAGCTAGGGCCACGGGGGTCCTGTCCCGCCCGTCTCCTTGTCTGTCACCCCACCTCGCCCAGAAGCGAAACCTCGAAACGAGCAAAACCCCAAAGCAGGATGCTCGCAAGCCTATCCTTCCCGCGACCGTGTTGTGGGATCTTCCGCAATGTGCGGTGTCTTGCCCCCGCGTTGCACCCTTCCGTCCCGTCACAAGAGCGAGAAACATTGACGACAAGGACAAGGTCCATGCCCATCCCTCGCCCGTCCCGCAGATAATTTGCTGGGACGAGCTGGGGTCTGGCTCCCGAGCCCCGCGCTTCTGCCGGGTTATGAGCACACCGTCGGCTAATAAACTCATCAACCGTTTGAGGCGGAAACCTGCCCAGCCTCGCAAGAGAGATGCCGCCGGGAATGCCGCGGGAATTGTGCAGTAGTATTGATCACATTCAGGATGTGCACGGCTACGACTGGATGACTGTCGTGTATCTGCGGATGGCAAGAGCGGTCACAGTGTGTGAAGGAGAATGGCCCGGCGAAGAACGTACCAGTAGGAAAAAGGCCACCGTTAACGTACATACACTAGTGTACGTGCATTAAATCACTTGGTCCTTGGTAAGTGTGCCGGCAAGGCGGGCCTGGAGTTTACTCTGTACGGTAGAATGTGGCTAGCGACCGTTGAGAGGCTTGTGGTAAATCGAGGAGAAGAACTAAGTCAACTAAGTTGACTCAACTTACCGCGATTGGAAGGAGGTAAGCTAACCGGCGAGTTGTCGGTAGGTTTCGGCAACAAGTGACATGTGTGTATACGAATAGCTTCACAGCGTCTGCACACGCGTTAGAAAGCTCCTGACTTATTACCAAGTATGCCAGGCCGAGTTCTTCCGTTGAACATCTTGCTGTTTTGCTTGCTGTCCCAATCCTGTTGATGTATGCTTGGTATGACGACGCTGCCTACCGGTACTTCCGGACAAGATTGTCCTTTCGCAACGGCGCGTGAAAGCCTGTCGCGTGCCAAGGGGCAACTAAACCTACCGAAGTCTTCGCTTCGTCGGCTCTCCAATCGGATGCGGTCCCAAGGCGACTGGAGGGGGCGTGATGGGGCCAGAATTGGTGCGCGCAGACCCCATGCTGGGCCCGGCTCCACGGAACTGTCATCAAAAACTCCCCCCTGGCTTCCCGTCCGATGGATTCCTGCGGGTCTGTCTCTCCTCGCATCGTCTCCGCGTCAACCCAACGCACAGGCTTCATCGATCTCGAAACGCAGTGTTGCGCCGCACCCGACAACAACGCGTGCTGCTGCAACCTGCGCGCGGAGATGCCATAGGTAGACGACCTGCGCAGCCGTCGCCGCCAGCCTCGTCCGCGGCTGACTGCGCGGATGGAATGGACGGACAGCGGGCGGCGGCTCATCGTCTGGGCCGCGGTGGCCTGGTGCCTGGCCGCCCTCACCGTCGTCCTGCGCCTCATCTCACGCGGCTGCATCCTCCACGTCCTGGGGCCGACCGACGCCTTCATCGCGCTGCCGCTGGTGCGTGCCGCCCTGCCCGCATTTCCCGATCATGATAATTGGATCACGACGGCGCTGACCTCGCGGATTTGACAGCTCTTTTCGCTCGTTAATACGGTCGCTATCGGGTTCGGTAAGGCCCCCGCTCCTCGTAGGGGTGGAGTCTGTTGTTCAGGTCATACTGACACTCCCATCCAGCCGTCGACACCGGTCTCGGGCGAGATGTCTCCGAGTTCAGTCCTGGTGACTTGCAGACCTTCCTCAAGGTCAGTTGCAGCTCAAGTCCCATCCCATACGCCAGAGACTGACTCTTCCAGGTCATCTACGGCTCCATCATCGTCACCTGTCTGAGCATCTCGCTGACCAAGATGTCAATCCTTCTCTTGTTCCTCGACATCTTCGTCGTCAGCTGGGTCCGCCGGGCGAGCTATGTACTCATGGCCATCCTGACCATCTGCGGGCTGTGGACGACCATTTCCAACATTCTCTTTTGCATCCCTGTCTCGACGTTCTGGGAGTCCAGCGACCCGGACGTGCGGGCCGGCAAATGCATCGACAACCTTGTCAAGAACTACGCCGATGCCGCGCTCAACCTCGCCCTCGACTTCGCCATGTTCTTCCTGCCGCTGTCTGTCATCTGGCAGATGACCCTGCCGTGGAGGCAAAAGATCTGGCTGTATACCGTCTTTGGCCTGGGCTTCTTGTGCGTGCCGCTTCTGTTGCTTGTGCGCGGATTGAGTTCGTTGTTTCTGACATTGAGGCCACAGCGTCTGCGTTCTTTCGGTGCTACGGTTCTACTTCATCTACCTCGGCTTCGTCACTGGCATTCCCGAGATCCAAATCGTCCTCTGGTCTATGATGGAGATTAACGTGCCGATTATCATCGCCTGCATTCCGATGCTCAAGCCGCTCGTCGACAGATTCTGGCCCCAGCTGCTCGCTGGGCCGATGGACCGCGAGATGGAGATGCTCGACAGCGACGAGGCGTTACCTCCCCCAACGATCTCTTCGCCACCTCGACGCTCCTGGTCTGCCCATGTTGAGGCTCAGCGCGACGCGTGATTGCGACTCCGTGTCGTACCTCTTACGCCGCAACAACATCTTTCCGATACAACGAGCGTGTATAGCAGGGATTCGGGTGCGCCCAACACCTGCACGAGTGGAAACAACCTTGCCGGAACAGATTTCTTGAGTTTATTAATTGTGATACCCAAAAATAACACACACTTTAAGTGATACCAACCAGGACGTCGCAGAAGAACTAGTTTTTCATGTCAGATGTACCTCCTCGAGAACTCAACCAGTGCCATGATGGCCATGGCCTGCCCATACGGCATGCTCGTCACCGGAATGTCCTTGTAATGCTGCAGGTCGCGGCCCATGCCCGTGCCGAACGACGTGTTCAGCAGCTCGCCCTCCTCACTGATGTTGGCCAGCACCCCCTTGACCGCCTTGACCGCCATCTCCTCAAACTCACCCCCAAGGTACCTCCTTCTCTGCCCCTTGAGCACGCCAAACGCAAACCCCGCCGTGGCGCTCGCCTCCTGGTACGACCCTTCCTCCTCCGGCACATCCAGCAGCGTCCGCCACAACCCCGTGTCCGCCACCTGCAGCGGCCTCAGCGCCTCGCACTGCGCCAGCAGCGTGCTCTTGAGGAACTCCTCCAGCGCCACATCGCCCATTCCCGCCTCGCTCAACAGCTCCAAAAACTCCGGCACCGCAATCGTCACCCAGCTATTCCCCCGCGCCCACCGTGCCTCCGCAAAATGGTTCCCCCCGCCAACCGCCGCCTTCACCTCCGCCTGCCCCGCCTCCGCGAACTCCCACCCATGGAAAAACAGCCCCGTCCTTGCATCGCCCAGATACCGCACATGCAACAAAAACTGCCGCTTCGCCTCGGCAACATAGTGCGGCCGGTTGAGCACGATCCCGATCTTCGCCAGCGGCAGCACCGTCATCATGAGCGTGTCGTCCCACAGCTGCTGCGCGTTCTCCTCCAGGTACGTGATATGCTGCATACCACCATGCTTCGTGCGCACGAGATCCGCATACGCCCACTCGCCCCACGCATCGAGCCACGGCTGATACGCCGCGTTGCGCGTGCGCTCGTAGACGCAGGCGAGGGTGAGGAAGACCGCCATGGTGTTGATGTTTTTGGTCGTGCCGCCTGCAGAGAAGCGGTCGCGGAACCAGGCTTCTATGAGGTCCAGCAGGTGCGGGGCGTTGGTTAAAGTGTAGTACTGCCAGATGCCGTACAGCCCGATGCCGTGCGTCCATTCCCAGTCGTGCCAGCCTTTGGTGTCGATTACGCGGCCGTCGGGGAGGGTGAGCAGGAACTCGCCGGTGGTGTCGCGGATGTTGATCATGGCGTTGATGAGCAGGTCGATCTTGGCGTGCACGGTGGCGGAGGGGATGCCGTGGTGTTCTGTTGGCATGGTGGGCGGTGGGCGGGGGGCTGTGAGGGGGGTGTGGTGGGTGTGGTGGGTGTATGGTGATGAATATGTGTTGGTGTTGTCCTGAGTGATTGTGTTGGTAGGGGTTCAGTGAGGGCCTTAGATCCGAGGTAACTTCAAGATGCCTGCTCTGTCAACGGAGTGCAAAGCGTAACCCCTTTTCATCAAGCGGCCTGCCTTTTCACGGTCATGCTTGGTGGAGAAACCCCCAAGTCCGCCAACCAGTGTTCACAGCTGGGGTGGAAGTTGGAGAACAGCTCGGGGTCACATTCAGCCGAGGACAACGGTCTGCCTCGGTGCAGCTCTCCCACGAGGTCACCACAAAAAGAGGGGAAGGCTCTTGGCATCAAGGATGGGGCCCTGTTATGGTCCCTGACTTGCACCTCTGGCCCTCCCCACAACGACTCGTCTGGGGATCGCTCGCTCAATGGTCCCAACGGCCGAGCGGAGCAAGTTTCCAAAATAGTTGAGAGACGCGGTGAAAGTCGGGGCAGTTCGGTCGTCACCAACGCGAGGCAACCGAGTGTTGGTGACCCCTGGACGGCCTAACTGCCAGTGTGTGGACCCGGGGTCGCATGGCACCCCATGGGGAAGTCTGGGGTAAGTGGATGCATCATTCTTAAGAGTAGCCAAGTCTCCTATCTTGTGCGTGGTTTCGTCCGCCTCAAGCAGCTGCCAGGATTGGAGTAGACACTGTGTCATTCCGCCTTCAACTACTATCTGTCGTTTCTTGGATCTTTGCTGTCCAGCTGTCCTCGTAATGGGCACACAAAGCACAGGGGACCGCGATGCGGTCAGACCGGCCAGTTCATCGCCGGCCGGGCACGACAAGCACGACATCGTCGAGGCCGAGCGGGCCCAGTCGCCCGAGCTCCTCAAGTCGGGCCAGAACTACAACAAGATGGACAAGGAACTGGCCCAGTACGTGGCCGCGGGCCGCATCGAGATCTCACCGGAGGAGGACACGCGCTTGCGACGGTTGATCGACAAGCGCATCCTGGTCGTCATGATCACCACCTACTTCTTGCAGGCCATCGACAAGGGCACCATGAGCTTCGCGTCCATTATGGGCATCCGTGACGACGCGAAGCTGGTTGGACAGGAGGTGCGCACACACCCCATACCGATACCCTTCTTCAACCACTGACACGCCTCGCTGATCACAGTACCAATGGCTCACGACCTGCATCTACATCACCATCCTCGTCGTCGAGTACCCGCAGAACTACATCATCGCGCGCGTGCCCATCGCCAAGTACCTCTCCCTCAGCATCATGGCCTGGGGCGCCACGCTGGCCTGCACGGCCGCCTGCACCACCTTCGCGGGCCTCGTCACCGTGCGCACACTCCTCGGGCTCTTCGAGTCCGTCTGCCAGCCGGCGTTTGTCGTGCTGTCCGCGACATGGTACCGCCGCGAGGAGCAGGCCTCGCGCGTCACCTACTGGTACATGATGAACGGCGCGCAGCAGATGGTGGGCGGGCTGTTGGCGTACTGTTTCTCGCTGATTACGACCGGACCGCTCAAGAGCTGGCAGTGGCTGTTTATGGTGTATGGGGTGGTGTCGGTGTTTTATGGCGCGTTTGTCGGATGGTGGATGCCGGATTCGCCGATGCGCGCAAAGTGTTTCTCGGAGGAGGATAAGAGGCTGATGGTGGAAAGGGTGCGTGCCAACCAGACGGGGATTCAGAATAGGGAGTTTAAGAGGGAGCAGGTCTGGGAGGGGTTGACGGATCCGCAGGCCTGGGGGTACGCGCTGATTCAGCTGTGTACGACGTTGCCGACCAGTGGGTTGGGGAGTTTCCAGGGGATTATTATCTCGGGCTTTGGGTTCACGACGCTGCAGACGCAGTTGCTGGCGATGGTGCTGGGCGCGTACATTATCTTTGTGCTGCTCACTTCGTCGTGGCTGGTTAAGAAGACGGACCAGAACTTGCTGGTCATGTTGGCGTTTGTTGTTCCGTAAGTACTTCGTGCTCCCTTTCAAGCCGTCTTGCGCAGCGCTGACAATACCCACACAGCTCCTTCATCGGCACCATATGCCTCATGACGGTGCCACTCCACAATCTCGGCCAGAAGGTCGGCCTGCTCATCTGCTACTACATCACGCTCTCCTTCTGGTCCGCCCAGACGCTCGCCCTGTCTATGGTGTCGCGCAACATTGCCGGCCAGACCAAGAAGAGCGTCGTGGTGGCGCTCAACTTCATCATCTGGTCGACTGGCAATGCCATTGGTAAGCTTCCGCACCTTGATATGAGCTTCCTCTGTGCGTTGGTTGCTAACGTCATTTGCAGGCCCGCAAGTCTTCCTCACGTGGGATGGGCCGCGCTACTTCATCGCGTTTGCCACCCATCTGGGCTGCTACAGCCTGCTCGTGGTTGTCATCATTGCTCTGCGATTCTATCTCGTGGCCCAGAACAAGAAGCGGGACGCGCTGGCGGCCGCGGGCGTGACGGAAGCCAAGGACGACAACATGGTGCATGCATTTGAGGACCTGACGGACAAGGAGAACCCCAACTTCCGCTATGTGTATTAGCTGCTACTGTGGTAGTATCGGGATGGTGGTATGACGTTACGACGCAGATTAAGCCTCAGCTTTCCTCTCCGTCTCTTTCTCTGCTTCCTCCTTGACTGCCGTCTCCCCTTTCCCCTCCCGCGTGGCTTGCGTGTCCTGCGCCTCCCATTTGGCGTACAAATCGTCAGGCAGCGCCGCCTTTCCCTCCCCGGTGACGACTTTCAGGGTGACTCCGCCGTCGTAACTCACCACTGCGCGGCGGCCACTGCCGGTCTTTACCACTTCAATAATCTTTCCCAGCAGACCACCCAATTTGCAAAGGTCGGTTTGATTTGCCGTTTCCCACTGAGCAATTCCCTCCGACATGTCCCGAAGCTGCACATCGTCAAACCGGGCGTGGCGGTGGTAGCCCACCACGAGCTGGGGTGTCTGCGAGAGCCAGAGCTGGGGGTACACCTCGGCCATGTCGAGCGGGCGGTGTGATACTCGGGTTTTGATCTCGAGCGTCGACGACTGGTCCACCGTCTTGCCGGCGGCTTTGACAACGACCGTTTCGGGGTCGCCTGGGACTGTCTCCGTCTTTGTCGTTGCGATGGAAAGACTCCTTAGGGCATCGGAGAGGGCGTCGTGTGGCTCGGATGAGCGCGGGCCTGAGCTTTTCTGGCCGACGTATCCATCGGTCTCGTGGCGCACGACACATTTGAGTCCGCCGAAGTCGTAGCTGACGATCCTGTGGTGCCCGGTGCCTTCGGTCTGCGGCCTGGTGTATGCCTTTTCGAAGTTGTGACCGAACCCTCTGAAGGACCGAATAATCTCGGTCGTCTCCTTCTCAACGCGCGTAAACAGCGCTGTCTTGCCGCCGACAATCTCCACGCGGATCTGAAAGGGCTTGTCCGCTGTGGCTTGCACGAAGCGGAGCAGCTTTCGCAGGTTGTTTCGATCGGTGACGATGTCTACCTCGGAAATGTCGAAGGCGGGCTTCTCGACATACAGAGCGCGAAACAGGGGTTCGAGAGGCGAGCGCGGGTTGCGCGCGGCGTTCTGGTCGATGTACACCTCTCCGGAGTCCTGGGCGAGTCGCGTGGCTGCGGCTGGCGGGGACCACAGCGGCGGCGAGCCTGCGATAGGTTAGATCCCCATACGGTGTTTCGTGTTCAATGAATTGCTGGGGAGATGTCACCAGGCACGGATATGGTGGGCGAAGGTCGCTCGAGCCAGTTGTACGAAGCCAGATGCTCAAGCTCCGTGATTCTGGCGCTGGTGAGCGCAATTGCGGCCAGATCGGCTCGGCTAATTGCCAGTACAGCCATCGTCTTACTGCTCAACTAGAGGCTTGATCGGTATCTATCGTCAGGTCGATGTTGATACCAAGGCGGATTGCAGCTTGCAGGCTGGGGAAGGAATGATCAGGGCAGTAGTGAGGCTTTTGCACGTTGAGAACTTGGAAAGGAGGACTTGCAGGAGCAAAGAGGCCAGATTGAATGCGCTGGTGGCAAACAAAAGCACCAACCCCGCGCTTTTGAAATGCTTTCTGCAAACGACCAAACCGGCGGCTTACTGCACCGAATCATGCTGCTTGAACCGGAGTGAGTAGCTGGCTACCTGCGCTTCACCGTACCCAACGAGCACGAAAAGGGTGATACAAACTGACAGCGAACCACCCTGACCTTAAGAACTGTCTTTGGTAGTGACGGAATTCGTTTGCGGGACCCTGGTTGCACGCTGCCGCTGGCTTCACTCCCGTGCTTAATCCGTATTGTCGGACTGTCGAACACTCGCGCCAAACAGCGGCCTCATGACAGCATGGAGGATATCAAACAAGAGCCACGTCAGGCATCCTGTCCACCAGCGATATTCTGTTTTCAACAACAGACATGTACGACCTTAAGAACGCCTAATCGTTGCTCAGACAGGGCTTCCAAGTCGGGTCCGCGGCAGGCTTACTTGTGTCATGGTTCCAGCTTGCTCAGGTGTGTTTGATGCGTTTCTCAGTCGCGTGGCATCGCTTGCCGTGCTTTCCTGCAATACCTGACTTTACCTGAGACGAGATAAAAGCCGTGATTGTTTGTACCGTCACACCAGTGCTATAAAAGTCTATTTCCTGCTGCCAGACGGGAAAACCAAGGTCCCCCGTGCCAACGGATGCACATCCAGCCGAGCTGCCAACCAAACAACTTTGCAGGAGAATGGAGGTGTTGTGTGATCATGCGGACGTGACAGAGCTGGAACGTCTTGTGCCGGGGCAGAAGATTGCTACGTTCAGAGAGTCTTTGGTGAGGGAGAGGGAGGGTGTCATCGCACCATATTGCTGACATTTGGCAACCTCCATTCGCCTTCATGGGATGTTAGGGGTCCTTGTCATTGGCCTTAGGGCAAGAACGGTACCTAACCTGGTCGTCTTTGCCACGGCATGACATGGCCTCGCTGTTGAGTCTGATCCCTACTTATAGACGGGAATGGGCTCAGGTCGTACTGCACAGCACCTTGCATAAATGTTACGGCTGTAGGGTCAACAAAATAAACCATGCAGATCATAACTTCGACAAACGCGAAGTAACAACGGAGGTGGTCGGTAAAGGATAGGCCGGACAAGGACAAGTTGGGCAACGAGCGCGGGCCAATGGGTACATATCCAGCGTAGGGGGGTTAGGAATAAGCTCATGAACCCGCCTTATGTCCATGTGAAGTGATGTACTAGCTTGCTGGTGGTGCGTTTGATAGTGTACCTCTAGATCCGGCTATTAATTTGTGTATGATATGGCATGAAACCGTTTCAGGCTTCGATTTCACTGAGATAGGTGGACTCGTTTGCCGGGGGCGTGCTGTTGTATGGAGAAATGGATTTACAACGTGAGGTACGGTATTCGAGTTCATGCCGTCCTCCATCCAGTCTCTGGTGCTTACAGTCTGGGTGCCCCGGCACATTTCTCGCCACTCCGTCGTTAGTGGCAACGCTCTGAACTGTTTGGACGTGCTGCGGACGGATGAATGGATTTGTCCGCTGACAGTCAAGCTGCTGGTTGCTCCAGAGACATTTGTCATACGGGACAGTCGTCATTGTGATAAATGTAGCATGCACGCACTTGGAGACGGCTCGTGCTACGGCCGTGAGAAGATCATCCATACGCTTCCTCAACACAGAGCTTTGATACCATAGGCTGGTCCACATTGCTGCTGGCTGAGGTCTTCGTAATGAAAATGCAATCCTTGAACCACGCAACGGGGCCAATGGCATGGTCATCCGGGGCTGACGACGTGCTGCAGCTAGTCAGATTGGATCGCGCTGGTTGCCGGTTGCAAACATTGTATGTATAGCACCACTGTGTTTAGCAGCTACCCCCTGAACGGGTGTTGTCGGGTCATTGGTCGTATGGATTCAGTATCCGACGCAATGTTGCGATGCTTACTCCGAGTGGTGTGCTTCATGAATGTCCTCCTGACAACCAAATGCAGAGATCGTAGAATCTGCATGTGGGTTGGGCGTATGGCTGTCCAATGACTGGGTATTGACTTCTGGAGCGTGTTCAGCAGAAGAAAATGGGACTCGGTGGTTCGTCCACGTTGAGCGGGGTATAAATGCCTCCTTCACTCCTCCGGCTCTATGGACACCTCTGCTCTCGGTTCAAGACCAAAGAATAGCGGAGCAACACGCCATAACCATCAATCCATCCTACTCACTAAAAACCTACATAATGAAGATCTCCATTGCGTTCGCCTTGACCTCGTCCCTCCCTGTGCCAGCCAGCCCGGCCCCATCTCCCCACAAGTTCCAGAAGCGAGTGAGCTGCCAGACGTGCGGGGATGTCTGCTGTTTTGCCTCCGTCAGTTGCACCGCGTTCCCATGGACCGGCTGCGTCTCGGCACCATCTGATGTTGCACGGTTGAATCTGACCGCCTTCTCAGTGCGTCTACCAGAAAGACAACCTCGGCGGCTTCTACCATGACGACGGGTAAGCAGATACAGCGATCCGTCCTACTCTCAGTTCTGGCAATGTCGTGTCGTCCGACCTGTGCGCGTTGAAGCGTCTGCATCTGTAACTGGGTGCCGGCATCGTAAAATGCAACGTGCATTAGAGGGTTTTGGGCTGTCATTGCTGGGTTGATGAGTTTCGGGGAAGGCTGAACCGCATGAGGATTCAACATCTCGGCGGGGCCGAGTTTCGGAAGGAATGAAGTCGAGAGCAGTGAATTGGGTATCTTGACGGCCTCGAGAGGAAAGTGGCTTGATTCCGCAACATGGCACATCCAGTCGGTAGCATATATATGGAAGTAGCTTGACAACTTTCCTTTCTTCACTCGTCCTCGTTCTCGATACGCAGTGTGGTATTTATCCCTGCAGCGTTTGATTCACGAACTCCAGGAAAGCCCGCATCACTTCTCGCGCCCCTTCTTGGCCGCAACGCGTTGTCAGTAATGTGCCCTAACCTTCACCGGCCCCAGCAATTCCCTCGGCGTCCGCTTGGTGCTCCCCGGATGAGCCAGATCGTAAAATTCCACACTGCGCCTTCTCAATGTCCGCGAGCTGCCTCGTCAACGTATCCAGAACCCTGCGCGTAGTCTTGTCCTTCTCATCGTAGCTCAGCGCAAATAGCACATCCCCCTCCGCCCGCACGCGCGTCACGGTGGCAATGCAAACGGCCAGGCGCATGACATTGCGCGCCGAGACACCGAAATGGTGCCCATCCCTCGGCAATGCCGTGTCCCAGTAGACCCTGGGAGGGGCGTCACCGTCGTCGCCATCATCGACTGACTTGGGGAGGCTCAAGTCGAATGTGATGTGCGAAGCGGGAGGAGCCTTGACCATGGCGTGGCGCCAGGCCTTGTCCAGGGCCGAAATGTCGAGGTACTCGTGGCTGTCAAATTTGCGGGCTGCGTTGCTGGGGGTGCGGCAGGCCGCAAGCATGGCGGGATTAGCTAGTGGATGCAGGAGAGCGAGTCTGAGCCGGGGCATCGCATGCCGCGCCATTTGCTCGGAGTAGACTGTGTCGTCAGCCGCGGTTTTGCCGGATGGGATGGCGTCCGAGTAGAGGTCTTGCAGCTGAGCGGGGTCGGTAATGTATCGCTCTTGTGCGGTTGCCATGCTCGGAGATTCTGGTGATTCTGGAGACTGGAGACGGCTGCGGGTGATGACTGGAAGGTAAATCTAGTTCAAGTTCGAAGCTTGATACTAGCTGTGTGCATGCTAGGTTCTGACGGGGGGACTGATCAAAACAGCATGCCAGTGTCATTTGTCCAACGAGCGAGCAGGAAAAGAAAAGCATGCTTGCCACCGCTGGTGCCTAGTTGCTTCGGTCCTAGTCATATCTTGCAGCGGTTACACACAGGCTCCCAGTGCGTCTGCCATTGGGCAGCTGCACGAGACCACCTATAGTAAGGTAACCGAGGTTGGTGTTCTGGGTGTGGCAACCAAAGCGAACAAGTACCAGAACCGGCATTTCTAGGTAGGTGAATGTGGAAGACGAGCGTGCAAGCACATGCTCGTCCTCGATGGGCTCGCCCTGGCCCATCCATCGAGAAGAACTGATGGCATTTGCAAGCTTCCCGTTTCGGAGACAGTGTGAATTGGGAATGCTCGTTGTACGAGGGAACTCCGAATTGCCGAGCGCACGTGAGCCCCAGACACCGGGACCCACCGATAGAGACCTCACTCCTCCTCTTGTTTCACCCAGCTTTCACTGCTTGAGCAGTGCTGGATCCACGCTGTGCATCTCAAAGGTCTGTTAATCAGTTCACTAAGTTAAGTGGTGAGCAATTGGGCCTCACCTTCCTTGCAAATGGCTGCGCGGCTTATGTGCCGAAGGGTGCCGTTCGTACCCGCATCATCAACGACACATATCGGATCGACTTGCAGAATGTCAACAACGAGCGCAATGGACAGCGCCAAAAGCGCAGCAAACGACTGGTCGCCAGGCCAGTACCTGCTCTTCCGCAAAGCGCGCAACCGCCCCATCCAGGACCTCATCACCTTCCTCGGGCCGGACTACCGCCCCTCAACCATCACCGACCTGGGCTGCGGGCCAGGGAACAGCACCGAACTCCTCGCAGCGCGCTTCCCCGACGCCCACATCACAGGCGTCGACTCGTCACCAGCAATGCTCACCAAAGCGCGCACCACCCTCCCGCACATCCCCTTCTCCAAAGCCGACCTACGCACCTACACCCCCGCCCCGGGTACCGGCCTCCTCTTCTCCAACGCGGTCTTCCACTGGCTGCGCACGCCCGACCGCATCCCCACCGTCACCCGCCTCCTCCTAACCCAGCACCCAGGCCGCGGGGTGCTTGCCCTGCAAATGCCGGATAACTACGACGAGCCGTCGCACCGCGCGATGCGCGAGACCGCCGCGGCGCCGGGACCGTGGAGGCAATACTTCGACAAGCTCACTGCAGCAGACCAGAGACCGGACCTGGACCCGATCGAGACGCCGATGGCGTACTACGACGCGCTGCGCCCGCACTGCAGCCGCGGAGTTGAGACCTGGACGACGCGCTATGTGCACGTGCTGGCAGGGCCGGAGCAGATTGTCGAGTGGGTGCGTGGGACGGGGTTGCAGCCGTTTGTGAATGCGTTGCCGGTCGAGGGTGGGGTGAGGGAGGCGTTTTTGGAGGAGTATGAGCGTAGACTGGGGAGGGAGTACCCTCGTGCGAAAGATGGGAGTGTACTGCTGGCGTATCCAAGGCGGTTCGTTATTGCGTTTCGCTGAGTCGGGGCGCCGAGGGCGCATCGTCTTCTGGTCGGCGTGAACTGAGGGAAGAGGAGGCAGGGTGGGGCAGACGGGAGAGAAGCGGGGTGTGGGGTGGGTGCCTGGGAGAGTGGAGTAGCGAGACTTCATTGTGGCTGAGACACCGGGAAAGCACGATCGCGTCTGACGAATTGATAAACTCAGATCTCTTGATGATAGTACACTTCCAGCCTTGGCTTCAGAGCTCGAGATGTGCATTCGCTCAGGTAACGCTTCATTGGGCATGTCTGCAAAGAAAAGTCAGCCGCTGGGAAAGTTCAATTGCCGGAAGGCCCTCGAGCACTGCCACAATTGAGGACGGCGGTTTGGGGCTGGTGCTGTGCGTCCTCAGTGGGCCTCATGCACGATTGCAGCCAATTGAGCCTCGCCAGACTCAAATTGACCTGCATGGGTCGCATCGCATTTCGAGGCCGCCGAGGCGATTGGCAAGGCGACCACCAGTCCCAGCAGTCCGGATGCGCCTTACGTCCTCAGGTCGTTCGTTAAGAAGTCTGACTCCTCCCCGCAGCCAGGCTGCCCTCATCCTTTCTCCCTCCTCCGTCACCTTCCTCACCTTCCCGCCATCGTACCTTTGCCAAACCGTTACTGCATCGCGAGAAAGTTCAACGTTTTCAGATTTTGGGTGCTTGCCTGTTCCAATTCCCGACCTGGGTATCACTTCTCTCGAAGGCCCCGTCACCCGACGGTACCGCCGCATGGCCAATCCCAGAGACTCCCTCAGCGAATACATTGTAGTTGCATTCTCGAAACCCACGTGCGACTCTGGCCGCAAAACGTAAGGGAGATTCGAGTCGTACACCACCTGCTCGTGTTGCTAATCCTTGCCGTAGATGGGCCAGCTGTACAAGAAACGCTGGAGCTTTGGATCCCACGCCCCCGGCAGTGGGAGAAGTCCCTCTGTCGCGATTCCCGACGCACAAATGGGACTCGTCTCCACGCCGACCTCGTGCGCCAATGCGGGATAATCCGTCTGGACAAAGTCAAGATGAAGAAGCGCCCCTGGGGTATCAAGCTTGGCCCGGCCCCTTCCCCACTACGCACTCACATCCGCCACAACTCGGCTCGCCCCTGGGGACCCCGATGAGCCCCGAGAAAGATAGACCCACCGGAAGCCGCCCGGCCAGTGACTCCGATCATCCCGACCCAGAGCTGAACAGTTCCTTCCCGAAACAACGCGAAATTTCCATCAACGTCAGCTACATGGAGAAGCGTGCGTCAGACGTGTTCGGATTTGGCGGATTCGGGGAAGCTTGTCCGAAGGATGAACTGGGCTATGCTCAAAGGCCTCTTCCCAACTCTAGCTCCTACACGGCGACAGTGGACCTTTTCTTGCCCCGTCTCCTCGATGATGTTCAATGGGAGGCTTCCGACAGAATATCCACCGACCCAACGTTCCAGCAGGGTGTCGATGATATCTATCCGTTCTTCGGTCAGCAAGTACCTGCGGAGTTCCCAAGAATCCTTGAGCTAGATCATTCAAGGAAAGATGGCTGGCAGGGGAGCAACTTCTTAGCAGGCAGTCTTATGCCGTGGATTTCACTCCCCTCATGTCGCGGGACCACGGAAACACGATCATCGCACGATTTCCCGCTTCTGCCATGCGAATTCGCCACCATGTTCGCAGACGACAAGACCTTCAGCCGGTTTGACAACTCTGCTTGGATTGACGCCCACCAATGCGTACATCAAGACGAAACGTGGAAAGGGGATATGTGGTCGATCGGCTGTGCTCTTCAGGTTTGGACGACAATAACACGCTTGGTCGGTGCGATCCACAACTGGCGCGACCGTCAATCCCGCAAAGAAGACATGCGCCACGAATCATCATTGTCATTCGATCACGAGACGTGGATGGGAGACGTGTTGTCCATTGGCTATGCGCTCAGGGTCTGGTCGATAATAACACGCATACTTGGCGGATTCCACGACCGGTGCGGCCGTCAACTCTCCCGCGACTCGGTTCGGACCTGGCAGAATAGGCGTCTGCGTATCTGATTACGCGGATATGGAAGGCTTTGCTCGAGCCTTCCCGACCTGGGACCACGTCGTTAAACTGATCCAACATCTGCCAGTGCCTGAACCGCTGTCTACGGACGCAACCCGCCAGCCAGTTTTACCAAACCACTCATCACAAAAACGCCCAGCTCGAAAGAGCACTCGTCCGACTCACGCCGTCGTGAGTTGGGCACCACGCAAACAATGACCAACCACTTCACCTACCCCCAAACCAGCTCCCCTTTGCCCCCCGCCGACGACCAAGGGGAGCTGGTTTGGGTTCAACTACCCAAGTGCATCGCCTCCATTATGTCCGCCTTCACAACATCTCCCCATCAGAGCCCCATGTGCCGCTCTCTCAGCGCGGAGAGCTCGCCGATCACTGCGCCAGCAACACCCTGGTCCAGGTCACCGGTCGACACCAGCATGCCGTATGAGGCACCGTTCGCCCCGGTGGGAGCACCAGTTTACGAGCCGCATGCAGCTCTCATCGAGGATTTTGACGTCAATGCGACTCTCCAGCTGGATGCGTACCTCCGCGACGTGACCTGTGCCCCGGCTACGATGCCTGTGGACGGCCCGAGCAACCCCGACGACCCGGACTGGTGGTCAGACTTCATCTTCGACCCCCTGCCGGCGCTGGTCGACCAATTCACCCCTCCCAGCACAGCAAGCGCAGCAAGCTCAGCGTACGGCTCCTCGGCCTTCACTTCAACCAACACCAGCCCTACCTTCGACCCTTTGGTATACAACTCACCACCACCAGCCGCGCACACGCCCAACCCCTCCCTGCCAGCCATCCAGACCCTCCCCTGCCCGCACGCCCCATGCGCCAAATTCTTCTCCAATGCAACAGCCCTCAGGTTCGCACCCGCCTCCTCCCCTGCCGACCCAACCCCCAAGCAACATACTTCTAACACAGCAGCCCGCAGGCGACACGACCGCACGCACCGCGACAGCTACCGCTGCCCCGTGGCGCGCTGCGGCAAGGGCCACACCGACCTGCGACACCTGCACCGCCACCTGTGGACGCGCCACCGCGAGTATGCCGCGGCGCACGGGATTCCGTCCGAGAGGGCGCGGTGTCCGGATTGTGAGTATGAGGGGCGGGGGGATAATCTGAAGAGGCATATGAAGAGGCATGCTAGGTGACGGTGGGTTGGTGAGGGCTGGGAATGGGTGGGGTGGGATGGGACGGGTGTGATGAAGACGCTTCTCATCCTTTGTTACTTTTTTTATTCCGCTTTTCAGTTACGTCTTCTGGATTTGGCGAGGCGTTTGGGGGGCGTTTTTTATATTGTTCAGTTCGGTCTCTCTAACATCTTAAAAGGGGTCTCGGATGGTAGCTTCTGCTAGCAATAAACGAACTTAAAAATTACTTCTGCCCCTCAATACAGGCGCTGTGGACTGGACGAACGTAAAGCATTGCATGCGCACCCCATCTGCGAAGTCCGGACCAATAGCAGGAGAGCACAAAGTTCAACCTCAGCGTTGCATGGCCGCTGTAGCGCCTCCACAGTACCATCCCAGAGCCCGCATTTTCGACGCAAATAACAGATAAGGTAGACAGACTCCGCTCCAACTACCCATAAGCAAACATCCGATGGCGGCCCGCACGATGGCCCGAATAATGGCCGGCATGGTCGATAGCTGCGGCGTCCGTGTTTGAGTAAGGCGTAAGGTGGGACGATAGCCATTAAGGGGCCAACCTCATATCACGTTTCCCCCAGTGACTGGAAGTCCCCAACTTGACGGCGCGAAGTGGCGCTAGGACAATCCCATGGCAGGAAACGCACGCACGGGGATGGCGGGGCGGCGCTGAATGGCCGATTGCCCCAAACCAGGTTCAAGCAACGGCTGGCGACTTGCCTCATTCGTTCACCGGCGGTGCGGCGCCGCCCGTAAGCTGGCGCATTTCGCTCCACATCGCAGCGGCACGTTAACCCCTTGCGGTTGAGATGCCATGAACTACCGACTGCGAGCTGCCGGGTTTCGTCTGGCCAAAACAAAGCGAGGGAACGTCGCGGGCGAAAACGCGGTGATTGGGCGGTTTTGTAACTCTAGTAATCTGGGAAGGGGCAGCGGGCCTGCCAATCATGGCGGCACAACCTACCTTCCAGAAGTGGGATGAAACGTGAAGATCGGGTACTTATGGCCACATTTAGAGCGACCTCGACCTTCATCCTGTGCAAGAGCGGCACTGGTGGGGGTTTAGCTACATCCCTTTACGGCCATTCTCTTCATTCCAACTTTCAGCAACTTACATTTTCTGACTCCCGCTACATTTTTGTGACAATGGCAGCGCGATACCTTCTGTTGGGTGCAGTTGCCGCAGGCTCCGCTGCAGCCAGCTCAGTCGCATGCTCGGCAAATGTCCCCTTGAGCTGTCACAACACAACCGCCGTTGATACTTGCTGTTTCAACTATCCCGGCGGCCACCTTCTCCAGACCCAATTCTGGGATACGAACCCTGCCACGGGCCCTTCAGATTCGTGGACAATTCACGGGCTTTGGTATGACCAAAACCCCCCTTTTCCAGGCAGGGGAGAATTTGAATTTGCTAATCAGGAAGTAGGCCAGATCGCTGTTAGCACAACCGGCATTGTATCACATACTCATTGACAGTTGCTAATTTCTTCGCAGGCGATGGGACATTCGACTCCAACTGCGACTCGTCCCGCGCCTACACCAACATCAGCCAGATCCTCCAGGCCGCGTCTCCCTCCACCCTGCAGTACATGCAAACGTACTGGAAGGACATCAGCGGCACCGACGAAACCTTCTGGGAGCACGAGTGGGGCAAGCACGGCACCTGCATCAGCTCCCTGAAGCCGTCGTGCTACACCAACTACCAGCCCACCCAAGAAGCCGTCGACTTCTTTGAGCGGACCGTGAGCCTGTTCCAGTCGCTGCCGTCCTACTCGTGGCTCTCCGCCGCCGGCATCGTGCCCTCCACGAGCGCGACCTACACCCTGTCCGCGATCGAGTCCGCGCTGACGGCCAAGTTTGGCTCGGCCGTGACCATCAACTGCAACAGCAACCACGAACTCAATGAGCTGTGGTATCACTACAATGTTCAAGGGTCTGTGCAAAGCGGCACCTTCAAGCCCGCCGCCCCAGTCGGGTCGGGATCGACCTGCCCGTCTACCGGGATCAAGTACCTTCCCAAGCCGGGCGGCAGCCCCGCGCCGACTACTACTAAGGGGTCACCCGGAACCACGCTCACGACATCGACGACCGCCTCAACCGGCACTGGCACCGGCACCGGCGGTGACACCACATTATCCGGAAAGGGCTATCTGAACGTGGTATCCGGCGGCAGCCAGAACGGCTGCATCATCGGCGCGGGGACGTGGTACACGACCGGCACGTGCGCGACGTTCACGGCCACGCCGAGCGGTATGCATTCCCCCATCTCTCCCACAAAATCGCGGCCGCAGCATGCCTGCTGACAAAATGGCGTGGTTCAACTACATGTAGGCTCCGGCTTCACGCTCTCCTCTAGCAAGGGCAAGTGCGCCATCTCGAGCGGCGCGGCGCTGACATGCTCGTCGTCGGTCACGACGCCGACCGTGTTTGGTTACGATGGCACGTACCTCACGAACAGCGGCGGGTCGTCGTTTTATACGACTGCCGTGCCGTCGGGTAGTACCCAGGCGACGGTGTATACCACTTCGAACAGTGTGTCGTTGCAGATTACGTGGCAGGCTGTTTAAGTGATGGGTTGAGTGGGCTCTTGAGCGGGGGACGTCGCATGATGCCAGGCTCCTTGAGGTATTGTCTGGAACTAGTCAAGCTCCACAAGGTTTGGGGGCTCATGAGCAAGGTGCTCTGCTGAAATGAAATATGGGTCTACACTTGTTCATAGCCCTAATCGCGTAAAAGTTTTCTCTCTAGGAGATGTGAGAGAAAGAGCTAATATACAGAGCTGCATTTCATACTTGCACGTTGGGGCTATGTGGAAGGCACGATTACAATCGATCACTATTGCATTCTCTCGCATGACCTAGCATGGGAGTATCTCCTTACTCATTACAGGTGATCTAAGGCCCACCCAATGTTGATTCAATGGAAAAAAGTGCAGGGGAAGAGGCAAAAGAATGGTGGACTCTCCCGCCGGGAATTGAACCCGGGTCTCGAGCGATGTCGGCTGTCATGACAAGCTCACATACTGACCACTATACTACGGAAGATGTGTGGCTGTTGACAGCCACCGTAGCTTGGCACTGCGCCGGATTTTTCTGGTATACAAGGCACTGCGCAGTAAGCCCTCAGGTGTCCACAAATTTCGTCTCTTGTTGTTCGGTCAGCAGCGCTGCGCTGGATTATTGCTGGTGGCCGGAACACACTGTCCATAAGGACATGCATTAGCTTGCCAGTCATCTGCTACTTGATGGTAGTGTGAGTAGATTAGGCAGGGACCTTTCTGGTGCATCTTGTTCTCGCGTGGCGCCTACATGGCATGAGCCACAAAACCTGATTTTTACGAGAAGTCTGGGCTTACTATAAGAGATAAGGGCGTTTCAATGCTGTCCGACTCACGGTCACGGAGTCCAGAATAAGAGGTGCTGCCGTTGAACTTTATACGGGAGGAGATGTAAGGCAAATATGTTGCGTCCCCCCTGGCTCAACTCTAGTACACCGAATCCAGGCCCCGGGTGCAAATGCAACGTGTTGCGCATCAGAAGATATCTAGCCACAAACAACTGAACACGTCCATAGACTGACGACGGACCTCTTCACCATTTACACCGCCCCCGCACCCTTCCCCAACTGATACCGATCCTCAACCCCCCTCCTATACCCCGGCACATCCCCGATCGTCCCATCAATATTCGTCGTCGACCCAGGCAGGCACCTCCCCCCACGCCACGCCGCTCTCGCCGCAGCCTCCCACACGGCCGTAATATCCCTCGTCATCTCCCAGGTAAAATACAGCCTGCAATTCGCCGCCTCATACCGAAACTGCAGCGGCAGCACCTCCTCCCCTTTTGCCACCCCCAAACCAGAACCAGGAAACTCACTATCCAGCGGCGCCACATTCCCCGCGTTAAACGTCACCCCGGCCCCCCACCCCTTCCCATCATCCGCAATCCTCACCGGCGGCTTATACTCCAGCCCAGCCGACGACGGGGGACTCCACGGCTGCGACTGCAGCCCGGCTGGCGGCGGCGGCAACCTGACCCCCTCCTCCGCCGCCGCGGTGCGGTTGATGGACGCGTCGTCCGGGAACACGGCAAACGGGATGTTGGGCCCGCCGCGCGTCTGGCCGACCGCCTGCATCGGCAGGCCGTGGGTACTGGGCCGGCCACCGAGCGCGACGGTGCGCACGCCGTGTGTGTGGGTGAGTGCGTTGACGAAGAGCGCACAAGCTGAGCCGCATTGGCCGTCGGATATGATAAGGATGTTTTCGGGGAGGAAGGGCGGGGTGTTGGTGGGCGGGCGGAAGGGCTGCTGCGTGGTGGAGACGGGCCACCAGGGGACTGCCGGGTGGGTGTATGCGCCGCGCCCGAGGGGGCCGGGGGCGGGGTAGGGGCCGGAGAAATCGGCGGGGGAGGTCCAGTTGGAGCCGTCTGGTTTGGAGAAGACCATGGGCCAGCGGATGGGGTGGTTGGGGATGTCGTGGAAGAGCTGTTGGGTGATGAAGGCGAGTTGGGGTTGTGCACGCTCTTGGATGAGAATGGGGTAGGGCTGGTTGTCGGTCTGGTTGGGAAAGAGGCTGAAGTAGAGGATGGCGAGGTTGATGGCGAGGTTGATGGCGCTGCCGCCGCTGTTGCCTTGCACGTCGAGGATCAGCTTGGTGCGGTTGGCGGCTTGGGCAGCGCGGATGACCGAGGCTGCGACGCTGGCAAACTCGGGGATGCCGGTGAGGTCGGGCATTCGCCCGATGTCAGCCAAAGCCGCCTCTCCGTCGAAACTGTTGACGGATAGGACTGCCACGTCGGAAAACCCGGGTCCGTCGGGGAGGAAGCCTGCCACTTGGCCCAGCTTGTCGACCGCTACTGGGTTTGGATAGTGCGTAAAGTTGGTGGTGTAGTTCATCTGCTGCTGGCGATACCACGTTTCCCGGACAGGCGTCGGCGTGGTTCCGATACCCTGTCCAAATGCGTCGTACAGGTCGGCACCGGAGGCGATGTTACTGAAATTCGCCCGTACAAAGGCCGTGTTGATGAACTCGCGGACTGTGCCATTTCTCAACTTGACGGTTGTCGTATCGGGCACGCCAAGTGTGAATGGTTCCACATCGTAATACAGTGCATTGGCGGCGGTTGCTACACTCCGAAGCAGGGCGTTGAAACGAGCGTCTGGGTCGTGAGTACCCCTGGCCTCCACCGCCATGCGCTCCAGGAATTCCGCGGCGGGAATCCCGTCAATTGTTTGCACCGGCGATGGCTTCGGACAAATATCAATGCAATGGACATTCTCTTTTGAGAAAATATTCAGTATGTCAGCTTGAGTTAGGACGGGCAATGTAGGCAGATGTTGCGCACCATAGAGGTAGATCTCCGGGGTCGAGTGACCGTCAGCCGAGACTGACATAAACTCCGGGGTCATGCGGAACGTGAAGAGGTCCAAGAGCAAATTCAAGTGGGCAAAGTGAAAGTCTCGAGGGCGCACGCTGATCAAGTGGTACAGGTCTGCCAAGAATTCGAACTCATTGCCGTACAGACCACTCTTGAGACCTGCCGCAATGTCGTCGAGTCCACGGGTAAGATCCACGCCCTCTGAGAGGTAGCCAGACGGCGGGTCTCGCAAATAGTCCATCGTGCTTTGCCATTCCACCAGTGGGCGGAGGAAACCAAGGTGTTGCAGGGCAGCCTCCGCGTGCAAAGGCACAGTGTTGAGACAGGCCAGGGCGAGAGATGGCCGAATGGGCGCTGCAGGCACAGAAGGTATGTACTGTGCGTAGGCAGACCTGTTGCTTTGGGGCGCTGAGACATTAGTCGCCTGTATCAGCGTTGCACACATGAAGAACATCTGTAAGCCTTCAGATGATGGTTGAAAACAAGGTCTCGTACCAATACCGTTCTCTACCATCCACTTCGCCACCTGATCACGAATTTCCCCGCACGGCTCATTCTTCTGGAAGATGTGGCGAGTATGTGAGAGCCGAGAGGCTTGGCTTGGGAGCCGGCCACTGCCAGGGTTGCTATGTATAGAGTTGTGAGTCGCATATTTCGTTGACGGAGTAGGCAGTGGGCGCCAAGAGATTTGTTGAGTTTAGTTCTGCCCGGGGCATGCGAAAGAACGACTCTCCATGTGTTGGATAATGAAGGCACTTATAAGCCATAAGTCGGGCACCCCCCATTCCGACCAACCCCCATTCCGACCAGCAAAATCTTATGTCTACCAACCCTAATTAAAACTCAACCCTGAGTGGTAAAAATAAGAAATAAATATATCTGTATAAAAAACAAGTGAATTCATTTTTGTCAGCTAGTTTCCATTTGAGTTTACTCTAAATCATTTGTAGAGTTGAAAAAGACTAAAATGGAGTTATTGGTCCCTCAGCTAACCCTAACCCTAATAGCTCGATTTTAATATTTCTCGACTCTCCATTTCATATAGTATATATTGAGAAAGATACAGGCTGACAAAGATAAATCTATTTGTTCTTTATACAGGTATATTTATTTCCTATTTTTACTATTCAGAGTTTGAGTTTTAATTAGGGTTGGTAGATATAAGATTTTGCTGGTCGGAATGGGGGGTGGTCGGAATGGGGGGTGCCCGACTTATCGATCCGCTTAGTCCCGGAGATGCTCGCATCGAAATCGAAAACCGGTCGTGGGACCCCTGACGACGGTTGGGGGCCGAGTTGCCTGATGAAGGTTAGACTGTGTGGATGTGAGAAAAAAGGATCGTAAGCGAGACGCAGAAGTTCAATACCTTCCACGACAGCCAATGGCACTATGTACACTATGCAAGAAATATTAGCCGCGTGATGGACAGCACCCTCGGGGTTGTATGCGGGATTCTACCGGGAGGCGGTGCTGCAGCAGACGGACTGAGTTGCAAAAGTCTGCTGGAGACTCCTTGGTGGTGCTACGAAACGGCCGGAATACCGGGGAGCAACGGAGAAGCCAGGCTGAGTGCCTAGGTAGGAGTTACTTACGCATTGGGATAGACGCTCTAATCAGCTGTGGGCAGCTGTGTAACATTGGGTACGCCACGGCGGTACACCGTTGAATGTCTTATTAACTGGTTTGATTGTTGCCTCGGCTTTGTTCTTACAGCCTGCTCAACCAAGGCGAGTGGAGGCCGGACTGCGACGCCTGTTTGTTTAGTACCTAGGCTTCTTGGTTGGCATATTGCGGGTCGTGCCCCAGTCCAGAAACCGGACTCGGATCGACATTGCCGGGGCATCTACTAAACCAAAGATAGCATCCCCAACAAAGGCGAGCCTCTTGCAGCCGTAAGCAGGACCGAGTGCAGTTGCTGTCCAGTCCTTGATTCAAGGTTTCCTCGGCCCATCCCCGAGAGCGATCTGATGCCATGCCGACCCGGGACAGCGCGGGCTAAAGTCGGGTGATCACCGTGGACACATCCCAGAACGTAAGAAGCAATATTTTGGGGAGACAGGTTAGGTGTCGAGGCTTTCCCCAGGTCCTTATTTGACTGTTCCTCGAGGAGTAGAAAGAATGTTTGTGATGGGTTTGTATCTGCTGTCTGAAAGTCCAGCACTATAACCCAGCATTAGAGGTAGCTGTGGTAAAAGCGTCGGTTTTTGAGTGGAGGTTATTGCCAGGAGGTTAGGAGAACCTCGGCTAGTTGCCGCTGCGTGTGCAACTTCTTTAGCAGGCCAGCCAATGTGTACCTAACAATCAAAGAGGGCAGATGGCCGAGCCCAAGCCGAACCCAAGCCGAACCCGAACCCTGTGGCATGCGACATGCTGTGCTCCCGTCTGTGCCAGCTGCGAGTTGCAATAGTCGCTTTCAGGCTGCGCCTTCTTATTTCTGACGGATGAAGTTCACAGATCTATCTTGCCAGGGCGCTGGAATGCAAACCGGGGGAAGGTGTAGTCGGTCTGGTCGAAGGCGTTCCTTTTGTTGCCTGGCCCCACCATCAGACTCCTGGCTCCCTGGCTCCTGACTTCTCGTCCTCTCTCCTTCCCATCAACAACCAGTTTCCGAACCACAACATTCTGCTTCACCACTCAGGCTGCAAGCCAGCACTGACTGAACCGCCATGAATTCCGTTTTATTGAACAATCTCTTGAGCCAGGACGGCGATTTTGAGTATGGCTCTCCGAAGCCAGGGTGCCCCGTCTGCTTCCGCCGTTTGACGGGCACAGTGTCCAGCTGCAGAAACTGTAATGTCATCAGCTACTGCAGCCCCGCCCACCAGGCGGCTCATCAACTGAAGCACCAGGTCGCCTGTGGCTCGGTTTGCACGACGCGACTAGTCCTTGCGCGAGAGGAGGCCGCGCTGCGCGCCAATCCCGGCGACGGCTTCTTCATACCGGCCAACGTGTTCGAGACCTGCGCCGGCAGGTTCTGGGGGATTTCCGACACGCGCGCCTACATGCGTGCGCGGTTTGCGACCGCCATGGCACTCCTCAAAGTCGACACACTGCCGGCGGTTCAGCAGGCGCTCGCGCACTTCGCCGACATGCTGCGCCTTTGTCGGAGTGACAATCTGGGTGTGCGCGATTACGTTCCCGGTTTGCTGCTGCGGCTTGGCCGAGAGCAACAGTGCTACGACTTCGTCAAGTGGTGGACCACTGTTAACGACAAGGATCACTACAACGGAGACTACGACTGGGGCGACACGGCTTTGCCATATCTGGACATTCGGGACGCCAACGTTTTCGAGGACGTGGATATCTTCGTCCGAAGACGCATCAGTCTCAGCCATCTCGTCATGCTCACGCTCCTCAAGCTGCGTCTTCGAAACGATCTCATGGCATGCGGAATCACGGCCGACTTCGACACGCATGGTCCGTTTATTGACCCCGACCGGCCCGGCGGAAAGCTCGTGCGGTCCAAACTCCGCACCTGGAGCGTGCACCAGATAGGCACTGCTGTAGCAACCCTGACGAGACAGTTTAAGGCGCTGTGTCGAGCGGTACACGACGCAAATCCATATTTTTGGGATATTTTGATCGACGAGGGCGAAGATCTTCCTCCTATGCCGGACTATCACTCCCCTGGTTCCGTGGAGGAGGCGCTACTGGCTTTACACCAGTGCAAGCGCGCCTGGCAGGAGAGCGAGGATGCACTCGTGACAGCTGAGGCAGACACCATCGCATTCGTTCCCGTCTACCATGGTTGCTTGACCCGAGCGAACCGTGCCGGGTTAGCGCTTGCATCGGCGCAAACTTCGGTCACGCTGGAGAGACGAAGGGGTATGGGGGGTGCTTTCCCCTCCTTGTTCAAACCTCCATCACCAACCTCGACGCCGGCGGTGCTGTTCGCAGCAGCTCGCCGCATTCCCGGCAACACCCTCCGTTTTGTCTCCGTCAATAGTTTATCGACGGTGCTCGTGTATGCCGATGGCGCTTGTTCAAACAACGGCCAGACGTCACCTCGCGCCGGCTGGGCTGTGGTGTACGGCCCCGGTAATGTTGCGTCAGGTCGACTCGAGAACAAGGGCCCGTTTGGGGACTCCAGCGTGCCGACGAGCAACCGAGCCGAGCTGCGCGCTGCCATTGCAGCTCTGCGGTTGATTGACTGGCGCGGCGCGCGTTTTGACAGCGTGGTCGTCGCAACGGATTCGGCCTACGTCGTGGACGGCGCCACTGGATGGGCTAAGGGCTGGGTTCGCAACGGTTGGAAAACGCGCATTGGTGACGACGTCAAGAACCAAGATTTGTGGGGACTCTTGCTGGGCGAGGTGGAGAGATGGAGAGACCGTGGGCTTCACGTTTTCCTGTGGAGAATCCCTCGAGAACTGAACGCGGAGGCCGAAACGGCAGCAAAACAGGCAGCGGAGAAGATGGATGTTGAAGCTAACTTTCGGGATGTGGGCATTTCGACGACCTGGACCACTGCGCGCCCTCGTACTCTCGCGCTGTGGCTCGAGACTGACAGCGACATCGCCCACCTATGGGGGGCCCTGACGCACGAGATCGCGGAGAAGTCACTAATGGAGCAGCCCACGTCGCGCGAGGACGCACTCGAATTGCTCAGCTCTCCCGACTCCCCCTCCATCATTCTCGTTGCCGACGCATATCTGACCCGGCACAAGGAACTTTCGGAGCGGGTCATTGACCACCTCCGCGCCGGCGCCAAGGTCGTGCTCATGGGCTGCTTCAGCAACTCGGTCAGCGAGGGCCAGCTCAATCGCTTCTTCGCGCGGCTCGGCCTGCCGTGGCGCCGCGGCTCCTATCGCCGCGCGACGGTGAGCTTGCGACGCCATGTGCTGGCCGACCCGCAGTGGAGAAACAAGCTTCCGCTGGCATACTCCCAGAAGACTCTGTTTCTGAAGAATGTGGACGGGAGGGATGTGTGGTATGCTGAGCAGGAAAACCCCGAGGAGGTAGCGGTTGTGTATGCAAAGGTCGGTGCGGGCAGGCTCGGCTATGTTGGTGATGTAAACGGGGAGGAAGGTTCGGACGCCGTGGTTTTGGCCATGTGTGGTCTGTCGGGTTGAAGGGGCTTTACCGTACACCAGCTGCGGGGTTTACTTCATCTGCACATCTCCAGCAACGTCGTGGGGGACGTCGGAGTCGACAGGACCGGGGCAGATAAGGGTTGCTTATTTGTGGCTTATCTTGCCGGCGTGCCATGCATGCTTATCTCCCACTGACCAAATGGTTGCCAATGGGTTTACTTACATGATCGGCGTCCAGTCAAAGAAACCTAAGCCTGGATGGACCAGCGTGAACGCCATCTGTGAGATAATATGCGGTAGTTTCAGGGTCGCTGTCGGCATCATGTCCTCCACCCGGGCAACAAACGCGACTCCAGATGCGGCAACCTAGCAGCCTGACCTGGACATGAGCATGAGCACACGGTCTCGGCAAGGATGCGAGGAGTGCCGCAGGCGAAAGAGAAAATGCGATGAGCAGAAGCCCTGCTGCGGCCCTTGTGCTACTTTCAACCGGGCATGCAATTACACGCTACGCTTTGTCTGGGGTAATAACGCTAGCGGCCGCGATGACCAACGAAACACTGCTGCCCGGCGGCTTCGCCGTCGTGCGGGGCAAACTGGACACTCCACAGGTATGGAAGTGGGCAGTGACAGTACATGCTCCCCAGTCATACATAGGTGTCGCTAGCTGATTGCAAGAAGATCACACACGGAACACTATGGTCCAGATGAGCCAGGCCCTGCCTAATGAACCAGCAGCGTCCCTACCCCGGCATCTTCCCAATGGCATTCCTCTGTCGCCGAGATATCAAAGGCTCCTGAACCACTTCACCGAAGACATTCTCGCCTCGTTGTCCTGTCATCCGTCGATACACCAAGACCTCCGGGAGGGATTGGTCCCTGTGACACTGGAGTCACCTCAGCTTATGTCGGCGTGCCTTGCGCTGTCTGCAGCGGGGCTCTTATCGCGGGGAGTTCCATCGATAGACGGCATTGAAGTCGGCAAGATATTGGGGCATTTGCAGTCCTCAGGACTACCTCTTCTGAGGAGCGCCCTGGGGACAGGTCGCATGAGCGAGACGTTGCTGGCGACATGCCTGATCTGGTGTCTGACCGATGTCTTCACCTACCGACTGGGCACATCATCGTGGCGTGTGCATCTCCGAGGATTCCGGGCCCTCTTGGACCGTGGCCGGGTTCACAACGATCTTGATACTCTATCAACCGCGTTACATGCTGCTATGAAGCACCTGTATCAGCTTTACCTCTCCCTCCGGACCCTACCATACATCCCCGCCGCGGAGTCATCCGACTGCCCCGAACCGATCAGTACCTTGATGACAGTGGCTCCAAATCCGAACCCACAACCAGCACCAACCCCAGCCATTGATGGATTTCTGGGCTACAGCGACGAGCTGTTGGACGTCATCCACCAGATTGACCAGCTGCCACGGTCTACTCGTCCCGAACCCGCCCAACCACCCTCGGAAGCCGACGTCCTCCTCACCAAACTTCACAGCATGATCACCCGCGACGCTCAGGCACCACCGTCCATATCCATCCACACTCCCCTCTCACCCGAATACGGCCGCGAATTCACCCTCTGCCACCAGATCTTCCAACAAGCCACGCTCCTCCACCTCTACCGCCGCCTCTACCGCCTTCCCTCCCGATTACCACCCATCCAATCCGCAGTCCGCGCCATGCAGGAGATGCTCGACAGCATCAGCCAGGGCCAGCCGTGCCACACGTGGGTTGCCATGGCGATGCCGCTGTTCAACCTCGGCTGCGAGGCGTTTACAGAACAGCAGCGGCGGTTTGCGCTGGAGAAGGTGGATAAGCTGGAGGAGTGCATCCGCTCGCTGCATGTGCGGATTATAAGGCAGGCGCTGAGGGATATTTGGGAGGTGAGGGAGCGGATGGGGGATGAGGGGGTCGGGGCGTTGTGTGCGAGTCAGCTGCTGGGTGCGTTCCATCAACCTGCTACTCAGTGCACACTGAGTAGCGTTTGATTCCGAAAGAGAGCAACACTGACGACGGCGTGAGACAGAGAAACTGGACTACAACGTCGTTCTTTTCTGATTACTGGGAGTCCTACCTGGATTTATGGACCAAACCGCCTTTTTCTACGTACCGGGTTTGGGGGAGCGAAACCTGAAAAGGGCGATTATCGGCGTTGGCGTTCGGGCTCGGATGATGGAAGCAAACTGTTTTTAACCTCTTTTTGACGCAGCTAACGACATTGAATCATCACATCATGAGAAATTCCCCGGCCATGCCCCCTGCCTCTCCCATCCCTGCTCACAGTCTCGCCCTACACCAGTTACAATTCATCACAAATCTTCCGCATCATTGCCCTCAATCATTTTGCTCAGCGGGCCCTTTTTCACCATGATGCTCATGACCTCATAGAGCACATCGGCCGCGGCCATGGTCGTGTGCTCGGCATTTGTGTCGTACGCAGGCTGTTCATGTTTCTCCGTTAGCGCCCAGCTTCCTTGAGAAGGAGAAAAAGGACGTACCGCAACCTCAACGATATCAGCCGCAATCAAATTCAGCCCCTCCAAACCCCTCAGAATAGTCCTCAACTCCCTCGTCGACCAACCGCCGGTCTCAGGCGTACCCGTGGCCGGAGCAAACGCCGGATCAAGCGTATCGATATCAATGGACAGATACACAGGCTTCTTGGTGCCGACGCGGTCGAGGATGCGCTTGATGATGCCGTCGGTGCCAATCGTGTCGATCTCGCGCGCCTCGACAATCTCGAAGCCGCAGTAGCCGTCGTTGTCGTAGTCGCTCGGCCCGCTGAGCGTCGTGCGGATGCCCGCGTGGATGTTGCTGTCGTTGGCCAGCAGCCCTTCCATGGCCGCGTGGTAGAAGTAGGTGCCGTGGTTGATGGCGGCGACTTCGGAGGGGGAGCCGCCGAAGACTTTGGGTTTCCCTGCGCGCGTTGGGGTCAGTCGGGATCAACGTGGGTGAGACTGGGGGAAGGGGCTGGGCGTACAGGTGTCCAAGTGACTGTCGAAGTGGATGACGGAGACGGGGCCGTAGGCGCGGTTGATTGACCGCAGCAGGGGCAGGGTGATAGTGTGGTCACCGCCGAGTGTGATCACGCGCGGCAGGGTCTTGCCCTTGATTGCCGGGCCTCGCTTGTCCGCGTCGGTTGCGGGGGCGCGCGAGAGGATTCTGAAGTGGCCCTCCTCGATCTGCCGGAGAGCAAAGCTGTTGTCGTATCTTGCTGGCTGTCAGCGACTGGGCGCATGGGAAAAGCAACTTTGATGTCTTACGAGGTAACAGGGATGTCGCCGCAGTCGAGCACGGTGGCCCAGCTATTGAAGGGGTTGGTCTTGAGGGGAACATTGTAGCCTCCACTGAAGTTCTGGTGAGAAACCGTGCAATTCATGCTTAACACCGACGACAAGGGTGCCATACTAGAGGTTCAGCCGACGGGAGCCTTGTCGAATTCCCGAGGGACCGAAGCGGGCGCCCGGGCGGTATGACGTTCCGGTGTCGAACGGCGCGCCTTTGCAAGGATAGTCAACAGCGTGCAGTCAAAGTACAAACGAGAACCTTACCAATGAACGCAATGTCGTAGATGGCGTCGGCGTTCTGAAGACACGGCTGGTATGGCAACCGGCCAAAGGTAGAGATACCGGAGAAGACTGAGTCCGCCTGCATCACTGACGTGTAAGTGGCGGTCGACGACCGTGTTTCTTGGGAATCCCGGCAAACAAGCGTACCTGCGTGCCGCCATCCCCGGGGAGTGTGTTATACCACAGGGACTTATGGGGCCCCGAGAGTGTCTTCTGGGACTGCCCGTGCCCAGCATGGGCGCTGGCGATGGCTGCCCAGCCAAGGGCCAAAAGTGTTGACTCGGGATGCATCTTTTGGTCTGTTTGTGCCTGGGAGTTCTGTCGAAAGCACAGCTCGATTACCTGAGTCTAGGGAGATGCATCCTGCTGCCGGACCAGTTTTATATCAGGACAATCCGCCGCCGGCCGGACACGGCGTCCGAGACCCCTCACCAGCTCCCGTCTCCTCTTTGGCGACTGCCGTCGTACAGAAACACCAAGACATCATCATCTACGATTGCCGAGCGCGTACTTCACCAAACATGGTCTAACCCGACAGTCGGACACCCCACGCACCTCCATGCCGTGAGTCTCGACCGGCACTCCCCGCATGCTTGTTATCGAGAGGCGGCTACATGACCATATCGAGTTAGTGCGGGGTTTCTCCGCAGCGAGATGCGATATCTCCGCTGGATTGTGGTCTTGTGGATTTGGTGGTTGCTGTGCATGTAAGTGCATTTCCCAATTGGGTCCGATAGCCGCCTGAGCTCCTCCTAGGTGGGCTGCACATCAGGGCATAGCGATTCCGTGTAACCATTGCTGGCTGCTTCAAACACGGAGATTGGTGATCCAGATGGCTTCGAAGACGGCTTGTTATCATTGCGTCGTGCTGCGTAGGATGCGGAGTGGGACAAAATGCAGATTCTACGCATGATACTGCGGCATGCGGCAGCGTTCTGGAAGCCGTCCACCCTGAAGACATTGATACCGTACGACTCCTTGTCATGGAAGACGAACATTGGTCGAGACGAGTAACACATAACCACAGGTCCTGCCTGAGCGCAGCCTGTTTACAGCTGGACCAGATCAGCACAAACCCTCGTCAGCTTAGGTTTGCTGTAAAGTCTTAGCCTACCAAGACCTCTAACTTTCGAGTACGAGAGTTCCTAACATTTGCAAAGACAAGATGAACACAGTTCAGTTTCAGCCCCGCATGCTCTTTCGAGACACCAACGCTGAGCAATATGCCGACGAGGCCTCGCCGCTCCTCTCCTCCCGCACCCGTCGACCGACACCCCGCTCCGAACACGTCGAATGGCTCGCCGAGATGTGGTTCCTGACCAAGGCCTCAATCCCCGTCATCCTAGCCTACATGCTCCAGAACAGCCTGCAAACCATCTCCGTCCTCGTCGTCGGCCGGCTCTCGTCCGAAGCCCTCGCCGTCGCAGCTTTCTCCTACATGTTCGCCATGGCGTCGGCATGGCTGATCGCTCTGGGCGGCACAAGCGCGCTTGACACGCTCGCCTCGAGCAGTTTCACCGCGTCGAAGGACAAGGGCAGTCTTGGGATACTCCTACAGCGGGGATTATTTGTCCTGACCGGCTTCTACGCCGTCGTCGTCGTCATCTGGTGCTTCTCGGAGTCTCTCTTCCGCGTGCTCGGCCAGCCTGAGGCTATCTGCGTGCAGAGCGCCCGGTTTCTGCAACTGCTGGCCCCGGGCGGACTGGGATATGTCTGGTTCGAGTGCATGAAGAAGTTCCTGCAGGCGCAGGGCATCTACCGGCCGGGGACGTATGCGCTCATGATCGCCTCGCCTCTGAACGCCGCGCTCAATTACGTCTTCATCTACACCTTCGACTTCGGCATCTACGGCGCGCCCGTCGCTACGGGCATCTCCTACTGGTTGTCTTTCCTGCTGCTGGTGGCTTACGCTGCTTTCGTCCAAGGCAAGGAATGCTGGAGCGGACTGCAGCCGCGACGGGCGCTCGCCAACCTCTGGCCCTTTGCCAAACTGGCTTTCCTGGGCGTCATTCACGTCGGCACAGAGTGGTGGGCGTTTGAGATTGTGGCTCTGGCTGCCGGCCGGTTGGGCACGCTGCCGCTTGCCGCGCAGTCGGTGGTCATGACGGCGGACCAGATCATCAACACCATCCCGTTCGGCCTCGGCGTCGCAGAGTCGGCTAGGTTGGGGAACCTCCTCGGGGCGAAAGATTCTAGGGCTGCGAGACGGTCTGCGCACTCCGCTGCCGTGCTGTCCGTCATCTTCGGCTCGGTGATACTCACGGTGTTGTTTACGACGAGGAATGTCATTGGCGGTCTGTTCAACAGTGACGAGCGGGTGATTGCGCTTGTTGCTGAGATCATACCCTACGTTGCCCTGTTTCAGATTGCGGATGGACTCAATGGCAGCTGTGGCGGTGCGTTGAGGGGCATGGGTCGGCAGTGGGTTGGGGCGCTTGTGAACTGCCTGTCTTACTACGGTGGTGCTCTTCCAGGCGGCATCTACCTTGCATTTCATGGTTGGGGTTTGGCCGGTCTGTGGATCGGACAGTGCGTTGCCCTTTCGTTGGTGGGTGTATTGGAATGGATCGTCGTCGGGTTCAGCAATTGGGAGGATGAGGTGCACCGGGCGGTCGATCGGTTGGACGAGGACACGCAGGATACAAGGGTTATTTCTAGCCACTAGAGTATCCTGAGAAACAAGACCTACGAAAGACACGCTCGAAGCTTGTCCTAGTGTTGATGGCTAATTTTGAGATCTGTCGATGATGGCCCTTGATGTGTTCGAATGAGTCCAGTCTACTTTGCTGCCGCCAAATCTGGCCGTTCAGCTGATACGCAATTCAGGCATGCCGGCCAGCATCTATACTCTTGCTGAGGAGAAAGGCGGAGTCACCCACTGCCGGCACCTCATTATCTGATGCATCACCATTGACAAGTTACGACAGCGGCGGAGTCATGTCGCATGAAGCCCACGCCATGCTCGTAGCCCATTCGCCGGGTATAATCCGATAACCCGGGACGTTAACCGCCCACCTCCGAGGACGCCGTTGAGATCCCCCACGGTCCGGAGATAAGACACTCATGATTTGAGGCGTTGCTGATAAGGCGCGTATGCTTCCTGTTTAGGTAAAGTTGCCGGCAGAACGCCGCGAGGACATGGCAGCCGTTTCACTTACATGCGTGATAAGGCGCGACGAACTGCGTCGGTGCCTCACCACGATAAGGTTTTCGATGGGCATGTGGCAAAGAAGTAACGCGGTTGAACAGAATATTTCGCAGATAGTCATGCTATATACGTTGTGTCTCGGCAAGATGGATGGACGTGCATGTTTGCATGCCGAACCTGGGGTCTCCACGAGCTGGCTGTTTTGTCACTTGCAGAGGACATCCATTCGCAACGAAGTTGACTCGAGAGAGACACCGCTCTCAACAGAATGGCCGACGCCGAAAAGAAGGATACGTTTCCCAGCTCCGTACCAGCACCGGAGTTGAACCAGATTGACACTGCTGGTCAAGCAACCGACGAGCTTGTTCTGAGCAAAGATGGCCTCCCACTCTTCCCTCAGCCGGTCGTGGGTGACGACCTCGACCCGCTGAACTGGTCTGTTGCACAAAAACACTCTATCTTGGCAATTGTTATGGCCCTGTAAGTTGAGGAACCCTTTGCTTTAGCGAGCGTCGACAACGCTGATACGATCGACCGTGGCAGCTACTTCATGTTCACGTACATAACAACCACCACCGTCCCATCGTTCCCCGACCTCCAAAACCGATACTCCCTTACACTCGAGCAAGTCAACTGGACCGTCGCCATCCCCGCGCTGGGTCTCTCCCTGGGCCCACTGCTGTGGGCGTCGCCCGCAGACATCATCGGCCGCCGCCCGATCCTCATCCTCGGCACCGTCATGGCGTTGGCATCCACCATCGGCGCCGCGCTCGCCCCGAACTACTCCTGCTACATGGCTGCGCGGTTCTTCCAGGGCCTGGGCGTCAGCCCTGCGTCCAACGTCGGCTTGGCTGTCATCAACGATACCTTCTTTGAGCACGAGCGTGGTCAGAAGCTGGGGCTTTGGGTCCTCGCCATTGATCAGGGCCTGTTGTTTGGTCCGCTGATCGGCGGGTTTGTCAACATCGCTGGTGATGAGTGGATCCAGTGGCTTTCGGCCATCTTGTTCGGTGTTGTGCTACTGGCAGAGGTGTTCTTCCTGCCGGAGACGCTCTACCCGCGGCGGCTCATGCTTGCGCAGACCCGCGCAGTGGGCTTGCAGGACCAGCTGGGCGACGAGAAGAGCATTGTTGCAGATCATGACGCTCCAGATGTGAAGACAAACCTGCGCCGGACCAAGGCGCTGGCCTTCGCCAATGTCGCCCCGCTGCCGGGGATTAAGCACCCGAGGCTGTACGACACCATTGTCCGTTTTGCCAAGACGTTCAGATACACCGTGGTGCCTGTTGCTATCATGACGTACTGCTTTGGCTGGTACTGGTGGGTGCTGTCTGTGGTGACGCTGGTGCCGGTCGCGTACTCGACGTACGCTGCTGACATTCAGGGGTGAGTTGCGTTTCTTGTTCTCCACCTACTGCGGGATAGAGTGTGGGACATGCGCTGACTGTTGACAAGCCTTCTGTATCTTGGTCTGATTATCGGCACCCTCATCTCTGAGGTTTCCTTCTCGGGCAGCTTGAGCGACTGGATCGTAATCAGGCTGGCCAAGTCCAACAGCAACCAGAAGACGCCGGAAATGCGCCTGTGGCTGGCTTACCCAGCAGCTTTGCTGACTGCTGTTGGTTTGATCATATGGGGTGTCAGTGTCGACCGCGGCTACCACTGGATGGTGGGCCAGGTGGCATTTGCACTGTGTACGTTGACTCAGCATCCAGTCCTCATGAAGGTCAAGCTAACGGTGTGCAATCTAGTTGGTGCTGGCATCCAAATGGGAAACACTGCGGTATGCTCATACGTGGTGGACGCATACCCAATGCAGAGCATGGCCACCATGACGTTCTACGCCGTGATGCTGAACTTGTCTGCGTTTGTGGATCCCTTCTTCATCGTGCCGTGGGTTGAGAGTGTTGGGTTCACCTGGACATTCGCTGGTCATGCGATCATCACTGTTTTCTTCTGCATCCCACTGCTGGCGGCGGTCCATAGGTATGGGGCGGCCATGCGCGAGAAGTCGGGAAGTCCCACTTGGGTAAACCCGGAGTTTGAACAAACTGCTACGGCAAGCTGAGGTTAGCGGAAGATGGACAGATACTTCTTGCTACAGTTCGTTCCCAGACACTGAAACTAGGAACGGCGCGCGTTCACTAACACCAGACCAGACCACGCCTGGGAATGTTTCCCCGTTGGGAAAGCCGTGGACAGCCGTTGATCCCGGCCGGGTATATCGGGATGGTGCATTAAGGTCCTGAAGGAAGCCGCATGTGACGCTGAGGAACAAACTCCATCATCAAAATCTCCGAATGTGACGCGGTTCCCCGCATTCAACGTCCATCCCCTTACCCACAAGGTAACATTGTGGGGAAGACGGGGGTGAAGGTTGAGTGCCCGCTGCCCAAGACGACAATTGCGGAGGCAATCCTCCCGAGAAACCGGGTTACAGCCGCGTTGGTCTGGGTAAATTGGCGATCGGGGCCCGGGTACGCCGGCGTCGATCCCAGGGGGCAACGTCAGGGCATAAATATGCCGGACCCGTTCCGTCAAAAGCTTAAACGTGCGCTAAGGTTAGTGACGTGAGCTAAGGATATTAAGCATTACTTAGCTCCCGTGTCAACATCGACGACATCACATCAACACCAGACACCTGCACACCATCAGTACCCACAGGCCCTCAAGATGCGTCTCTCAGTGGTCACCCTGCTGGCAGCCCTCGCTGCAAGGTGCGTCTTCCACATCTGACCCACACTCTTCCATCTCTCCAGGTGATACCTTCACTCACACCCCGTCACAGCGTCACCGCGAGCGATCTCAAAACCGTCACCCTCCCCGGCCCTCCACACTCCACCCACCCCCCGCCACCGCCGCCGCCCATCTCCTCCCCGCCACCAACCTCATCCACCGCCAGCCCGGCCACGTGCAAGACCTGGAAGACGCAGACGATCTGGCAGGGCAGCGCGTGCCCACAGATTTGCATCCCGCCCGACGACCCGGCCTGCCCGGCGCAGGACTGCGCCGAGCCGCGCGTGACCGCCTGCGCGGCGGGGTGGAGCTTGACCACGCCGGCCATGACGCCCAAGTCGACAACGTGGACCGTCGAGACCGACGCCGCGGCGTGCTCCAAGACGGCGTACGTCTTTCGCAGGTGTCTGATTTGTGGCTGTCTGGGCTGTCCGAGGTGTGTGCGGACAGCGCCGGCGACGGCGGCGCCCACGCCGACGGGCGGGTATTGATGGGGAGTGAGGAATGGATGTTGGGGGCCTTGGGGGGAGGTTGGAGGGGAGGAGTTGTGAGGGCTGAGGTCGGAAGGGGAGGGGGCTCAGTCAGACCAGACATTGGCGTGCGGACTGGCTTTCAGGGGTTCCATATGCCGACACCTGATGCCGAGCGGGATGCAAGCCTTGCACGTCATGGTTGCGGGAGGCTGTGTTCGAGGGGAACTGCATGATGTGTCCGGCTTGCTCCGGGTCAGTACGGGTCTGGGTCAGTTTGTGTTACGTTATGGCTTCTGCTCGCCTTGCGGGCATGGACTGCAGTTCCTCCGAGAGAAACCGGCCCGTCGTCCCTCACCGGTAGGTTGGCTTTTCTGGAGACGAGGCGATGGGATGGCGGTGGCTGTAGCTTAGCATGAATGAGGATTGACCGTCATCATTGAGGCTGAGGTGCAACTGTGACTATGTCTCTGTTGGTGCTGAAGTGCAGGTTGACTCACATTGATTGACGGCTACACTGCATTCTCAAATTGCATCTGCTCCTGCACAATGCCGTGGGACCTAGCCAGCGAAACGAACCCAAGTCGTCGATCCTGAGGCATATCTACGCAGTATCGGGCGGATGACCACATGTGCACCCATGTATCCCTTCCAGTGTCCAGTGTCAAGTTTTCACCCTTGTAACTAAGCTTAAAATATGACAGGATTTGCGACCTAACCACGTGTGTAGCGTGTCAAGAACACTTGTCGCGCACGCCATTGGACACCCAGCCTTATCACAGCATTGGCTCCCTGTCCTCCGGAGCTCCGATGTCAAGCCCCCCTGTTCGTAGCGCTCAACGCATCCACGTGCGGCTTACTGAGGCCATCTCACCAAGCCTTCACCACCCGAGCGAGCCGGAACGGATGGCCTGCATTTACGCGCTGCAGGAACTGGGCGAGTGTTTTGTCAACGTGCGTCGATTGCAGGCGGTTGGCGTCTCCATACCCGGTCAAGAAGAGGGGTTCCTGCAGCTTCGGGGAACCGGGTTGGACACTTCCATGCAGCGCGGCCGACGTGCATTGTTACACGCCGCCTAGGAGCATTTTGTAGCTCGATCGCTACCGGAGATTTTCAACGAATTCTTGAAGGAGCCCTGGCCGTTTCATATCTGGTGGCGTGGCTTTGCGCAAGCATGTCTTCCCCCCCTGCGTCTTGCAATTTACCGTGCGGTCCTTTCAACGGTCATCAAGTCAAACTGAACCTGACGACATGCCGGTCAGCCCCCCTGCTTCTGATAAGCCGCAGCTGCGACTATTGACCGCTCTCCCGCTGCAGACAAGGCCAGCCCCCCGGCGTTCCAGGCTAACCGACGTAGGATTCATTGCGGATTGCGATGTGCTTCCTGCGGGAAGCGTACCAAAGTCAACAGATGTCTGGGTCCGCGCTGTGGCTGCCTTGCGGCTTGCGAGTACATACAGTAGCAGCAGGGCTGAGAGTGCCACCGGTACCGCTCCCGAGTGGATGGTTCACACGGCCCGAGAGGGGGGCCGTCTGCCTGGTGCCTCGTATCAACCCGGTTTTGCTCGCCCAAATTGCTGGGTCGTGGGATGGCTTGACATGGTGTTCATGCATGCCATGCACGTGGCGATTTCCTGATTGTTAGTGCACCGACAGCTCGGTGCGGTGACGATACGGGTATCAGGGAGCAAGCGGTTATCATGACGAAGGCGCGGTAGACGGGCCGCTCCACCGTCTTGTGTTCCCATGCCTGCACGCGGAGGTTATCGTCCAGGACGGTACCGACTAGTTCTCGCGTCAGCCATGGTCATGTCGGAATGTGATCGAATCGCATGGGTTGAGCCCTCCGCGGAAACTCCTCAGACTGGATGATGCCAGGAACGGTGTATGTATAAAGCGAGCACCGGCTCTCTTCTTACCAGAAGATCTTCAACACCAATTTGACAACTGTTCTCGGTGTCAACGTCCTGAACATGTTGCTGTCTCTCGTTCTCGTGGCGGCCCTTGACCTCGGTGTCTGGGCCAGCCCTCTTAATGTCGCCAAACGAGCCGTGCCTGAATCGCACGTTCTCCACGAACGCCATGAGCCGCACTGGGGCAAGCACTGGTCCAAGCGAGCCAAAGTGCCAGCCAAGACGCTTCTTCCCGTGCGTATTGGGCTGAAGCACTCCAACGACGTTCTGCGTCGTGGGCACGACCGGCTCATGGAAATGTGCGTAGCGAGTCGCATAGTCAAGAATATCTGTCCTTGTCACTGACCGCACTAGATCCGATCCTTCGTCGAAGCACTTCGGCAAGCACATGACGCCGGAGGAGGTCATCGACTTCTTCGCCCCCAGTGACGAGGGCGTGGATGCAATCATCGCATGGGTCACATCGTCCGGCATCAACCGCGACCGTGTGTCCCTCTCGGCCAATAAGCAGGTTAGCAGGCCCAACAAGTTTCTTCTCATGTGAATCTGTCATTGACACGTTACAACCACAGTGGATTCAATTTGATGCCGACGCCGAGGAAGCTGAGAACCTCTTCTATGCCGAGTACTTCGTTTGGGAGCACGGCGCCTCCGGCAACACCGACATTGCCAGCGAGGAGTATCATGTTCCGAGCCACCTTCGACACCACGTCGACTATGTGATGCCCGGCATTCGCCTGATGCCCAGCACCAGCAAACGGGGGGTTGCCCAGTTTGACAAGCGCGGCACACCGGTTCAGAACCAGGCTCGCGCTACGCCGACGACGTGGCCGGGCTTCCCCAACCCTAGCTCGACCAACTGCAACCCATATGTGGCCCCTGGGTGCATCAAGGGTAGGCTTGTGACTCCCAGCCACTGCTTGAGAACGAAAGTGCTGACCACAAACTAGCCCAGTATGGCATCCCCAACGGTACCACAGCTCGCTCGGGGAACCAGATGGGTATCTACTCGTCCAGCAACGAGCACTACAGCGTCAACGACCTGAACCAATACTGGGCCAAGCTTTACCCGTGAGTTTCCTGGTTTGCTCTTCCAATCCCGTGCTCTACTGACTCTTCGTTTTATAGCACTATCCCCCAAGGCACGAAGCCTCAGGACCTGCTCATTGACGGCGCTGTTGGGCCGGCAAACCCGTCCGCCAGCCCTGTTGTTCCCATTGGCTCGGGTGAAACCGACCTGGATGTTCAGATGGCCTGGCCCATTATCTGGCCGCAGAAAGTCTCCGTGTACCAGGTCGACGATCAGTGGTACGAATTCATTGGCACGCTGGGCACCTACAACAGTATGTGGTGACTTTCTCTACCTCTTGCATTGCAGCGCATTTCGTTCTCTTGCTAACCGCACGCACAGCCTTCCTCGACGCGCTGGATGGCAGCTACTGCTCCTACTCGGCCTTCGGCGAGACCGGTGACTGCACGCTGGACATCTGCAAGGACCCTGTCTACCCCGACACGGACCCCAACGCCGCCGCCAACGGCTTCCCTGCGAGCGCGCAGTACAGCGGCACCCGCCAGTGCGGCGTGTTTAAGCCTACCAACGTCATCTCCATCTCGTATGCCCTCTTCGAGTACCTCCTGCCGGCCTTCTACCTGGAGCGCCAGTGCAACGAGTGGATGAAGCTCGGCCTGCAGGGCGTCACGGTGGTGGCGGCCTCGGGCGACAGCGGCGTGGGCGAGAACTTCAACTGCTGGGGTCCCCAGGGCAACATCTTCACGCCCACCTACACCAGCACCTGCCCCTACATTCTCTCCGTCGGCGCCACCGAGATCTACAGCCCCGGGGCCGGCCAGAAGCTGGCGGAGCGCGCGTCGACGTCGTTCCCCAGCGGCGGCGGCTTTAGCAACGTCTTCGACCAACCCAGCTATCAGTCCGCTGCTGTCAGCAAGTACCTGAGCACGACGAACCTGCCGTTTGGCAGCTACACGCAGACCGTCAACGGGTCCGCTTTCGACACCGTCACCAGCGGTAGCTTCCGCCGCACCGGGCGCGCGTACCCGGACGTGTCGGCCGTCGGCCAGAACATCCTCCTTGCTGTCAACGGCAAGTGGCTTGCTGTTAACGGCACCTCCGCCTCGACGCCCATCTGGGGCGGCATGCTCACCCTCATCAACGAGGCACGCCTGGCTGCGGGCAAGTCGACGCTCGGGTTTATCAACCCTACCTTGGTGAGCTCAAGTCACCTACACCACTGTTCTACTTGAGGAATAAGACCAACTCACTTCTTCGTTTAGTATGCCCACCCCGAGATCTTCAATGACATCACCATTGGCGACAACAAGGCCTGCGAGTACAGTGACCCCAATACGGGCGCCACAACTTTCACGGGCTTCCCCGCCGCTGCCGGCTGGGATCCCGTCACTGGTCTTGGGTAAGACATGAACTCCTTCCTTTGACGCGTCCTGCGATGTGACTCACTGACATGTCTCAGAACCCCGAAGTATTCGGCGCTTTACAACGTCCTGACAGCGATTTGATTGGAGGATTATCTAGGTACTGCAGCCAGGTGCAGGATGGACTCGGAGTACACCGTGACACCAGCATACATGTAGGGTTCAATGTTATTAGCACTCGAGTGTCTGCACGTCGGGGACAAATCTCTGAGGAGGTTGTACATGCTTGGTCGACTGTGGCCAGGCACATAGCTGCTGACTTATTTGATTCATATTTTGTTTCTCGGGGTCCGAAGTGGAGCCGCATGTCTTGACAGTCGCACATCATCAACGCTATAGATGTTGCTCGAGTATTGATGGCTCCGCCCGGAAACCTCGTTCCATGGCCATTTGTCATCGGCTGTACACAGTACCTGCAGGCATAGCCGGCATGTGAAACTAGTTCAGTCGCTCGGAAGGCCCGGGAAACCAACCATCAGACGCGATTGTCTTTAGCAGCATAACTTCCATTATAACGCAAACTCGTCACAGATTCCACGGTTAGACCCCAGCGTCCTGGATTGCCTGGCCACTGTGGCTGATGTGAGTCACCTGATCAAATGTGCCCCATTTGTCATCCGTAGAGTGCCTTATAACAATGTCTTGGCGGACCGGGCCGGGTGACATCGCCGAGCTGCAGGTAAGACGGGTTTAAGAATTTGGGCAAGTGCAAGGGTTGCGCACTCCACTGCCACACACTTAGGAGTCTCAACACCACCGGGTAGCTCCTGGAATGCTGCACGAACCAGGGGATGCACGTAATTTGGCAAGTGCGAGACGACGGGATGCAAGGCAGGTGATGTTCAGAGAACCAAGGTCGGTGCGAAATAGACGGACATAAATATGAGACAACTGCCCGGATTTTGATGATACTAATCCTTTGCACGCGCAAAGCAACCATTTATCTACGAGTACATCGAACTGCCAGCCAGCACAATGCCTTCGTACGTCATCACTGGTGTCTCGCGGGGAATCGGGGTAGGTTCACGTCCGCTTTTCGATCTGGACCGGACGTATGTACTGACGGTGTCTTTCTCGCATCACGGCAGTACGAGTTCCTGCGCCAGTACTCGAGCGACCCGAGCAACTTCGTCATCGGCATTGTCCGCGATAAGGCTGCAACAGAAACCAAAATCGCCAAGGATGCCGACCTCAATGGGCGGACCAACATCCACATCTTGCAAGCTGACTTGACCGATTACAGCGCGTTGAGGGTGAGCTGTGAACTTGGCACGCAAAATCAAAGACGAGGTTGAGCGCTAACAGGCTCTCTAACACGGACAGGCCGCTGTCGACGCCTCGGCCAAGCTCACCGGCGGCAGTCTGGACTACCTCATCGGCAACGCCGGCCTCGTGCCACAGTTCGACGCCTACGCCCCCATCGGTGTGCTGTAAGTCTTCTCTCACCGCTACAACTAAGTTCCATTTCCTTCACCATTCCCCAAGCACGGACTAGCTCACCACCCCCGCCAACAACGATGCAGATGCGAGCAACCTGAGGCGGTGAACCAAACGCTGCGCGAGGTGTTTGACATCAATGTCACCGCCAACGTGCACCTGCTGCACCTGTTCACCCCCCTTCTGCTCAAGGGCCAGGCCAAAAAAGCCGTCATCATCTCGAGCGGCATGGCCGACACCGAGCTTGCCCGGAACTACGACATTGAAACTGCCTCGATCTACGCCGCCAGCAAGGCCGCCGTCAACATGATTGTGGCCAAGTTCAGCGCCCAGTACAAGAAGGACGGTCTGCTCTTCCTGGCGCTCTGCCCCGGCATGGTTGACGTCGGGCATTTTAGCCAGGGTGAGTGTGCCATTGTTGCCGTCGTCGGTCTGGATGACATCTACTAACTCCTTCATGCTTCTCCAGAAACAGCTAGCCCAAAGCAGCAGCTGGCCATGGGCGACTTGATGGCCAAGTTTGTCCGGTATGCGCCTCACTTCAAGGGGCCCGACACGCCGGAGCAGTCGGTCACTGCGGTGCGGAAGGTGATTGCGGAGGCTAGTATTGAGAAGGGGAATGGTGGGGACTTTCTGTCGCACTACGGAACCAAGACGTGGCTCTGAGTGCAGGGTGAAGATGAAGGACACATGAGGACAGGTTACGTAGGTGGCTTTCTGTGTACGTTGTTCAGGCGCGGAGCTGAGAAGAAGCATGTTGAATACGCGTTGAAGTCGGGAGTGTGCGGAGCTTGGCACCACAGCTTTCGTATTGAGAGGTGCTTGAGTTCTTGAACGCTACATGTACCGGCCCCAGTCTCTTGTGTCCGGGCAGCTTCATGACGCTAGAACGAGCTGCGACTGGAACGGAATTGTAGGAACTTGCATACATTGAGGCAACTAGTCAAGTTAGTTGACTTGTACTGAACTAAGTTCCTTTGCCAGTCAAGCGAATAGATGTACCATTGTGAGACATGTGGATTGTGGCCCCCTACACGCAATTGTGAAGAGGACACTATGCAAATGCGTCACGACAAAACCAGCTGAGGGAGGGCGGAGTGATGGTGTTGGTGACACCGCAACGAGCTATTGGCTGAGCGAGACAACACATCGGGCAACGTGGAAAAGCGGGCACCAGTGAAGATTGTGATCACAGGTCCGCCTCACTGTCAAAGTGCAAGCAGACAACTATCTGCCTTACCGAGCCCGCTTTGTCCCTGCCAGGCTTCTTAACTTCAACCGCACAGACCGCGCGCTTCTCAAACCTTCTTGTTTCTGTCAACGCTCGCCTTAAGCATTTTAGAGGATTCCTAATCAGTCAGGAGAAGCATCCCCGATAATGCCTCCTCAAACAATGCACCCCTAGCGCGATATCCCAGACACGGCGGCCACGCTGTCCATCCGCGAGATACGGGCAGGCCTGGAAGCGAGGGACTTCACATGTGTCGACCTTGTCATGGTAGGCTTCAAATCAGACTGGTGCATTCATCGATCTTCCATGCGTACCGGAAACAATATGTGCTAACTTGGCGTGTGGTTCAAGATCTACATCGAGCGCAACCGCGAGGTGAATGATAAAGTCGGGGCTGTCATCGCCATCCACGGCCGGGCCTTGGAGGTAGCGGCTGAAAGAGACAAAGATTATGAATGCGGCAATCCACGAGGGTTTGGATTTCCGCCTCCGCAGGGTTTTGTGGTTGCTGATACTGCCATTGCTGAGCATAGAGCGCCCCACGGTGTGCCGGTTTTCCTGAAGGGTTTGTTCAACACAAATGATTCCCTCGACACAACAGGTCCGGATGACCCAACGGGGCAACAGCGGCTCTGTAATACGTTGGAACCATCCATTGACGAACCTCCTCCCAGCGGGCTCTTTTGCCCTGGTTGGCGCCCGCCATGGGTTGGAGGCGACGGTGGTACGCAAACTCCGGGATGCCGGCGCCGTCATTCTCGGAACGACGAACCTCTCCCAGTGGGCAAATTTCAGATCGGACGATGTGCCTGCAGGATGGAGCGCCGTGGGAGGGCAGTGCCTCGGCGTGCACGCAGAACGGCAAAGCCCTGGCGGCTCGTCCTCTGGCAGTGCCGTCGCGGCGGGGCTTGGACTGGCTGCTGTTTGCATCGGCACCGATGTGAGTTGAATTGGTCTAGCAATGAATGTCCAAATGCAAAACTGAGAGGGTAGCTGACAAACGCTGATACTAAACCAATGGCCCCATCATATCGCCAGCGTCGCGGGCATGCTGTGTTGGGTGCAGGCCTACCGTTGGACTGGTGTCGCGTTACGGAGTCTGGCCAGCCAACGTCTACCAAGACTGTCCTGGTCCTCTCGACGAGAAGCGTTGAAGATGCTGCTATGGTGCTCGAAGTCATTTCTGGTAAGATAGAGGACACCCAAACAATGTCTCAGCAGATCACTGACGGAAGCGCGCCATTGCAGGAAAGGATGAAGAAGACGCAATCACTCACACAATTCCCGACGACCTCAACTTTGGGTTGTGGAAGCCTGCGGCCAGTAGACGATCTCAGGAGCAAGATTCGCCGTGAGCATCCCTGTGTCTCAAGACGAGCCAATTAATCTACTAAAGATGTCCCCCTGCAGATGCCCCGTTCGCTCATCTCCAGCACGGTCAAGAACACGCCTTCAACGAGACGATATTGTACCTCCAAGATAGCGGAGTTCAGTTTGTCGATGTGGAGTTGCCTTCCTGGACGCCCAGCTGCAGCACGGAAACTCTCGAGTTCGTCTGGTGGCAGCTTGGTGACTGTGGGATTGCCCTTCCGGTGCTTGGGAGACGTTGCACTCTCAGGCGCTTTAACACACTGGTTCCGCAGCGCAGGTATGAACGCGTATTTCTCGGCCCTCCAAATCGACCCACAAGGAATCCACAACCTCGACGACTTGATTCGTTCACCCAGTCCGACCCCCGGGAAAAGGAATCTGAATATGGCGTCAATAGGTTGACCAAAGCCCGCGAAGCAATTTCGGCGCGGCTTCTTGATCTGGAGCGGACTTTCGCCGAGCGCCTGGCCAAAGGATCGGAGATAGCAACGATTCTGGAGGAGAACCATTGCGACGCCCTTCTGATCCCGGCCGGGTGCCGCCACCCGGTTGATCTCGGACAGTGCCCGGTCTTCAGCCTTCCATTGGGATTCTACCCCTCCGATACCGAAACAACGACAGATGAATTCGGCCTGACATCCAAAGCCCCCATTGTCCCGTACGTGAGCTCCTGGGACCGCCTACCTGATATCATCCCAGCTAACAGTTGCCACATAGGTTCGGCATGCTGATGATCGGTCAAAAGTGGAGTAATACGAAGCTCTGCGCCCTGGCGTCGGCGTATAAAGACGCCGTGCGACCCCGCATCGGAGCCCGAGATAGGCCGGTGATCATGCCGACGACTGAGCTGAGGGACGTTGTTGTTGCTCGGCTTCAGCGCGTTGCATCAGACACATAGCGTCCGGGAAGCGGCGAGCGACACCAAATTGGTACTGCACATACACGTGTAGACTGTGCAACGAAGGATGGAGATACGCAGTCATGATGTCAGGGGAGGCATGAGACGGGGGGTGTCATGTTCGCCGGGCCGGCCAAGAGCGGTTTTGGCCAATCAACAGCCTGGACTCTTCATGCCGTGTAACGTGAGAATCGTGAGAAAGGAAAGAGGTTAAACGGAGTGGGCCGTCGATGGTCCCTGGGCCCCTGCCAGTCGGATTTCTAAGCCGTAATTACTCCACGGCTCCATCCACTCAGTGTACATGTAGACGTGCAACAGAACGCAGCATATGTCGGCACCCCTTACTCATCGCAAGTTAAAAGAATCGCACAGCACCACCGATGGGGGCTTGCACGCCCAGCAGCTAGCGACAAGTGATGGATCATAGTCACAGCAAGTGAACACAGACCATGGACCGAGAAAGCGACATACGGGCCCACACGGCCGCCGATACAAACATCACCACGGCAGAGATCGAATGGCTGGGCAATATGGATGCAGATCTTGAGGACATGGAGAATTGCTTGCTTCCGGGCAGGGCAGTCCCACATACCCACCTCCGAAACTTTCGGGTGTCTTGGCCAAATGCAGGAGACCGCAGACGGGCCATCGTGGGCAAGTCTTCAGTGGGTCATGGGAACGGTGGTGTCAAGACACCCCATGTTCACAGCTCACGCATCCTTCACGTGTCGCAGCAAGACATGGAGATGCACTACCACCTCTCCCGCGCGGCGGAACCTGTCGGTAAGCCACGCATCACCTGAAGGTTCAAAGATTCGGCCCGTCAGCTGACTCATGGTTTAGGCTGGGCTTGGCCGATGTTGGAAGTTCCAATGTCATATAACCCCGTGGAACTGGAGGCTGAACACCAGGTGTTGTTTGAGCATTGTAAGTTTCTCGGGTCGCCCTTTGCTTGCTTTTTGGCCCAGCCCTCCCCACCGCTCACGCTCACGCACCCACGTCCCATGTACTGTGCCGCTCCTTGGCTATTTATGAGTTTACCGACATGTATCAGTCCATCTTTTTGCATCGAGCTCGCTCGCAACATTTGGGTACGACCCTACGGAGGTTGGAAGAGTGTTGATACGCCTCGCTCTGACCGACGACAAACTCTCGGCGACGGCAGTCCTCCGGTCACTGCTAGCCTTCTCTGCCCTTCATCGCTCACATCTCCATTCGCAAGCCTTGGAGCTCAAAATCTCGGCCATCAAGGCCCTGAAGCTTGCATCGGGCAGCAGCATTAGCACTGCCGATGCTATCCAGCATGTTGCTGCTAACATGTTGCTGTGTTCTTTTGAGGTTCGTCCCCGGCTTCTAGACGGGAAGTTGCGTGCCTAGCAGCCTCATCGACTACTCAGACTTGCTGACCACAACCACAGATCCACCAGCTCTCTTGCACCTCTCAGGACTGGACGCGGTACCTGCGGGGTGCCAAGGCCGTGATCAAAGCCGCTGGTCTCGATCAGTGGCCCTACGACGGCGACTTAGCCGTGCTGCTGGATTGGGTGTACTACCACGATGTCCTCGCACGCTTCAGCCAGCGGCATTGGCACAGAGAGTCCGGGCGGCCCGCGTCAACACTGTCACCTCCGCCGGGCAGCGCGCCACACCCGGCAAGCCTTGCCAGACTTGCGTCGACTCCCACTCCACGCATTCGTGCCGAGGTAGGCAGACCAGAAGTCCCTTGTTAACAACCGCCGAAACATGTTGCTGACAAACTCCATTTTTACTCGTCCTTGTAGCCGTCCCATACACCGCCGCCCGCCCTCGCGCTGATCGAGCAGCTCTCCGCAGTCTGCGACGCCCTCCCCTCGCAGCCCCCACCCACCACGCCAGCCAATCTCGACGAACAAAAAACATTCCTCAAAATTCTCGACTGGCGGATCCGCAGCATGAATCTCCCCCCTTCGTCACCCACCGCCCGCACCAATCCCGAAGCACCGCTACTCATAGAGCTCTACCAACTAGCCATGCTCGTCTACCTCAACCGCACCTCCGACAAGCTACTCAACCAGTGCCTTCGCACACAAAAGCATATTGACAGGGCTTTCACCATTCTGGCGAATCTGAGCGCCTGCGACCGTCAGTTTCCGGTGTTTGTCTTTGGCTGCGAGGCGCGCTGCGACGAGCAGCGCGCTGTGGTGCTGGATCTCATGGCGCGTGCGGAGGAGGCGCCTTCGTCGCGCTCGTTTCACTACGTGCGTGTGATCCTACAGGCGCTGTGGGCGCAGGATGATCTCGCGGGCGGGGGGATTGGGTATTGGGAAAAGCTGAGTTATGTCATTAGCTGCTGTCGGATTTTGCCGAGCTTTGTGTAGGTCGGTAGGTAGGTACCTTTTCGTCGGACCTTGACAGTCTCAATAGTGGGAAGCATACTTTGGCTCCAGCAACGCATTCCCTTATCCCGAATCTAGATGCCCTGCCGGGTTCTTTAGGTCATGCATGATGGCATGACACCCCTGCCATGCATGATTACCTAGGTACTGTATTACTGTGGCATAACTAAGGATAATCTGTCCGCATGACACCGCCCCGAAACGACCGCAGTAGGATGGAGATGCAAGGGCGCCCAGCTGCCCTGTGCTTAACTCTCGACTTGATGGACAAGCTGTGAACTGTGAAGAATGTGGAGATACAACTTCAGAACCACCATTCCTAACCCCCCACCCCTTGGGGGCACCTCAAGCCAACTGCGTACTGCATGGCTCTCCATGGCCGCAGCACTTTCGCACATCTCCTTGGTTACTACATGTACTTTACGGGCGTAGAGGGGTGAGGGTTCAGTCCCCCCCGCCCGTCGGTCTGGTCCCCCGTCATCAGTATCATCCAACCAGCCTATCCGCTCGTTGACCCGTGGCGGCGGTACTCCGCTCGCTAAAAGCTAGGCACATACATTCTGTGATTGTAACCATCCTTATCCACGCGACAAAGAAAAGCGGCAGCCACTGTGCCACCCGAGCCACCCCAATGTCAAAAAAGAATCTAAGGGATGAGACGACACCCAGACACACGATTCCGACGTAGATTCCCGGACGCGAGATGTAGACTTTCCCATTACAGCCAAGCGGACACGCAGAGCTAATTCTGCTTATAGCCCAGCTGCTCGATAATTGTTCCTGACGCTAGAGTTGTCAGCGGGATGACCCGGCGCACTGCATGTGCCCCATGAGGATGAGCATCCTGGTCTTGACGTGAGCTGGCGAGCCAACAACCCCGCGGCGGATTTTGAGAGGACGCCGACGTGTTCGCAAGCACCTTTCTAGCCAGTTCCATTGCAGCGCGGCTTTTGCTGTCGCCGCTCCTTCTCCGGCTCCCCAATGGCCTAGTGTCGCAGGCTGATGACCCTGCATACCGTAGGTACCTTACGAGCTTGCCCGGGATCAATTGGGCCCGACGGGAGGTACAAACATGCATACAGATTAACTGATCAACAGAGAAAGGGCACCGCAGAACTGCTAGTTTCAGGGCCGGCGCCTGTCGTTAGGTTCATTTGTCAGCCTGGCGTTTGTCCGATTGCATTTGTCACCGCAGAATGGGATGCACGACCTCCTAGGTTGGTATTAAAGGACGGCCGGCCATTGAAACATTTGTCGAATCCAACCAAAAGTAGGAAATACAAGCTCCGCTAGCCTCCTTGAAGCACTCAAGCGGCGTCAGCTTCCGCTCCACATGAGCCTTGCCAGACTAGTCTTCAGCACACTCGCAAACGCAGCTCATCATGGCACCGACCGTGGTTCTCATCACCGGAGCGAACCGGGGCCTCGGCCGCGGCCTCCTGGAGCGTTTCCTGGCTCTCCCCGACCACACTGTCATTGCCGGCAACCGTAACCCGGCGCATCCAACGTCGCAAAGCCTCAATGAGCTTCCCCGTGGTCCGGGCAGCAAGCTTATTGTCGTCAAGATCGACGCCGCTGTCGACCCGGACGCGTTCGACGCCGTCAAGGAGCTGCAAGAGAAGCACGGTATTCAACACCTCGACATCGTAATCCCCAACGCGGGCGTCTCCTTCGCATGGCCCAGAGTGGCAGACGTGAAGCTGGATGACTTGCGGGCTCACTTGGCACCGAACGTCTACGGCTTCCTCACGCTCTATCAAGCCACGCGAGCTCTTCTGCAGAAGTCGACCCGGGAGCCGATTCTAGCCCCCATTGGCTCAGTTGCCGGTGTCCTCGCGTGCGTCTCAACCCGACAACCTTGACCCCCCTCCCCAGCTCTCAAGCTCAGCTGTTTTCTAAACCACGCTGTGCTGCTGCATGGTCGCTAACTCGAAGGATGCAACCTGGTGTTTGCTTGCGCAGACGACAACCACCGCTGACGAACGGGACTTACGGTCCCACCAAGGCGGTCATCAACTGGTACACCATCCGCATTAACGCCGAAGACCCTTGGCTGAACGCGTTCGTGATGAACCCCGGTTGGGTGCAGACGGACCTGGGAAACGCGGGCGCTCGGCACTTTGGCTTGGAGCAGGCTTCCACCACCACGGACGAGTCGTGCGACGGCATGTTGAAAGTCTTTCTCAACACTTCGAAGGCGGAGCATGGCGGGAAGATGGTCACGTATGATGGCAGCATCTGGGAGTGGTAGATGGTGAGATGGGTTTCCAACCTACCTTGCTGAGGTTACGCAAAACCCAATCTCGACACCGGCAAACATGGAGCACTCTGCTGTCTGTTGTTTAGTACAAGGGAAATGCCACTGTGCGTACATGGATTCGGCTCGCTGAATGTAACACTGAATACCACGTACATGCCCAATCCTATGAGTGAATGATATATACTGTTTGAGCGGCAAGCTACCTGGTACCTAGGTACATATAGGCTTTTGGCGCTTGCAGCAGCGGGGGCGTCGCTGAACATGTGAATAGGCTCAGACAGGGCGGCAAGAGCTGGAAATCGGCTGTGGAACTGTCGTCGATCGCCAAGCAAAGATGCAGCGTGTCTTGCTCATTGAGCTGTAAACGCCTGCGATCGTCAAGCTACATGTACCATTTCGTCTGCCAACGACTCGGTCATGTTGTTTGACACCGGTTGCTAGCACGGGCTAAGCTCGAGCCATCGTACAAGACATGCAACCTTCTAGCACGCGACAGACTCTAATGCATACTGCATGGCTTCTTGGCTTGTGTTTGGACATGTGACCGGGCATCCTCTGCCTTGTGTGTACGTTTACATTTACGCGGTCTAACTGGCTTAGTGGGAGATGGCGGCTGGCGTTTGAAGGAATCGTGAACTGCCTACAACCATCGGGATCCCCAACTCATCTCAATCCCATTGAAAAGCGCATCGTCCGTTTTCCACCTGTCTCACTTAGAGTCATTCTGTGCAAGTCCGCATGCCAGGCTCGAGCCCACTCACGCCAATGGCAGGAACGCACTCTGTACCTGGCCAGCGTTCGGCCGTGACATCTCTGAATTCAAGCCGGCGATTCTGTAGGGATTGCTTGGCTGTAGAAAGTTCGTCAAAGCGAACCGAGGAGCTGGCGAGCAGTGGTAGAGTGCACTATGCTCAGTACGGAAAGGCTCTGCTTTTTGGCAAGCTTAGCAGCTTACTGGGTGATAGCAAACAGGCATGTTCGAGACGATGTGCCGGCGCATGGATGACATCGAGGGACACATCAGGGCCAACAGAAATGAACATTGAAGCCGGGCATACACATACCACGTACGTACCTAGGTAAGGTAGGTAGGCGAAATCGAGTGGCCGCGTCGCCTCGGCGCCTTTCCGGGTTTGATCCTATTAACTTCTTCAAGTTGCGTACTCCTTTTTCAACTGCGGGCTGCAGTGGCCCCACGCGGGTACCTGTACACGTATTGAATTCCGACTGAAGCCGTGCGATGACAGCTCGCCCGCTCCTACGTTTGCGTCTAGGTCCTGTGGTGTAAGCCGGCGGGTCATAAAGTGGTCGGCGACACTACCACCACCTACGGTACATGCTTGTACAGGTAAGTCGAGTACCCCCCATTCGGAACACCCCCCATTCGGAACGCCATTTTACACCAAAAAATAGCACTTTCAAATTATACATAAAACAAGCCACAATGGTCTAGTTAGGCTAAGAATATGTATATAGGTAGAGCATAATAAAATATATACTATATTAACTTGTCATATTCCAATTCCTTCTTAGTTAAAGCAAGAGCTATAGTTTTGTAAAAGCTAGTTAGTGACTCCACTTAATATATATAGAAATCTTAACAACTTAGAATTATAGAATTTTTTTACTTTAATAGCTAAATATAAAGTAATTAATAACTATATCTATATAAGATAAATATAATCTATAGTATATTTTCTTTATAATATAAATATTAACTTATTTAATACAATTTTAAAGAAGAAATCATTTTCTCTAAGCTAACCCTAATAGCTCATTAGGGTTATATTAGAGAGTAAAGAAAACATTTAATTTAAATGAAAGCCCAACCTTCAGTAAAAGAAAACAAGATTTGAGAGGTTAATATAGTATATATCTTATTATGCTCTACCTATATATATATTTTTAGCCTTACTAGACCATTGTGGCTTGTTTTATGTATAATTTAAAAGTGCTATTTTTTGGTGTAAAATGGCGTTCCGAATGGGGGGTGTTCCGAATGGGGGGTACTCGACTTAGATCGTCTCAATCTGCAGCTCATTGTCCTCAACTTGAAGTGGGCGGGCACGGTGCGATAATTCCCTCATAGATCGCCAGCTGCTGGGTTTTTCCTGGGCTGGTGTAAAGGTGAATGTGTCTGCTGGCCAAGGACGACGATGATTAAGTCAGCAGTCAACCACCGTCATGCGTTGTCTTGGATCGTCAGGCCATGCACAAATGTCTCGGATGATCAACGCGCTGATTCGGGGTTCTCAGCTCTCCAATCAATCCCAGCTGACCCCAAGCAACATATGTATACCCACACACAGATCTCACGTTCCGGAGTCACCTTGGACAGCAGCCTTCTTGGAGCGGGCCGACCCTGGAGACCGCCCTAGTCCGGTAAGAAGAGATTCGTGGACTTCCGGCATGGTGATCGCCACTCCATACATTCGGTAGGATGGGAGTTGCCAGTGCGGCCTTGCGAACGATAAATAAGAAGTCGACGATACCCGGCCTTAGGTGGGCAAAGCAGTCACATCAACAAACAAATCTCTCCAAACCAGCCAATTCAATCTCGCTCTTCGAAACGTCCCAGATCACTATGCATCTGGCTCCCTTTTTCCTTGCCCTCGCCGGCACCACCCTTCCACATGTGCTCGCTCAATGCACTGTACTTCCCGCCAACAGCGATCTCAACCTGTATACGAAAAGAGATTGTGCAGGCGCGGTTGTCAACCTGACTGTGCCAACGGACACTCAGTGCATGCCATTGCCGTTGGGGGACGCAGGGTGCGACGCAAACCAGGAAGAATGCAGCTACGACTACTGTTCCGCGGTGGCAAAAGAGGGCCTCGTGTGTTACCTCTTCACGTCATCGGACTGTACGGGCGACATGTTTGGCCCCATCACGTCCACTGGCGCACCCTCCATCTCAGACGCCGGGAGTGGTGCGCCTTCCTGGCGGGTGTTAGCTGCGGTAATCCCGATGTACGTCCATGTCAACGATCCTGGTTTGACATTCCGAGATACCAGTGACGGTTCAGCACTAACTGGAGTGAGCAGGATGCACCTTCGCGCTGGTGAGCGTGGGCGAGCACTGGAGGGGGGCGGGTGGAGAAGGTTTCTAGGTTGCTATGGTGTCCTGGACAGATCGGCGGGAATGACAGAATGACTAGTACTTATGTTACCTCACGTTAGCAAGTTGTGCCTGTGAAACTGGATAAAGATACAAGTATTGTTCAGGCCCAGCTCTGACGGGCATGAACCAACCTTGCCACCCTAACTAGTTGGCCTGTCTTGAACCCAATCCCCTACCCGGAGCCCCCAGTGGCCGCGTAGCTGAGTCTTTGATTAGATTGCTGCGGTCTCAGGTGCCCAACTGCCATTTGCCTCTCTTGGCACTTCGCAGCTGAGCAGCTGGAAATTGAGTAACCTATATCTCACTATTTGATGAACCAACCAACCATAATGACCACCTCCCGCTACACGTGTACGCGGTACATTAATTACGCCATCCGATTGTCGCCTCAGCTTCAATGTTGGCAAACACCAAGACGGTCCGCCACATCTCAGGACAGATTCAAGCTCAACTTCATATCATTACCATGCCACAAGCGCCTAAGCAGTATGTCCAGCAACTGCAGCCGAAGACGTCAAGTATTTGTCGGCGTACGCATGCCCAATCGAAACTCAATCCTGAACGAAAACTCCCAACTCAACATCCCATTACGCGCGAAGGTGCGAACTGAACTTCTTTACATGAAAGTGCCCATGCAACCTGCGCTACAGGAACTCCAGCATGCCGCATTGGACACCAATCGGTTGCCGTTGTCAGACATGCCTAGACGCAATTACAGTAAAGGGGGAACACAACCCCACGGTTGAGAACGACCTCTGTGGAACGGCAGGCTGAAAGCCGTGTTCTGTGGCCTTCTGTTGTGGCAATGACAGTCTACGCCTAGCTCACCGCCCGCCGGTGTTTCCACCGAGCCCGCACAGCACTGTTAATGCCCGCTTCATTTTCTGGTCAGGTATGGACGCGGGTTTTCCCGATCGATCGGCAGTCATGCAGTGACGTCCCGACGAAAATCACAAGTCCTTACCTACTCAGTTTGAAGAGTCGATGACTGCAAAATCAAGACTTGGCGGTTGCTGGCATGTCACCTGGAAACCTCCCTGGGGAGCTAGGCGATCTTGACCAGACGACCCTAAGCATGCCCTGTTGTCTCACATCTGTCGCCCTCTCCGTCCAGCCGGTCCGAGCCCGGCCGCGCTAATGGCATGCAGCCGAGGGTGACATTCGTCGATCCAAAGGCGGTAATCGCTCAGTGCAGCGATCTCAAGTTGTCTGAAGATCGCACTGCAGTTCCTAGTGGGCCAATCTGTCTTGCTATGTATGTACATACCACAGTACGCCTCTGCTAACGGTGCTGACCCTGGTTGGTATATGTAGTAGTAGATACCTGGCAGACGGGACATCTTTTGCTCACAACCACAGTACTCTATGTGATCGTCAAGCCCCGGCCAGCTACCAATTGCGGTACATGTACCCACCAGCCCAATTCGTCCCCGGCCGTCAGGCTTTTCGGCAGCACACCATGCTCGGTTCGGCAATGCGCTTCATGGCGATCAACTTAGTGCAAACAATGTCTCAGGGGCTCCATGAGCAGATGCGGGATACAATACTTGTATGGCCACGCACTGACCATGGATACGCCTGTCTTGCGGGCAAGTATCAGAAACCACAGCGCCGCTCATTATTGTTGAAGCCACCCAGTTCAACTTCGCAGCTTTGCAATCCAAAACTTCGGGCCCACTTCCACAAACTCCCCTCATGATGCATTTGGCTCGCTTACTTCTGGCTCTCGGGGGCTCCATCATCACCGTCAAAGGCTGCTTGTGAACAGGCTCCTGAACAGGGTCTACTCGACATGTACACGTCGCCGGACTGCCAAGCCGACCTTTCGTCGTTCCATGCTCTAACCCTCGACCGGTGCTATCTCACGGGGGCCTACCCGAGCGTCTGCTCCGCAATCACTGTCCCTGGCGTGACCTGCGAGTTTTACAAGGACTCGTACGAATGCTCGGATAGTCACGTTAATGTCAACTCGACCGGCAACCCGCAAATTCCCTGCGAAGTTTACACGTCCATGATCTGTTGGGAAGACGAGTCTTAGCGCCTTTCAGGTACTTTGGGATGCTCAGACGCGTGATGGGGATGCTTGGCCGACTTACGACTAGCACACATAGGGCGAATGGCTCGGTTGTGTTGGAGACCTCTTTGCTGGTTAATTACGCTTTGGCTGCGCTTCGGCTGCGCTTGGCCAACAAGTGCTGGATTCGATGATAGGAAGCTGCATCAATGCTGATGCCGGGGACACTTGCGTTTGTGCCGGAATGGGCGGCTGTGTGGGCTACCAACGATGGCATGGGTGGAAGAGGGCTATGGTTACCTACATGTGCCTTCCTCAGCACTAGAACGGTCGCTGCCGGGTTGAAATGGGATTCCCATGCCTTGCTCGACTAGAATGATGTAGGTACACGTATTCCTTCTGCCCCGTCAGAGCGTTTCCAAGTTACTTTCGATCAGCTGGCCAGTTTCAAATGGCGTTCCTCTCGAGGAATTGTAGACCGCCCAAAATGATTATCGGCAACTCCAGCCCACGTTCCGTACACGTGCAATTGCTGTGCTTGGATTCCGGAACCCAAGAGCTCACTGCCTTCTACAACATCTGCTGCTGGCACCATGAGCTCCCGTCCGTGTGGCGCGCTCTCTTACGTGTCGGGATAACCAGTCGGCCGACTGAGACTGTGGCAGGTCACTGAAAGAGGTGGTGGCTGCCTGACTACCTCTGCCGCGGGGACATATGCAATTGGCTGGAAACGGGGTAGGCAACGACCTGACAGCGGTGAAGTTCAAGACAGTGGCCAACAAAGCAAATCACGGTACATACCAGGAAAGACACCCAACCGGTGTGGTGAGCACACACAAAGCGGAACAAAACGGGCCCTGCACCGTGCCTGGACCTTTCTTATGCCACATACTCACTTGCTTTGCCTCTTGAGGCACGACCCGCACTCACGGAACCTTCAGCTCTGGCGTGCGTGCGAGCCTCCAATGATTCCAGCTGGATACCGACCTACTTTGCAGGCTAGTTGATCGAGAGCAGAACACTGGAGATGGGAATGTCTCTGTGGGCAAGGGCGCCCGTTTTTGTAGTAGGACAAAAGAGCACGAGCACTGACTTGCAGTCACAGATCGGCGTTGTCCCTCTCAGACTTACGCTTGCTTGAGTTCAGGATGAGCGCAGCCGACTGGACTGGTCCATGCTTTCAGCTCTGTGTGCCAGCAACGACCCCGGACCCAAACTAGCTCCCAGCCATGGGTTGTGGGAACCATACTTTCGGCTTGGACCACGTTGCAGACTCACCGCAGTGGTCACGGTCACGGGCCAGGTCTCATTGCATGCGGGTCACTACTGTAACTTGCCGAGATTCGGAAGCCCGCTTCCTCCGATGATGCCAGTAACGGGGCATCCCACTCCCACATGCACCGAGCGTCGAGCGGGCGCTTCTCAATCGGACATTTCCACGCACTCGTTAAGCTCAGGCTTCATTATATACGGGACTTGAGGTGAGATCCCGAGGGATGAAGTGGGGAGTGGGAGAGGTTCATGGTATATTGCCTACCTAGGTCTGTTGTTAAAGGCAGACGATGAGCATTGAAGCCTTTTGTTACCACCAGACTCACTTGGTTTGCGTCCGTCCGTCTCCATTGGTCTGAGTCCCCATTGAGCCCGCCAGTCACAGTCGGGAACGAAGGTCACGTATGTTCAAGTCTTCCGCAAGGAGTCATGACTGGTATTCCACCGACCGTAGCGCACAATCCACCGCGTGGATCCAAGATGTCTGCTCCCGACACGACAACTTTCCCCGTCAGCATCTCAACCGACACCACTTCCCTCGACCACCCTCCTACCGAGCCAAAGCCCCCCATGGTTGAGCCTTTGCCCGCGCAGACCGACGCCAGCATTAGCTCCGTCCCCATCCCTCCGCCGGAACCGGACAAATCACTCTTCCTCATCTTCATCACCCTCACCCAACTAGTCCAAAGCATCCCGCTCGGCGCAGGCATCAACGCCGGGCTCTTCATCGGCGACTCCCTCGGCGCTTCCCGCGCCGCCTCCGTCTGGGTCGTTGCCTCGTACCCGCTCACGCAGGGCACCTTTGTCCTCATCGGCGGCCGGCTGGGCGAGGTGTACGGGCACAAAGCCGTCTTCACGGCCGGGTGTCTGTGGTGGGTCGTCTGGGCGTTGGCGGGCGGGTATGCGACCGGGCTCGTGGCGCTGTGCTTGATGCGCGGACTGTGTGGGATTGGCGGGGGGTTGATGGTGCCGAATATTGTCGCGTTGATTGGCGTCAGCTTTCCGCCTGGGAAGAGGAGGAATCTGGGAATGGCGCTGTTTGGGGCCATGGCGCCTGTTGGTGCGGCCGGGGGGTCGTTGGTAGCGGCGGTTATTGTGCAGTTGGCGCATTGGAAGTGGTTGTTTTTCATGCTGTAAGTGATTTCAGTCTGGTGAGATGTTCGGTTGCTGACGAGAAGCAGTGGCCTCCTGGGTGCAGTTGTTTACGGCATTGCCATAGCTTCAGTTCCCGCGGACAAGCCCGTTGATCCAACGGGTGCTATCGACTACGGCGGCGCGTACTTTGGGGTGACGGGGCTGATCTTGTTCAATTTTGCCTGGAAGTAGGCCGACCTCTACAGCCCAGATGTCGACGCAGGCAAGACACGGATGCTGACGGTTCTCTTAGTCAAGCGCCGAGTGTTAGCTGGGCCACGCCGTACGTGATCGTGCTTCTCATCCTCTCCTTCGTCCATCTCGTGGCGTTCTGCTACTGGGAAACGCGGGTTTCCAAGGCGCCAATTCTTCCGTTCAACATCTGGCACGCCCCCTCATTTGGCATTCTCATGATCACCATCTTCTTCTCCTTCATGAGTCTCGGCATTTACTTCTGGTACATGAACATCTACATGCAAACCATTCGCGGCGACAGCCTCATCCAAACCGGCATCCAGTACCTTCCGCTCACGATCGTCGGCGCCATCAACTCCTTCTTTGCCGCCTGGCTTGTCCCCCGCGTGCCCGCGCAAATCATCATCGGTGCAGGATGCCTGGCGATGGTCATAATCAACGTCCTGCTCTCGACAATCCCAGCCAACCTCACTTACTGGGCCATGGCGTTTCCCGCCATGTTCATTTCAGCTTTCACCATCGATCTCATTACCACCAGCGCCCAGATCATTGCCAGCAATACGGTGCCAATGAAACATCAGGGCGTGGCCGGCTCATTGGTTGGCACGCTGCTCAGCTACGGCATGAGCACGGGGTTGGGCTTTGCAGGCACCGTTGAGGTCAACACGTCTGAGGGTGGATCGAACTTGCTGAGAGGATACCATTCGGCTGCTTACCTGGCCGTGGGAATGTCGGGCCTTGCGTTATTGCTTTGCTTCTTTATCCGGATTCCAAAAGACACGCGCGAGGGCTGGGCGACGGATGACGAGACCGCCGCAGAGAGCAATCGGGTCTAGATGTGCGCTGCCGGGTTTGGGTGTTAAGGTAGGTTACTGTAGGTTACTGTGTGGCTGTTGTTTTGCAGTGGCTGGAATGTCAGATAGAAGATACGCTTACATGGTCATTCTCTGTCGATGTCTACGGCTGATTTACATGATGATTTATGTGCTTGCCGTCCCGTGAAAGGTTGTGCGTTTCCGTCAAGATTACCGACGTCCTTGCCATTTACGAGGTGTTTTGGCGCGTTTAATATGGTATTTCCAGTTTCCATCAAGTGTCTGTACTTGCATCGAGGGCGACTTGATATGTCTATCGGCATTTGACCGATGTCCTCAAGTTTCCGAAATATCTCGTTAATTGTCTCGTTCGGATACGGGAAACCTAGACACCCATCTCGAAATGCATTGAGGGCGGGAGGGCACACGTGATTTGTTTCCATGTTTAAAACGACACATGACAAATGAAAGTCTATACTCCTATCAAGCACTAACTATCTCCAAAGTACGCGCCGTTTCCGAGCTCTAAGCACAGCGGTTAACAACCGCCTGCACCTCCTCCTCCGTCAACTCCTGAATACCCAGCAACTCATTGTCCGTCTTCTCAAAGTGCGCACCATACCCCTCGCCCCAAATCGCCGCATGGATGAACTGGTAGACGAACTTGTTCGGGTCAGGCTGCTCCTTGCTGAGCTCTGCCCAAGCACCTGCCAACTCATCATCAATGCGCACGACCTCCTCCGTCCACTTCTCTCCCGGCGTCGCCTTCTTCCCCATCTCATACAGCGCGCGCTGCGTCGTCGCCGTATCATGCACATACACCGCCCTGTTCTCCGTCTCCTGCGGCTTGCGCAGCACGCCCGCAACCGCCCGACCAATCGTCGGCAGCGTGGTCGTGCTGAAAACCCGCTCCCCCCCATCATACAGCGTCGCGTGCCGCTGCTTCAGGCCCAGCACGAACCCAACCCCCAGCCCCCAGTCAAGGAACGGGCCCGTCAGCACAACGGTGTAGGTCATGCCGCCGGGCTGCGCAGCCTTCTCGCGCAGCGCCTGCTGCACGGCGATCTTGTCGGCGTAGCAGGGCAATGCCGCCGTCTTGGGGTGCACCGTGTTGGAGCCGAAGTCGGATGGGATGAAGCGCTTCACGCCGGCCTGAGCGGCAGCCTCGACGAGAAGGAGCTGCTTGGTTTGAGCGGTGGTCGCGATGGCGGACACGAGGGCGTCTTGGCCGCGGAGGGCGGAGACCAGGGAGTCGAGAGAGTCGTAGTCGACTGGGGCGACGCGAACGGATTCGGGGAAGGTGTGTGAGGTGTTGCTGTTGGCGCGCGTGAGGACGGTGACCTCGAAGTTTGCGGCGAGGAGCTGTTCGAGGATGGGGGCGCCCAGGTTGCCGGTGGCCTGTGTGGTGAGGTGATGTTAGCAAGGTGGATGCAGTGGAAGGAGTGAATGGGCAGCACTAACCCCGGCGAGGGCAACTTTGGTGATCTGGCTCGTCATTGTGGTGAGTTCAAGTGCGGAGTGGGTTGTTAAGTCGTTAACGGCAAGCCTTGTGTTGATATAGGCGAGTGTGAGAGTGGTGTGAGCAGTGAGTTCGACTACAGAGACGCGGCGTCGTTGCTGTATTTGTACAAAGCACGGAGGATAGAAAGTAAAGCGGAGCAGGGCTCGCAAAGTGTACTTCGGCAGTTGAATAACTCGGTGTGTGTTGGTGGCGATGGAAAGAACACTTCGGAAGTTGGATCAAATCTTTTGTGCGTCCTCAGTGGTAGATTCATAAGCCGTATGCTGGCACTTGGGAAGACATGCAACGGAAAGGCTAAGGGGTATGTTGGCCCGGCTGACATGGAAGTTGCGTCTCATCAGGGGCTTGTTGACTGATCTCGGATTGCATCAGCATCCCACATCGTCTTGATGCATGAATCCATGACCCACTTTATCCCACATCACATCCCACATCCAGTCGACTTACACAACAACTTGTTGAGCCAACCCGTGCGCCTGATGCATACCTGTAGTTACATGCAACCAGTGCGACATTGAGGAAGAACGAGCACGGAACCTGTGACCAGTCTCCATTTCCCTTGCCAACGGTATTCCAACTCTGTAAGCCAGTAGCACACTGCAGAGCTGCATAAGGTACATGTAAAGAGAAACTGTCTCGAGCTGGGTTGTGTGCTGCAACTCTGAATCTTCATGTAGCTGAGCCCAGAAATTGATCACAGTAAACTCGGCATGATATGTAACACAGCCACAGAAACGAGCCGTCGGATGAACAGTGCATCCATTTTCCTACTCATGTGTCTGCATCCTGGCGGATGATGCTGATGTTACGTAGGTACCGAGTACTGCTTAAGCACAATTTCCATGTTACGCCCGCGACCAACTACATGTAGAGTGACATGCCCAGCCATCCTCGGCCCCACATGTGCGGGCTTACCAATCTGTCAGCAACGTCTCCATAGTCCAAACCCTTCAACACTTAACGTTCATCCCACCTCCATCCGGGGGTGTCCCGATGCGGCCCCTCCCACTCGGCACCCGACATCCCGTTGCTACCGTTGACTAGGTTGCTCTACTGAGTCCAATCCCGCGGCATTCCGTCATGAACGATTGGTCCCGCCCGCATGGGGATGGTGAGCCGAGTGGTCAACTTCCGTGGAGCACGGCGTCAGTTGCAGCACCACCCGCCGATGCCTCCGGCAAGCGGTTCAAATGCACTGTCCAGGGGTGTGGCAGACAGTTCATGAGAAAGGAGCATTTGACGCGCCACGCCAAGTCACACAGCTCGCTGCTCCAACACCAATGCCCTATCTGCGGCCGCAGATACGCACGGAGGTACGTTCAGGTATCTGCTTATGTTATGTCAACACATTTCACCACACACTCAGAATACCACACAATCGATTTGCTCAGGGACGCCAATGACTGACCCTTGCATCCGTTGGCAAATAGTGATGTCCTGAGGCGTCACATCGAGTTCCATCCGCAGCACCTGACTGGAAACAACCAGAAACTGACAGCCTGCGTCTCATGCCGCCAACGCAAGCTCAAGTGCGACCAGCATACGCCATGTCAAACCTGCATCCGACACCGCAATGAATGTGTCCGGACGGACTCCGGGTATTCACATACCGACTCGGGTCATGACCCGACCCACATGGATGCCGACGTGCAAGCCGGTTCGGACGTCGTGGTGACAAATGACCACCTTCCTGAACAAACAGGCCCAACAGAACGACTTGCAGCGCTCAATATCGGTGTCGGAGCTCATCAACCCGAATCGAACACTGCAACTTCGACATGGCCGAGCATCCTATCGTGGACTGATGGCCAGCAGCTTGATGATCACTGGTCTCTGCCATCGCTGCCCCCCTCGGCGTCTCCGCAGCTGACCTTAAGCGAGACTTACCATCTCGTACCATCACCCTGGTCCATTTTCCCCAATCTAAGCCCTAGCCCACGTTTCTCTCACACAGAGCAGGTTGGAGCGGCCGATGGCGCGTCAAGAGCTGGACCCGGTCGTCACGTCTCTGCTTCTGGTGCAGCGGATGGGAACTCTCGCGCGTCTCAAGCAACATCAGGAACATCGCCTCTTGTCTCCGACCACGCCCGAGGCGTTAACCCGCCAAGTACAACCACATCCCCTGCCACACTCGCAACGCCTCGGACTGGCTCAGCCCATGAGCGTTGTGACCCCGCCAGCCTGCACGGCTTGGTGCGCCATGTGATTGACGTGCCATTTGTGAACGTCTTGGTCCAGAGCTTTTTCAAGGAAATTCATCCTTACTGGCCGATTCTGCATCGTCCGAGTTTTGATATCAAGCTGGTCTCCGAACCGCTGTTGGGTGCCATGCTCATGCTGGCTAGCTGGATTACGAAACGCCAAGAACATTTGCAGCTTGCTCCTGTCGTGTTCGAAGCTGTGCTTGAAGCCACCGAGCCTGTGGGTCGCACACTGATCCGAGCTACAGTCCTAAAGATGGAAGTGGTTAACCTCTCGCTTAGGACTCGATCCCATCCCTCCACATTATGCAGGCTCTGTTGTTATGCGTCGTGTATGCTGTTTGCCGTCGGGTAAGAGGTCACGCCTGGTTTGCCGCGCTAGACATTGGCACTGACACCGTGCAGAGTGAGCCAGCCATGCTGGCGAAGGCAGTCCGTTTGAACACGATTCTAGTGTCGACATGCCGCTGCTTTGACATCTTCAATGGCCAATTTGTCTTGCCGGACAGGATGGAGGAATGCGCCTTTACGCTCTGGCTTGCCAAGGAGCAGCTACACCGGTCAGCAAGCTCAGCCTAACACCTTCACTCTGCCATAACTGACTCACATCTACTTCTCGCTCCAGATTGGCGTTCTCCGTTCTTCGTATCGACACATATCTCAGCATCCTCCTGGACCACCCGCCCTCTGTACGCTACCAGGAGTTATGCATCCCCCTTCCAAAGTCATCGCAGCTATGGATGGCGTCCAGCGAGGAAGAACGGCGAAGGCTGCAATGGAACGAACCCGCCGGGCGCGAGAAAGCTTTATTCAGTTCACTCGTCCGCGACGTCCTGGCCGGCGCCGGTGACAGCCCCGTACCACCCCCCTTACCATACCGTCTAAATGTCGCGGATTACCACCTTGTCCTCTGTGCGCTGCACTCCGGCATCTGGGAAGCAGCTCGCGAAGCACACAGCGTCGCGTCAGACGAGATCGTGACCAAACTGAAGCCGGGGAGTCCCATTGACCTCTGGCGCAACCATCTACACTCGTGGCGCAGCAATATGAGGGCAGACTGCGAGTCAGGGGAGCAACAACCCCCAATCGGCACCACCCTCTCGACAGCGCCCGACCTAGCAGATCCCGACGCAGTCCTCACACACCTCACGGAGATTATATGGCACATCTCCAACATCAAGATGCACGCCCCGCTGTCCCTTCTCCGCGCCCGCGGCGACTCCGCGCTGAAACAGATAACTACCGTCGACCTCGAGAAGCCGAAGGCGCGCCTGCGCACGTGGATGGCGTCGCAGTGTCCGCGCATAGCTGTGTGGAGTGCCGCGCAGATTGCTCGTTTCGTCGCTGTGGACGGTGATCCGTCCTCAGCGAGAAGCGGCGGCCATCAAGCTTTGTCTTTGACGTCGTCCGCGCCCGACCCAGCTGGGGAGGCGAGGTCGTCGCTATTTGCTCTGAAACCCGCATCTCCTGGTCGACGTCAGCTGCTCAACCCGTTAACTGTGCCTGGGTCGTTGATGAGTGCTATCGTTACGTGTTCCTACGCCTCGCAGACGAGAGCTTGTCCTAGCTGCTCACCTTGTGTTGGCGCCGCTGCGGCTATGGGCACGGGTGTCGATCTCTTCACTGCTTCGGACGAGGATCCGGTGCTGGCAGGGTGGAAGGAGAGAGGTGTCGGCTGGCCCATATGGGGACCGAGCGGGATATGTGTCTGTCGATGTCAACTGGCGGCGTTGGGCGATTGGTTTTTGGGCGCTTTGGAGAAAGATCACGGGGCAAGGGAGGGGTTTAAAGCCTTTATCGATGGTGTCCCTTGAGATTCTTGTAACTATGAAGTCCTCCATGGGTAAAGGCCTCACAACCTTCAATGGCCCCAACATCAGTAGAAATACGGTACGGAGTGGAGCACTTCTTCCATCTTCTGAACTTTCTTCCGTTCATTCCCACCTCGACTTTCAGACTTCCTATTCACCAGATTATAATACTAGTGTTTGCAGTGCGTGGTATATTTGACAAACTGAATCGAAGGATAGAACCACCGTCTTCAACTCAACACCAATTTTACAAACTTGGAAACTGTTACTTACATCTTCCGCATCGATTGCTCATGGTCGCGCACCGTTCACAATGACCCTGATCAGCCACGGTTGTGTCGATCCAGTAATTAGTTTGACCCTTGATTGAACTCACGACGGGAGGTCGACGGAGAGACGTATCCAATTGATGGAAGGAGCTAGAGGACCCTGGCCGGAACCAGCTATGGTGCTTAGGTGGGTATGTTGCCACTTCAGCGTCAAACCTCATCCTCGGCGAAGCAAAACGTTCCGCCGAACGTGTGCTTGAGTCTTCAGGAGAATATACTGGAGGGATGGACGTTTGTCTTGGCCCTTTTCATCTTCTCGTTGCTGATACCCAGGTGCTAAAAGTGAATCGCCCACGTCATGCCAATCGTGATTGAGATACTGGTAAGTTAATGTCTGATTGTTTCCATTCCGTGCCGCATCCTTCACTTACTGTCCCCCTTGAACCCATCTGGTCTCGCCATGCGTTGGGTTTACTGTAGGAAATTTCATTGGCGCCCAGTCCCGAGGTTGCCGGGTATCGTGGCGCGCGGATGGTAGCATCTCCTTGCCATTGGTCGGTCTGCCGGCGTGGTGCATCATGTTGTGAAGCACACCGCCCTGATACTAGCCAAAAGTTCGGAACCAGAATCTTCCATCGCCTTTCTGGCGGACTAGTTTGGTTTGCGGGCTTGAGCTGTTGAGCAGGCGCTGTCCTGTCAGCGGTGTCGAGACGAGGGCCAATCCCCCCAAGGTTCGTCCTTACCTATCCCTGCAATACTGGACCGTGTTCACGAGAAGCCTGGTAGAAACCACATCCAAGGAGTGGCCTGGTAAACACCTGAAGGGATTGCTCTCAAAGAAGAGAAGAGAAGGAGAAGTAGGGTGAGGCGGGCCGCTGTGTAGATCACACCGCTGCAAATGGCCAAAACGGTGGCGGCTCGAGTGCAGGCGTGTTGCAAGACCTCGCCCTGGTGAGAGGCGTTCAGGGTTTCGCGGTGAGCCCAAACAACGTAATCTAATACCGGAGTATCGCCCAAGACCGAGGTGGGAATCCCGACCTTGCACCTGACGAAAGCTTCGTAGTCGTGAAAAAACTCCCGTATTTCGTCCTGGTTTGCATGCATGTAGCTCTCGATCTTAGCCCTCTTCGGTCACTCCAACCTTGCAACTTCCGTTCTCTTTTTCTTTTGGCCCCGAACTCAAACCACGCCGGGGGCAGAAGTTCTAGTGGATCTAGGATTTCCATAAGAAGTAGCATAAACTTTCAATTCGAGATATCGGGTCGAGAGGCAGTTGAGCAGAAGATTGATCCCCAATGATGCCACTGGCAGGATGGCCGAAATAAGGCTCGCGCCCCTCCAGCAGTAGAGCTCGATCCGCGTAGGATATTCGAAGCTCCAGGCCAGACAGTGAAGCCCTCCGAGAATCAAAGACGATGCAGCCATCAGGACAAGCATTAGCGGCGTGGGACCTTCCATCCAGACCCAGTCGTTCGGTACCCGCTCAATGTTGGCTATGCGCTCCGCTCTCTTTGCTGCCTCGGCCGGAGACAGGGATCGAAGACTAAACGACTGCCAACGCTCAAATGACAGATTGTTTTCAACCCCGTGGCAAGGGATTTGTGTGATTCAGGCCTGCGAGACGTCCTTGGGTTTCCACCAGCTAGCCAGATACATACCTATCGCCACGTGGCGAAGGCGACGGTCGCGACTTCGAGCTCTGTGACAGGGAGGCTTGTGCAGCTGCGGACAATAACGCTCAGCACGACCCAGATAACCTGCAACAGTACAATTCCCTTGACTACCCAGTCAGCCTTGCTCCTGTCTTGGATGTCCGTTTTGCTCAGAACGAGGTGCTCCAGCGGGTGATTGAAGTCTTCAGGGCCCACCTGCGGCCGGAAGACATATCGCCCTGTTGTCGTCAAGGGCACGAGCACGCGGTACACCGGTTGTCCGTCAGACCCAACCTCCTCGCCATCCTGGTAGAGGATACCCCCCATTTGAGCGTAGTATGAATGAGCCACGGTCCATGTTTGTGTGCTGCGCCACCTGCATATAACCATGGGCGAACTTGGCCGCCGCCGTCTGCCCCTCCTCCGCCGCCGTGCCTGCCATCGGGGTAGTATCGAAGCTATTGCAGTCACTGAGGGTTTCCGCCCTTCGCTCAACGGACCCAAATCGGTCGAAGGGTCAAAGAGTTGGTTGCGTCTGCCAATTTTTTTTAGATCGGCCAAGTCCTCAGTCCGTACTTGTACTCGATCCAATGTACCCCTTGTGATGTCCGGGCATAACTTCCAGGGCCTCTGCTGCCGACGCCGCTCTAGGAACTCAGATATCCCAACTAAGCCGAGGGGCGCTTCAGACTGCACAGAAATCCGGGAGGCGATAGCCAGACGGGGTCTAGCCATAGAAAGATCACTGGAGGTGTCGCTACTGAGGGATAACGAACTTCCTGACCGTGGCGGTTGCGACCTCGGCTCGACGTCCTGCGGGACACCATCATTGGCAGAGTCAAGTAATGGCGGATGCAGCCCCAGCACACTATAGAGCCAACTTGCCCGACAAGGGTACCCAACTTTCCAGCTCCATTGATGGCTGGAGAAGCCGGCTATCACCTCCGGGTACATTGTGGTCCACCTAATTGGTTTTCGTCTCAAGTCTTCATCAAATTCTCGCAAGTCGTTGAGAGCAAGCCGTAGATCGCAGACAGCCTTGGAAAAGATGAACTCCGGGAACAGCACGTTGATGGCCATCCATTTGACCTTGCGCAGCCCTCTCTTCCACGGACTCTCATTTCGTCCGGGCACGTTGAGATGCAGCACAGTCCAAGTGCAGGCAAAGATGGTGAGGACGCAGCTGCAGACAAGGTTGAGCGTTCCCCGCCTGTTGAGGCCCGCCTGCCACCCACGGTGGTGTCGATCGTATTGTTCTGGCCGGAGCTGAGGGCGTCAGCGGCCACCAAGGGCAGCACGAAGCGCAAGGCGTGGTGCGGCATAATACAGCTTGGCGACGCATGAAGGCCAAATGCAAAAGGAGCGAACAGAGCGCGGATGAGCTATGCTTAAGACGATACATAGCTCGAATGTTTGAGTTAGGATGTTGAAAAGTGGGTCGCGGGACGTGACCAATGCAAGAAAACAGCAGCACTCTGCGCGAGGAAATGAAGTTTTGACGATGCTGAACTCGGAGGCGGCACAGCCCCTTCCCCTCTTTTCATGGCTTGAGGTCCATTCACCTATGCGTGTGGCCGTGTTGCCTCCAAGTACATATGCAGGCTGGCTCTGTCCAGTCATTCACAGTTTGGACTTCAGTTGAGTCCGAGAGCGTCATTAGTCACTAAATAACATCAAGTGATAGCCCGCGGGGCGCTGCATGTACCCAGTAGCGGCCCGGTAGAACGGACCGAAGCACTCATATGCGGGCAACCAATCTAGGCGAGTGCAGGGCGTGCAGAGTACTCCGTGCGGAGTACGGCCTGCCCCTGTGCGTTCTGCCCGCGCGTGTCGAAACTCCTGGGGACCCTTCGCCGGTGACGCTTAGCCGGTGACAAGTGGCAGCCTTTTTATTGTTCGACCAAGGGAGACCTTTCCGCTTGGCAGGAAACAATAATATAGGTAATTAATCCATAACCGCTGTTCTGAGGTTCGAGGTTCCTCTTCACGAAGCTCACGAATTCGCAACTACACACGTGCAGCCCACACATGTGCCCAGCTAAGATGGTACGTGGGTAAGGACGAATCAAATGACTGTGCGGTATTATCACGGTCCGCTGGCTCATACCTCACCCAGCGAGGTAGGCAGGTACCGGCTCATGACAGGAGATCACCAACACCTAACAAGTGCAAGTACAAGATTTTGAAGGGTTCGGCGGGTGAATTGTCCATGACGCCCACGCTCCATCATATAGACGCAGGGGACGTTCTATCTGTGCGCTTATATCATAAGGTAGTTAGGTACAATTTGTCCCGCTGTTCTTCCCGTGCATGTATCCAACCCACCCCCGACGACCACCGCCTATTGAAGCCATGACACGCCCATCTCATCTTAGTCGGTAGTGCTGCCCGCAGCAATCCCGGCGTACGATGATCAAAGGCCCGTCACATTCACCCCGCCACCGACCGGCACCCACGGAGACGGGGTGCTTGCCACCTCAAGCATCCAGCTCAACTTGCCCGCGGAGAAGGGCAACCGCTTGTCCGGTTGTCCGAAAAAGCCCCATCGTGCCAGAGCAGCGGCAAGGAGAGCTTCGACGTCACCCCTGTCGCCGGGACGTCCTGTACACGTATGGTGGCCCTGCCAAGAACCCTCAGCACTTGCCCGAGCGGGCGTCAAGCCCTCCCTCGGCGTCGCGCTTGTGGCTGGCACATCCCTTAGACGAGGGTGTCTTGAACGGGGGTGGCTTGGACGAAGGTCCCTTGGGCTGGGGCCCCTTGGACGCGGAGCTGCCCTTCGGCAAGGCGCCCTTCATAAAGCCCCCGACAAAGCGCGCAGCAAGCTCTTCGCCGTCCGACTCGTCTGACTCTTCGCCGACGTCGCGCTTATGCCCAGGACGTCCCTTAGATGAGGGGCTGCCTTTCGGGAAAGGGCCCTTTATGAACCCCCCGACGAAGCGCGCAGCAAGCTCTTCGTCGTCCGATTCAGCAGATTCCGCGACGTCGCGCTTGTGCCCGGGGCGTCCCTTTGACGAGGGGCGGCCCTTCGAGATGGAACCCGGAATGAGCAGCTTGACGAAACGGGCAGCAAGCTCTTCGCCATCCGACTCGACCAACTCTTCCGTGACGTCGCGCTTATGCCCGGGGCGTCCCTTGGATGAGGGGCTGCCTTTCGGGAAGGGGCCCTTTATGAACCCCCCAACGAAGCGCGCGGCAAGCTCTTCGTCGTCCGATTCAGCAGACTCCGCGACGTCGCGCTTGTGCCCGGGGCGTCCCTTTGACGAGGGGCGGCCCTTCGAGATGGAACCCGGAATGAGCAGC
>JAMAKO010000092.1:0-15929 GCA_023628555.1 Chaetomiaceae sp. R4402 | reverse complement strand
CTTGACGAAACGGGCAGCAAGCTCTTCGCCATCCGACTCGACCAACTCTTCCGTGGCGTCGCGCTTGTGCCCGGGGCGTCCCTTGGACGAGGGACGGCCCTTCGGGATGGGACCCGGAATGAGCAGCTTGACGAAGCGAGCGTCAAGCTCTTCGGCCTCGGGCTCACGAGCCACGAGCCCGCCACTCGAGAACTGTTCGGCACCGCCGGCGTGAGCGGGGATGGGGTCCCTGGCGGTGATGGGGATGGCGGCGGCAGTGGCGACACCGAGGACGGTGGCGATTACGGTGGCGGCGTACTTCATCTTGAAAGTAGGACGGGTTTGGCGTGTTGATGTCGGGTCGGATGAAAACTGAGGTCTCGATCAACGAGTGGGGTGTTGTGGACTTTGAAAAGCAGGTTGTCAAAACGTTGGAAAGGACTGGAACGGACTTTGCCAGAAAGCCCTGGTTGAAGGAATGTGGTTGTGAAAACTGTGAGCTGATGCTGCCGAAAAATGTGGCAGATTCGGGGGGCATCGATGGACTTTTATCGACTTCGAGCAGTTCGTTAGTGCTAAGCTCGCCATGAATGGAGACGTTCCGTCCCAACCTTCCACTACAAGCCCAGGTAGAGGCCAGGTGGGATCTGTCCGCAGCCATCCGATGTTTCATGGTCGAGGTATTAGCAATGCTAATTTTGGCTCAGGAACGATCAACACAGTAGTAGGTCGGCGGAGTTCCACAACCAACTTTGCTGGACGGAGGGCCCAGAAAATAAGTTAACCTCGATCTAGGCCAGAACCCCTGCATATGCGGTGGTCAAGCAGCCCGGCTAGAAGAGCCGCTTGCCAGGGATTGGCTACATGAGCTGGAGGAGTCGGGCGCGGCCCGAGGGATGCGGCGCTATTCCGTACACTAGGTTCGCTTCCACATTGCGCCGCAAACACGCAGGTATGGAAACCATCTACAGCACCGCGCCCAAATGCCATCAACCATTTTTGACGCTTGAAGCGCGGGAGAAGGCCTGTTCAACGAGGTCCAACCGGGCGGGTTGTCTTGTCGCTTTGGCGGCTCAACTGAAACGCACCTCACGCTGCCTGCGGCCAGGGGACCTATATCTCCAAACCCGTCCATGCGCATTCGCGGCGCGCTACGCCGGAGGCTCGGTAGGATTGGGAAACTAGAAGCGAGGGCGGGTGTAGTGAATGGACATCTCCACGTAACTAGTTGACGTTGTGTACCTCTACATGTCCGCTCCGTGCCCTGTGGGTTCGGCATACCTTGAGGTATCTGGATCACCAGAGTGGTCCTACGACAAGCAAATAGAGCCGACGTTTTCAAGAAGGTGAATGGAAACCTGGCTTTATCAAGTGCGATTGAAATGACATGGATGACATCATTTGAAAGACGGGAGTTGGCAAGAATTTCAGGTTGGGATTGCGAACATGTACCGTACTTGAAGGTTTTGGAGTGAAGGCCCCCAAAATTCTTTCACTGTAGACCTTGCACTCTACCCGCCAATCTACCCCCTTTAGGACGACGAGGGCGCCGTGACCGTCTTTATTAACTACTTTACTCCTGGTAAGCTCATTCAGCAACCATCATAGTCACAAACGGGGGGCTTATTGGGGATTGTGTGGAGGCAGCCGTACTGCCGCTGGCGCCGGTCAGGGACGGCGCCCCGCGTGGAGGCGTTGTCGTGCGGCGCGCTTCGTCGAGCTGGCGACGGCGGTGTGCTACCTACACGGGCCCTAAAACCTGTTTCCGGTTGCTGGGTGCTGAAACGGGTCCTCAGCGGGCTGCCAGTGGAAGGTGGAAGAGACTTGCCAGAAAGTGGGCTTATTTCAAGGGATGGGCACCGTAAAGGTCCAGTATCCAAGTTCAGCAGCTAGGTTGGGGCAGTGCACAAAAGGAGGTCAGAGTGTGGAGTGATAGTTCTGCTGGCCGGCGGCAGTGCGAGATGCGTTCGGGGTTGATTCGTTCAGCTTGAACAGCGAGCCTGCCCGAACGATCCTGCTTTTTCAGCCTATAGGCCTTACACAGCATTAAGGACGGAGAACGATTGGAAGTGGTTCGGGTCAATGGCGCCGATTAGAGACCCGTCATGGTGTGTTTTTGAAGGCGGACACGGGACATGGCCAACAGTCAAACCCACCATGGCCTTCGAGTTTGTGAGTTAGGAATGGGAAGAAACTAGTAGTTACGTCCAATGGGTATGGCTAACAGTGGTAGCTTGCGTGGCTAATCGATGAGCTCGAAGCCGAGGATTAAGGAGGGCTGTGCTCCTCATCTTGGCCACAGCTCTACATCCAGTGGAAGCGGCCATTTTCGCCTGTGTGCTACTGAAAATGAAAGGGCTAACGTATGTGATAAGCGAGCGAGACAGACAAGCGAACGAGACAGTCAGGTAGTTTTCTGCAGGGAAGGGGAGGAAAAAGAACCTCAAAATTGTTAGAGTACACTAGTTAACAATTTTCAGGTGCTTTCTTCGTCTACCACCTGCCGAAAAATACCTGACTGTCTTGCTCGCTTGTCTGTCTCGCTCGCTTATCAAATACGTTATAGCTGAGATGGGGCTAGAGACTTACTTCTTCCGCCAGCTGCAAAAGAAGAACGACCACTACCCACTCTGTGTGGAGTACGGCCAGCTTGTGTACGTCGAAAGTTGTCAAAGACCCCAGCGACCCTGCGCTGGTGACAAGTGGCACGCAACTTCTTTCCTGGCCAAGGGAGACGTTTTCGCTTGGTAGGGAGCAATGGTGTGGTCAGAATCATCACCGCTGCCTGGGGTCCGACCTATTTTCTCGGTGAAAGTTCACAAATTCCCGCAACGCGCACATCTAGCCCTGCCGAATTTTCCAGCAGCGCTGATAGGTAAGACGCACTGCAGTACGGTATCATCAAGGTCCGCTGGCTCAATGGCAGAGCGTCTGACTACGACTGTGTGATCAGGAGGTTCCAGGTTCGACCCCTGGGTGGATCGATTCAGCATGGGGGTGCTTACCCCTGAGACCCCCTTTTTCCCCCGAGTTCACTGTGACACGTCCCACGCCTTTTCGACCCCCACCCGCAGACAATGGCATCACGGAAACTCCCCTAATCCAAATGCAACGTTTGCAAGTGCATTGTATCGTCTGGTTTACTCAATGGAAGCGTGTCGGCAGATGAAGAGTCGGCAAAACCGGGCCCGAGGGCGAAGAGACATCGACCGAGCAGTATGCTGGATCGGCCGACATGGTTGTCTCCTTGGAATGTTGCCGAACCTGAACCTATCGAACTGCATCGCCAGTGAGATTTCACAATCCTCGTACCAAGCTAGGCAGCTGCTCGGACCTCAACTGCTTCACTCGTCACCTGCACTTCGACCTTGTTCTCCCCGTCAACAGCCTCCTTGCCATGCCCATCATGCACAACCACCTTCACCATCGTCCCATCCTCATCCCCATCAATTGCCTTCCCCACCGCAGGCTGCCACACAAACGCCGCATCACCCTCCCTCCCAAAGTTGGTCTCAAAACACACTCCCTCATGCAGCCCAACAACAGGAAACAACCTGCCCTCAACCCCCTTCCGCACCACCTTCTCCAACCTAACGCCATTCTTCGTAAACCAAATCTCCCCCTTCCCCAAATCCACCCCGCACCCAACCGTATCCCCCACGCGATACCTCTGCTCCTCCCAGTACACCCACCCAATATTCTCCTCCCGATCATCCGTCGACGAGTACACCCCGCCCGTATCCGAATGATACGCCCACGACTGCGCCGTGGTCGGGATGTCGCCGCCGCCGGTCCACCAGCCGGGGAACTCGAGCGCCGCGCCGCCGAGGGTGCAGAACCCGATCCCCATCTCGGGATACTCCGGCGCTCCCTCTTTTTCCTCCAGGTCCGGAACGGGAAGCAGCGTGATCTCGAAGTAATACCCCTCCAGCTCTGCAGGCAGCGGCCGGTCCGCTGAGACACACACCCGCTTCCCACTGGTATGCACCACCCTGACCCCCGCACCCTCCTCCCCATCGGCAACTACACTCGCCGCACCGGCGGGCGTCGTGCCCGGGAACCGGCGCTCCCACTTGCTAGGAAGCTGGCCCGCCCACGCAGCCTGGCGCTTGAGGAACGCCTCGGCCTCTTTGCGGGCAAAGCGCGCCGCAAGGTCCAGCGGCGTCCAGCCGAAGCGGTCCGGGCGGTTTAGCGGCGCGTTGAGACGCCACAGTTGCGTGAGGAGGGGTACGCTGCCGTTGGCGGCGCACACGGCGACGAGGTCCGGATCGGCGGCGGCGGCGGCTGGGTCAGCGGCGATGAGCGCGGCAAGAATAGCCTCGTAGGCTTGGTTCTTGGTGGCGATGGTCCACTGTTCGTAGGCGAGCGCGAGGGCCGTGCGTGGCGGGGAGGTTTTGGTGAGCAGGGACGGGTCGGCGGGCGGGTTGGCGGCGAGGAGGGCCTGCACGCTGGCGGCGTGGCCGTTTCTGGCGGCGCGGTGGAGCGCGGTCATGCCGTTTTTGGTGTCGGCGGCGTTGATGGCGAGGCTGGCGGCGTGGTTGCCGTCGCCGGCGAGGCGGATGAGGGTGGAGACGACGTCGTCGAAACCGTGATCGGCCGCTTGGCGGAGGACGGTGCGGCCGGACCGCGAGCGTGTGTTGATCTCGGCGAGGGGGACGTTGTGCTTGACCAGCGCGTCGACGATAAGCGTTGCCGCTTTCTGGTCTTTACTGAGGCAGGCGCAGAAGAGCGACGACCAGCCGTGCTTGTCCAGGGCATTGGCCTGCTTGGTGTACTCGAGAAGGACACGCACCGTGTCCGCGTAACCGCCCCTTGCAGCGCTGTGCAGCGCAGTCCGGTGAAGCTTGTCCGGGACATCCGGGTCGGCGCCGTGTTCCAGCAAGATACGAACCAAATCGCTGTAGCCATAGCCGGCGGCCTCGTTGACGGCGGTGGTACCGTCGAGGTCGGGGTCGTCAATTTCAAGGACCTCCGACTGCAAAAGAACTTTGAGAACGTCGAGCTGGCCATTGGTGCAGACAATTTGGATTGGCCTCGCCGAGGCCGCGTTTTCCGAGTTCGTGTCGGCACCGTGTTTGATGAAGGCCTCGAGTAGCGGCAGTGGCACGTCTCGTCTGATAAGCAGGAAGTGCAGAGGCGGAAACTGTTCTGCGCTTTGCGGATGCACCGCGTTGATATCGGCTCCGTGCGCCAGCATGTGCTCGAGAGCCTCGGGGTCATCTCCGGTGCTTGCGAAGTAATGGAGCGCGGTATAGTGCTGCTGTATGTTAAAAGCACGGGTGTCGGCGCCATGGTCCAGAAACACTCGCATACGTTCGGCCGTAACCTCCCCACGTAGGCACCAGAGTTGAAAGGCACTGCCTCCGGCTCCGTGCTCGCCATTGACATCAGCGCCCGCTTTTAGCAGAACCTCCATTGCCTCAAAGCTTCCTTTTGCGCCGGACGCGGCTTGCAACGGCGTGTGGCCCTCTGACAGTTCGTCGGGTTCCCCCCCGCGAGCGAGAAGGTGCGACACCCAGCCGGGTAGGCCCAGGTACGCAGCCACATGCAAGGGTTTGTGCGGCTCCTCGTTAAGTGAGAAGTAGTTTGTATCATTCTGCTTGTCAGGGTATTCCCGCTGCCAGGCAGCAAACACCTCGGGCGTGTCGAATGCCAGCTTGTCAAGCTCGCCCATAAGAGCATGCCAGTCACCGCTTCCTGCTCGTTCCTCCTCACTCCACAGTTCCTCTGCATGACGGAAATGCCACGGCCAGTACTGAATCTCATAGCGGACACGCGGGGACTTGTCATTGTCGTCGCCATCGGTGGGACCTTCATCGTCATTGCCACGATTAGGAAGTTGAGACTCAAGGAGGTCCTCGTCGTCGACGGAGTCTTCGGTATGATAGCCATCCAGGGCTTCCTCGATGAGGGTGCGTTCTGGCTCATCTTCGCCCGAGCCGTCATCTTCCTCGTCCCTGCCGCCTATATGACTCGTCCCAGCTACCGCGTCGGCATCAGTGTCGTCATTGTCGTCGTGTTGATTCAGAGTCCCGAGGCCTGATGTCTCGGACTCGGCATCCTGCTCGAATTTTGCGCCCGCCTGCCGCAACCCCGCTCTGATTTGGAACAATGGATGGTTCAGATGCCTGAGGCACGTCAAAGCCATCTGCAGATGGGCCTGCTTGAGATCAATATGCAGTGGCTTGGCTGATACGCGGCTGGCCCCACATTTGGAGCAGAAGGGCTCGTGATCCTGGTCCTCGTCTTCGTCTTCGTTCTCGTCGGACCTAATGAAGAAGTCGGCGGCCGCCGCCGCGTCAGTTTCGCACAACCAGACGTGACCATTTGGGCCTGGAAACATTTGCAGAAATGGGTCGGCGGCAGCTCGGAGCTGCTCGATCTCGAGCCGCGAGATGGGCGGGAACTCGGCCTCGATGTCGTCCTCTCCGTCTGCGTCGTCCTCAGGAGGGAGGTCGTAGGTTCCCTGAAAAGCGTCCATCACCTCCCTGGCATATGGAAAACCTGGAAATTCGGGACAAGGTAAGGTCCAGGTGAGGGCGGTACGAAGTAGGTCCAAATAGTTTGGGCTCATCTTGCTCAGCGCCTTGCTGTACGTATCGCTCGTGTCATCCGGCAGATCCTCCAATCGGCGGGACAAGGGCCTTTGGAAGGGTTCCCGCATGAACGGAATGGCGGCGTCCCCAATGTAAAGAAATCGACCCCGGGCCTTTTCCAGAATTGCCTCTTTCGCAGCCTCCTGCTCGGCTGATGACAAGCCGGGAATGCCCTTGAGGGCGTCAGTCAGGACCAGTTCAATATCCTGCCGGTTGCCGTACTGGACCTCAATGTACGAGTCAGGCGGAAGATCCAGTTCGTTGAAGAACTTGGTCGCTGTGGCGCATGCGACAAGAATGTGGACGTAGATTCCTGTCCTGTCGGAGACCGTGGTCATGAGGCCCTGGAGCTTTTTGAGAAGCTCCTCCTGGTTCTTCTCGTCCACGGCGATCTTGTCCAGCCCATCCAAAATAAGAACCACATTCTTCTTGAGGAGGGAGGCAATCCGTGAGAAGGCGTCCACAAACTCTGGCAAGCCAGTGGAATCCGTCCTCATGTGGGTTGGAAGAACGTCGTTTTTCGCCTTCGCCTTCTTGAACACATTGTTGCATGTCTCGAGCAAGCCTACGCTGTCCTCACCCTGGACAGCCAAATCGTACAGCTGGGCCAGGAAAGTGCGGCAGATGCTGTCTGCTGTGTAAGACTGGGCGTTGTTGACTCCGACACCGCCTGCTGTGCTGCCACACGTAACGTACAGCAGTGCAGGGTCGGATTCGGCGGCGAGCGTGATACGGTCTGCAATGGCCGCCAGGACAAACGACTTTCCAGACCCTAACAAAAGTTAGCAAGAAACGGCCCACGATCCATCGAGCCTAGGAGATTCCACCGTACCTTCTGGACCGGTAACACAGAGCATGGCGGTGGATGCCGACTCAGCCCACTGCAAATACAGAGGTTCCTCGAGTATCCATTCGCAGGTTCCAGGGTAGATCCCATCGATGGTATCCGCCAGAACAGCGAAGAACCCCTGTAACGGATTGAGAGCTTCCTGGAACGTCTGGAAATCCTGGACAGCGTAGTCCCACTGAGACTTGCGCTTGGTCGAGGCCTTGATGTCATCCAAGCCCTTGATGAGAGTGTCGAACCGCGCCATGGCGTCTTGGTGGAGCTTTTGCTGCGTCTCCTGGAAATCCTGGATGTGTCTGACAGTCCCCTCAATCCCCACCAACACGGCGGACACGCCCTGAAGCTGGGCCAGCGTCTTGTCCTGGAAGGCGCCCTGGCTCTCCTCGAGGATCTTCTTCTTCAGCGTTGCGACGGTGGCGAGCTTGTCCTCAAATTTGGCCTTCGAAATGCCAAAGAAGTCCTTGAAACCGTGCTTGATGCGGGTGAGGGCACCAGCCGTCAAGTGACGCTTGATGGCAAAGGAGAAGTCCAGCACGGCGGCGTAGGCGCTGATGACGTCCTGGAAGAGCTTCTCGACCAGGTGACTGGGCTTCCACTGCGGCTTGGACCGCTCGTCATACAGACGGTCGTAGTGGCGGACGATGATCATAATCTCGCTGATGTCGCTCAGGCCAGAGCCAAAGAAGGTGTACAGGTCGTAGTTTGTGTGGATGGCGGTCAGGGTCAGCTTGACGGCGTACCAGGCCATGCCAACGCTCTCGGGAGCGCCCTTGGTGACGAAGTCCCCGGCGGCCACGAAGTTTTCGATGTTGGACATGATGTTGGCAACCCATGACTGCGGGATCTCGACGTCGCCGAGCTTGCGGCCACCATACTTCTTGCCGGCATCGGTCTGGAGCGCCTCGGCGGCCTGTTTTGTCTCTTCTGGCGTTGCTCGTTCGTGCAAGAATTCGGCCAGGAGTTCGAGGTCTTTGGACCCGGCGTGGCGGTCCGCGGCATCCTTGCGAAAGCGGTCCAGGGCCTCGTCGTACAGACTGCGCGCCTCTTTGGCCTTTTCCTTCTCCTTGTCCATTCTTCCTGAGAAGAAAAAGGAAAGACAATGAGTAGAGACGAAAAAGAAATCAAGAAGCACCAGCAAAGTATGGAGTAAAAGCTACAAGAAGGGGTGAATAGAAATTTAGGCAAGGAGGAGCTACTGTGTAAGAACGACAAAAAACACCATCCTTATGAAAATCGAAGCGGCATCGCCGTGCTTGGGCACAGAGCCCACCTAACGTACAAAAAGCGGATTCCATTTTGTTGTTGCAGCGTTGATTTGTTGCTGAGACCCTGGCATGGTCCTTTTGGTTTCACCACCGCTAACTTAACCGCAATCGGGTGTCAACAGCGCTGAAACTGCAGGTGCGACTGGCCATGGCGGACAGCTGACCGTGGCTGCCTGGCGACCCCGCTTTAGTCAGATTTTGGTGTTGCGACATCTCGGTCAAACTGGGAAGGAACCTGAACTCTTCCTGTCCACAACAACTGATCAACCCTCGCTGCTCTGACCTTCGCCTGTGTGCCCACCTCACCGTGTCCTGAAGAGCCGCAGGGCAATGACCTGATCTTCGAATGGCCAGGCCGGCATCGATGCAGCCAGCTGGCGGAGTGCGCACCATGTCCTTCCCACGACGTGCCATCGACGATCAATGCTGGCGTCAGCACACCGCAGACTGCGCTAATCGTGGCCCCGCGAAGGTCTCACGGCATCAGCATGAAATATTTGGGCAGAGGTCAAAATGAAGGACCCCGTATGAGCAAGCAGCTGCAGCCAATATGTATGTCTTTTTTGTTTGGACATGGTGAAGAGCTATGGTACACACCATCCCCGACCTAAACCCGGTTTCTCTCAACCGAAACCACCAGGCAGAGATACCCGGTGTGCTCCCGGCGGCTCCGTCCAGAGGACAAACGACCGGCGCGATAATCCCACCCATTGAGTCATTGGCGCGTCGCTTACTTGGACAGGAGCGAGACGATGGCGTTGTACGCGGCCTTGGGCTGCCAGTTGCTGTCGAAGAGCAGCGGGTTGCCCTGCGGGCGCCACGAGTCCTGTACGTCGCACAGTCAGCCACCGGTCCAGCACAACCCGCAAACTCAAAGACGAGGACAAGAGAAAGACTTACAGGGTCGCGCACACCCCACACGGTGATACCAATGCACTTGGGCTCGTCGAGGCAGCCCTGGGTGACGGTGGTGTAGTCGTTGGAGTTGTTGCCCTGGATGTCCAACTCAGTGACCGCCACCTCGCCGACGCCCGACGCGGCGAGGGCCTTGATGGCGCCCGCGAGGCCGCTGCCCTGGCCGGCGTTGATGTGGCCCTGCGTGCCGATGCCGTTGAGCGGGACGCCGGCGGCGAGCCACTTCTTGACGTGCGCGACCATGCCGTTGGTCAGCTTGGCGTAGTCAGGCTTGTCCAGGTTGTAGTCGTTGATGTACAGCTTGGCGTCGGGGTCGGCGGCGTGCGCGGCCGCGAAGGCGACCGGCACGAACGCGTCCTGGCCGAACACGTTGGACCACAAACTGCTGCGGACGGAGCCGTCCTCGTTGAACATCTCGTTGACGACGTCCTGCGTGCAAGTGGTTAGCAACTCGTTCAAGCTCATCAGGGTCGGGAAAGGCTGGCGAGGGGAAGACCTACATAGCCGTAGATCTTGCCCTTGTACCGGGTCATGATGGTGGTGATGTGGTCCTGCAGCGTCTTGGTCAAGGTGCTCTTGTCCTTGATGTTGCTGACCCAGCCGGCGAGCTGCGAGTGCCAGACGAAGGTGTGGCCGCGGATCGTCTTGTTGTGCTGCGTGGCCCAGTTGACGAGGTAGTCGGCCTGGCCCCAGCTGTAGCTGTTCTGCTGCGGGTGGATGCTCTCCCACTTCATGCTGTTCTCGGGCGTCACCTGGCCGAAGTTGGCGTCGATGATGGCGGCGTTCTTGCCGGACGACAGGCGGCCCTGGTCGGCGCAGGTGCCGAAGTAGTGCTTGCCCTTGGCCTTGAACAGCTTATCAATGCTCTCCGAGGCCTGGCGGTTGTCGAGGGCGGGCGCCGCCGAGACGGCGAGCGGCGCCACGAGGAACATGAGACTGGCCTTCATGGTGATGGCAGGTTGCTACAGAACACTGAGAGATGGATCTGTTGACTCTGCGTGCTGAACCAGCACCGACTGGCCTCCTGCGAGCGGGCGCTGAATTTGTTTATATACGTCCAACATATGCTCGCCCCTGGGCATCCCGGAAGCTGGTCCCTGCTGTTAATCTTCTTCGCAATGCATCCGAGCCGTTCAAACTCTCGGGCTTCCCATTTCCAGAGGGGCCACCCTCCGCATTCCCCAGCTTCCGAGCGCACTCACACGTGTACGTACCTGCCGATCCCTCGTCTCCTTTCCACTTACATCATGACCCGGCACTCAAAGCGGCAAAGGGGCCACTCAATGCCGGCATTCGTGTGGGGCCCCGCAACGCATCCCCAGTCCTTTCCCCCAATTTCTTGTTTAGCCGTGCCAGCGACTCGACGGATAAAAGAGGCGATCCCCGTTTTGCCAGATTCCGTTTCATATACATTCTATATCCCTCCCCTGCCTCCGTCGTCAACCACGACTCTCTCCATGAACACCCCTTACAAACCTTGTCACTCGCACAGCACGCGCCCCAATGACCAAATGCCCCCAAGAAATGTCCGCGGACAGTGAGTGGTGGATGAATATATCAGAAGCCAAGCGCCAGTCATATGGCCGCCGGAACTACCGATTCTTGGCCACATATATACTCCATTGCAACGACAAGCTCTTGGCCCCAGATCAGCCTCCCGCGCCGTCGATCTGGGAGGCCCCGTCCCCGCACCGCCACGTTCAAGCGCAGCTCGCCGCCCAACATGTACTTGCGCTCATCAATGCATATCCGAGGCTCGCTGACAGGCTCACGCACGGCACCGAATGCCCCGAGATCATATCAACCGCGTAACCGCCCTGCCGGGATACAACACTCTGAGGGTGAAGCTGACCCTGTTCCTGCGGGAACATTAGAAAATAAACACCCCGGTCTTGGCTACACTCAACCATCGCTCGGTCAGTGGACGGACTTGCGTTAGAGAGGACGATTCGCCAATCTCTCAGTGACCCCCCGTGTCATGGCCAAGCACATTGCCTACGGACTTAGTTTGCGAACCCGGTCACGAGTTCAAAATGTCTAGATTTAAATCCCTGGGTACATTTCCCTTCGTCCGCCGACTCCGCCAAGCTTGATGGCCAAGCCGGGAAACCGATCCCCAGGTTCCACGTCAACCACGATGACGATCCGTGGCTCGTGCGAAGAGTAGATTTCCCCGCGGACCCAGAGCCCAGCGACCCCTTCCAGTTGCTTCTAGAAAAAGGGCCGTATTGTGTAGGTAGTGTACCATAGTAGGGTAAAACAGATGGAACCAAGCCGGTGGTGTGACAGACAGGGGCCATACCACATTGTTGTACACAGTAATTACCTGCAGGCAAAATAGCGGACGGAAAAAAGGGGTCACTCCTGAGCAATCCTGCCACAGAATGGGTTCCCTTGTATATGTCAATCCAAACCCAGCCAGACGCCCTTGATGCATGCATATCTACCATACATAGTACACATCAACATATCTATGATACACTACAAACCACATACCCCTCTCGAAGTGACACAAACTCGCAACACAACAGCCGGGACATACCAGCCCACTCCAAGCCAGTCGCTTACTTCGCCAAAAACTTCTGGAACGCCGACTGGTCAATAATAACGTTGCCGACGGCGCGCAGTCGCTTACGCCCCGCCTTCTGTTTCTCGAGCAGCTTGCGGCGGCGCGAGATGTCGCTGGCGTGCAGCTTGGCCAGCACGTCCTTGCGGAATGGCTTGATGGTCTCGCGCGCGACGATGCGCTTGCCGGCGGCCGCCTGGATGATGATTTCTGCAGAGCAACAACAAGCATGTTAGCATTCCGTAACGTGGCGCCGGAAGAGTGCTAACGGGGGGATTGAGTAAATACGCACCAAACATTTGCCTCTCGACGTGCTCCTTGAACTTGGTCACCCACTGCCGACCAAGCCTGTCGACCTGACTCGCGTGCACGACACGGGCAATGGCATCCACAGGCTTCTTGTTAACGAGCAAGTTCATCTTGACAAGATGGCTCTCGCGCCACCCCGCGTCCTCGTAGTCGAGCGTGGCATACCCCTTTGTGGCGCCCTTGAGCTTGCCGAACAGGTCATCCACCAAGCTCGACATGGGCACCTCGTACTTGAGGATCACCTGTGTGGCGTGGAAGAACTCGATGCTCTTCTGCACGCCGCGCACGCCCTCACAGATCTCGATCACCCGCCCGAGGTACTCCTCGGGCAGGGTAATCGTGGCGCTGACAAAGGGCTCGTAGATGGTCGCCTTGCGCATGCGCACGTCTTCGCCGTCGGGGAACTCGGCCGGGTTGGTGATGATGGTTTCGGAGGCGCCGCTGTTCCAGACAACCTTGGTCGGGACGGCGGGCTCGGTGATGATGATGTCGGCGCCGTGTTCCTGGCGCAGCCGATCCTGGAACACCGAGCAGTGCAAGCTCCCCAGAAACCCCAGCCGCCACCCTGCGCCAAGCGCCTCCGAGAAGTCCTTCTGCAGCGTCACGCTGCGGTCGTTGAGCACCAACTGCCCAATGCTGTCGGCCAGCTTGTTGTAGTCGCCCTGGTCGGTCGGGAACGCCGCCACAAACACCATCGGCTTGGGCTCCTCAAACCCGGGGTACGGCTCCACCTTGTCTTCGGCTCCCACCGTGGTGAAGGTATCCCCAATCTTCGCGTCCTGGATCCGCTTCATGCCCGGGTTGAAGAACACATATCCGACCTGTCCCGCGCGCAGCACCTTTTGCGGCACCTGGTTCGGGTACTGAATCCCGACCTCCCCGACGGTGTACTCATTTCCCGTCCCCAAACTGACCAGCTTATCCCCAGGCCTCAACGTCCCATCAAACACCCTGACCAGCAACACCACCCCCTTGAACGTATCATACCACGAATCCACAAGCAGCATCCTCAACGGCTTGGCCGTGTCCCCCACGGGCGCAGGCACATGCTCAATGACCGCGGGCAGGATCTCCCCGACCCCCTGCCCGGTTTTCGCACTCACCCGCACCGCAAACGAGGTATCCAACTCAAAAACACTCTCCAACTGCCCCAACGCACGGTCGACATCCGCCGTCGGCAAATCAATCTTGTTCACGACAGGGACCAGCGACAGGCCCTGCGCGAAGGCGAGGTAGAAGTTGGCGACGGTCTGCGCCTGCACGCCCTGCGACGCGTCGACCAACAGCAGGGCGCCACCGCAAGACGCGTACGAGCGCGTCACCTCGGCGCGGAAGTCGACGTGCCCTGGTGTGTCGACCAGGTGCAGCAGGTAGTCGAGGCCCGTGGACGGGTGGCGGTAGATCATGGTGCAGGTTTGGGCCTTGACGGTGATGCCGCGCTCGCGCTCGACGTCGAGTTTGTCCTGTCCCACCACCACGGCAGTACTGAGTCAGAAAGATGTAAAAGGGTAGAATGTGGGTGGAGGGAATAGTGCAAATGGGGTATGTGCATACGAGGATCTGTTTGTTGGCGTCACTCGCCGAGATGGTGCCCGTGTGCTCAAGCAGGCGGTCGCTGAGGGTGCTCTTGCCGTGGTCGATGTGAGCGACGATGCAGAAGTTGCGGTAGCGCTCGACGGGGATGGCGGCAATGCGCTGCTCGAGCTCGGCGGCGCGGCGTTGCTCGGGGCCGTCCTTGGCAGTGCTGGCCAGGCGGACATGTTGGTGCTGTCGTGGTAGTGGCCAGCTTGGAGGTTGATGTGGGCGTGTTGGCGTCACGGCAAGGAGTTCGCATCTGGAACAATTCGTCGGTGGCTTCGTTACGAAACACCGCGCGCCCAAGACATGGCTACCTCGGACTGCTGCTCTGAGACCTCGCTGCGGCCGCGCGAATGGCTGGATCCCGCCGACCCTGAGCGGCAGAGGCGGCGCCCATCGCACACGCCGTAACCATGGTCCCATCCGTGTGTCCAGACCCGGTGCGCCCCGCATCCAACTGGCGCTCCTGAGTCGTGCGATGTCGTGCTGCGACAGTCGGGGGATGTGTGTCGAGGTGTCGTGATTGGGGGATGCAGAAACCCAATTTTGGGAGCTGCACGCGACGCCAAGATGGCTCGTCCCGCGTCGACATCCTTATCTTATCAGCATCCTCAAACACCAGGGAGCGACTCAAGCAACCTCAACCCGTACAGTCGAACTGGTCCCTGAAGTACAGCAGAAGAGCTCATCATTATGGAAGGTATAGACAGAATAGCGAAATATGTACGGCTACTTCGAGCAATGAATATACGCACGCCCGTCTCAGTCTCTGCGCGCCATGCCATGGGCTTGGGCAACGAGGTATTCAACGCTCTCCAAATGTCCGCCTCCCCGTCATCCCTCGTCTCGTTCCCCGTCGTGGCATCTCAATTATGGGGCCCATGTCGGCCACGTCAGCTTCTGCGTTTCTCATCTTGTCGTTCTCCCCCAGGCACATCGCACAGTGCACTCAGCGTGTCGCTGATCCTCTCCATCCGTTACTTCACTCTCTCTCAGCCCTCACTCTTCCCCGACGCCGCTTTGTCATGGCTCCCGCAACAGGAACACCAATTCGGGTAGTTTACGCGAGCACCCACTCACTGCCGCGCTTCAGGAACTTGTCCATCAGCAGCGCCATGTCGGCGATGGCGAACCGGCAGACGTAGAACGCGAAGAACTCGGCCGCGTGGCGCGTGCACAGCTCGAGGCCGACCTGCGTCTTGTCTGCGTGCCGCAGGCCTGGGTCCTCCACCTGGCGGGCGATCTGGTCTGCAAGCAACAAGTTAGTCTCCTCATTAACCCCTCAAAACCTGTCGCAACCGAGAGGTAAGAAAAAGAACAGTGTACTCACCAACCGTCTGCGCGGCATCAAACAACCTCGCCAGCGACGCCATGTAATTCGCCTGCGGCCCCGCAAACGCCACACTGCCCACATCCCTCTTCGCCGGCCGACTTGTCGGGTGGCTCGTCATCGGCAACGACAGCAGCAGCACCTCCTTCCCGCTCCCCGCTGCGCCCTCACTCAAGTTCGTCGAGCTCGCCCCTCCCCCCCCGCCCGCTCCCCCTCCACCACTCCCCCCCTTCCCTCCATACGACGCGCCCCCCGCCGCCAGCGCTGGCAAATTCGCCGAGCTATTCTTACTCCTCAACCTTCTCCACGAAAACCCGCCCGCCTTCCCCGCCACACTCGCACTCCTCGGCATCCCGCCACCCCCTCCCCCACCCTCACTCACCCCTCCATCCCCCCCAACACCACCCACACCCATCCCCACCCCGACATTCGCCGCCGCAGCATCCTTAAACAACCCCCCGACCCCCCCCACCCCCCCACCAAACCCCAACCCCCAAAACACCCCCCCATTACCCCAACCCATACCACCCACCAACGGCCACAC
>JAMAKO010000091.1:0-116017 GCA_023628555.1 Chaetomiaceae sp. R4402 | reverse complement strand
AGAGCTCTCGAACGCACGTGTTTTTGTCGGTTTTGGCTGGGTTTTCGTTGACTTCACTCTTGGTAAGCAAAATTCTTTTAGCAAGCCTATATAATGCGATACTACATTGAAGTTAAAGAAGCTTATCAAATTAGAAGAGGAGGCTATTATGCAATATATCGTTGAGCTATATTAGTAAGGATTTCCACTAAGGCTGTATAGTGTGGAAGATATAGCTAACCAACTACTACGCATACGCAACGCGCCCCCTATCGGCAAGCTCTAGGCCTATCGATTTGTTAAACGCTAGCTAGCCCTCTATATACATTAGTCGCGTCGCTACGACTACTAGAGAGCCAAGTGCGAGGATCCAAAGGTTATTAGCGAGTGGTTTACCCTCATATGGAACGTTAAGGCTAAGTATAGCATTATAGATAACGATATCTACAACTTTAACGAAACGGGGTTTATAATGGGCATTATCTATGCGGGCATAGTAGTTACGACCTTAGATAGCTATAGCAAGGCGAAGCTAGCCTAGCCTAGCAACCACAAATGGGCGACGGTAATCCAGAGCGTCAACGCACTTAGCTAGGCCATCCCTCTATTCATTATCTTAGCCGCGCAGTACTACCTCGCTAGCTAGTATACTAAGTGCAACCTCCTAGCCGATTAGCATATTGCAACTACTAACAATAGCTAGACTACTAATATAGTAGGCCTAGATTAGATTAAGCACTTCGACTACTATACAGCGCCCTAGGCAAAAGGCACGTACTAGTTGTTGATCCTCGACGGCTATGAGAGCCACTACTCGACCAAATTCGAGCTCTATTGCTAGAAAAATAACATTATTACGCTCTATATACCTCTACATTCCTCGCACCTACTCTAGCTACTCGATATTGGCTGCTTTGGGCCGTTGAAGAAGGCGTATAGTCGCTAGGTCGAGGGCTTAATATGGATGTATATCAATTACGTTAGCAAGCTCGAATTCCTCTGTAGCTTCCGCGAAGCCTTCTTCGCCTCGATAATGGAGAAGAACGTCTAGGGCGGCTTTGCGGGTACCGGCCTTGTGCCGTACAATCTAGAGAGGGTAATATCTAAGCTAGATATCAAGCTTTATACGCCAACACCCCTAAACTTGTAGGCCGGCATATCACAACCTTAGGTCTTCTAAACGCCATACAACCCCTAGAAAGCCAACGCATAGTTAACGCTTATCAAGACTCATATCGTTAACTATTAGAATAGCTCCCTAACCTCAATGTTAGCTACTATAGACCAACTAGCCAAGAGCACAACGGCTATAATGCACCAGATAGCTCTTCTTACCATAGAGGTCTCTTCGCTCTACAAGGCTAACAAGGCACTTAGTAAGCGCTAGAGAGCTAAAAGAACTCGCGTATAGCTTGGAGGATCACTTGCAGTATAAAATGCAAATAATTAACTAGGCTAGAAGGCTATAGGTAGAGAGGGAGCACAAGAGATATAGCTAGATAATAGTGGTGTAGGGGAGGGCTATATAAGGGTTTAGTCCTATAGTATATGTGGCAAGCCTAGCTATAATGCCTGTACATGCTAGGAGGCTACAGAAGCATCTAATTTAGCTATTTCTAATATAATTATTGTAGGTTCCTAGTATTGTTGTATTGCAATTGATAGTTATTGTTGTTAGGTAGAGGTGGGTATACAACCTACTAATATATATAACTCACTAATAAAGTATAGTATCTTAGGGCACTTCGCCTAGATAATGGTTATCTAAGGCGCTAAAGGATGATAATACGACGCTGCGCCTAACCCCGGCTCCTACACATTCGGCCAGCCTGAAATTTCAGCCTAGCAGCGCCAGGATAACTAGCAAATCGAGCAGCCGCAAGTGGTTTTCTATAGGGCTAGCTATACTAGCCTTAAGAGTCTCTCCCTTTAACCCTACCCCCAGCGCGCAGGCGTGCGAGCGCGCACGCGTTGCGCGCCAGGCTAGTAATAGTAAGAAACACCAAAGCCAAGCCAACCACACTGGCTATCGTCTACATTATTCTATTACTAACCACTATATTATTAAGATATATTAGAATTAGAATAGACTAGCTTAATCCTAGCCTAGTTCAGCGCGTTAAGAGGAAGGTCTCGGCTATTGTCGAGAGATATCTACTTAACGACTAGAAGGTCACGCTTAAGAATACCCACAAGGCATATAAACCAAAGTAGGCTAAATAGATAGTTAGTTAGTCAGTCTATCTAGGCAGGCTAGGCTATTATAGAACCTTAGTAGCTAATAGGGCATATAATATAGGAATAGTATAAGTCTCGCTTCTCTAAGATCCCCCCTAGTTAGCTAGTAGAGTACTAGATAGGTAGAGCCCTACCTAGCTACCTTATTAATAAGGGCAAGCTAGTACTCTTTCTCAATAAAGAGATTGCCTTCTATACTCCTAAACGTAACAAGCATCGTAAGGCCAAGATATAACGGTTTAAAGCAGAAGGGAGGAAGCTTAAAAAGCGAAAGCGGGAGAGCCCGTTACTACCGTCGTTAACTAGAGTAGCTACAGCTAATGTAATTATTATTAGCGGGAGTCTAGCTAAGGATCTAGAATCGAACTTAGACTTGGACGTCGGCAAACCTAGTTAGAACTCAGCTATCTACACCTCTACACTTAAGCTATAGTATAGTACTATACAACTATACTCTAGCGCTATTATCAACCTCTATATATAGTAAAAGACAAGAGGCGAGAATCTAGCTCTGCATCCCAATAGTCTAGCAAAGAAGGCGCTAATGCGGTATATCCTCTATAAGGCTACTTGCTAGAGCCAAAAAGAGTAGGCAAACTATATTCTAAATACTATTAAGAATAGCTATTTACTAGCTAAGATCCCTAAGTATATAGCAGTAGCCTAGCGGTTTAGCAATATAAATAGTAGCTTTTATATAAACGTCGACTTCCTTCTCGGCAACTATATACTTCTATAATTAAGTAATAGGCTACTATTTAAGCTAGCCAACTATTTTTATCTAGATTTACTAAAGGAGGGTATTAAGATAGACACCCCAATAAAGGCCTTTATTATTCTAATAAACTAGAGGAAGATAAACTAGTATAGCTAAGTCGAATATAGCTCTTATCTATAGCATTGCGATTTAGAGGCTTGCCTTATTAGCTAGCTTGCCTTCTAGCTTTTCTTCTATTAGCAAGCTAAGAAGACTACTACTAAGCTATTCCTAGATTTCAGCTAGCTAGAGCTATAGTATCGTATAAAGATCCTACACTATAGCAAGGCTAACTATATAGGGCAGCTATCATATACAATAGCCTACAAGTGGACTTTAGACTTCTATAATATATATAGCATTACTATAAGCAAGGCCACTTACGTACTAAGAGTAGTAGTAGCGTAAAATGCTAATATAGTAGGAGTGTTAGATATATAGGTAAGACTATTGCTATATACTAGTTCGCTTAAAGATAGCCTAGCTATATACTAAGGTTCTTACTAACTCTCTATTTTATATAAATAAACTAGATCCAACGTGCTGGCTAATAGAAGAATAGCGACTAGATAACTAGCTATTATATAACGACGCTACTATTCGAGTTTATACGCGCTATAGCGAACTTCGAGCCTATATAGGCTAGCAGTTACTATATACTAAGGGCAATAGTATAGCTAGAGCTATAGTTATACTTATAGATCTAGCTAGATCTAGATTACTAGCGTAATTTCAAGGCTAATAACAAGGCTACTAGTATATACATCGAGCTATTATACTAGCTACAAGACGTCCTATTGCAGGATACTATATTCTTAATAGCTAAGTATCTAAGGCACCCCGTCTTCTAAAATCTAGTATTCTAGTTACCCTAGTTCAACGCCTTTGCTACTAAGGTTAGAGAGGCCGTTTAAGAGAGCTTTAAAGACAACTACAATATAGCTATTAAAAAGGTAATCCCTAAGGTCTTAGAGAAGCTTAAGAGCTTAATAGCTTACTAGTTTACTATTAAGAAGGTAGTAGAGAGAAGGCACTTAGAGTTAGTTCAAGAGATTAAACAGTTAAAGGCCTAGATTGCTAATATATATTAAATAGAGTACTAAGTCGTTACTACCTTTACCTCTAAGAGGTAGCTATACTATACTAAGCAATTTATATACTAGTAGAGCTACTATAAAGCCTCTCTATCGCTACCTAGGCTACTATACTAAAGACTAGTAACGCTATTAGCTAGACTTCTACTTACTACTATCTCTCGGCTCAACTATAGAGCTAATTCAATGCTAGCTACCTATATAGGAGCAGCCGCTATCTCTAGCCCTATAGTACTTAGCGCGCTAGCTATAATATTATTATTATTATTTCCTACACCGATATGCCCGTGGGCGCGCCGGTCCTTCCACTGCTAAGTACAAAGGAAACCGTGCCGTATAGGCCGGGTAAAAACCTCTGTCCACCACTGCGTAGCCACTGCCTATGGATCCTTCCTACTACAAAAGAACGGAGGCCCTTGGCCGGCCTCCGGGCCCCTAGCCTTCTATAGCTTCTAGCTCTAGCCTTCTGGCTAGGCTATATTCTAGTAGCCAGCCAGTGTCCATCAGCCAACCGAGGACCCTCCGGACAAGCCTAGTGCTTCGGGCACCTACCCCCCGTAATACGGTCTGTAGGTCCCAGTGTGATCGTATCTCTTGCCGCTGCCAGGGCCTCTGTTTCGGTGGGTTGGGGCACCACACCACTAGGTGCTCCACTGTCTCCCTCCCCTCCCCACACCCGCAGTAGGGGGTACGGACCTCTGGGACTTTAACCCTAAAAAGGTAGTCTCGAAGGCCTATATCCCCTATACGGGCCTGGGATAGGAGGCTGCTCTGGGCCTTCGTTAGGCCCTCGTGCTTCTTCAGGGCTCTGTTGGTAAACAAAAGGCTTAGGGGGTCTTCGTCGGCCATCCTCCTACTGCCAGTACCTTCTTGGTTGGCTCTGTAATGCTCCCACCGGGCCTGCCAGGCTAGTTCGACAACCTCGTTGGTGTTTAACTTCCTGTTTTTCCTCTCCCCTGTTTTCCACCTCTAGGCGGCCCACTTGTCGACTAGTATAGCGGCTTGTTCAGTGATCGTTGGGCCCTGCGGGCCTTGCCTAGGGCGCTAGCTATAATAGTCGTGTGGTAGAGCCCGCTATAGATTAGATTCCTATATACGCTTTGTATAGTTGGAGACCTATATTAGCTCTAGCGCTATAGGCTTGCTATAATACCCTCTATCAACGAGCTTGAGAAGTAGTAGGGCTTGCAATAGCGCCTATACAATAAAAGGCAGCTCTTCTCTATATAAAAGGTCGTTATAGATAAGGTTATATAGCTTGCTAGTACTTAGGGATAGCTAGAGAAGGACGTAGTCTAGAAAGTCGAGAAGCAGTGTATCGAGGCTAGCAACCTCTCGCTAGATGCCTTAGTAAAGTATATAAAGGCTAGACGATAGTTGTATAGAAAGAAGCTATCTTCTAACTATACGAGACTAAATATATAGCAATAAAGGCTTATCTCCCTTCTCTTATATAGTAGCTATTAAGCTTCTAGGCTTCTTCTCTATTAGACTAGATAGAGGTTACATTCTATTGTATCTTACAGGCTTGTTAAAGCGCTATAGAAGCGTCTATCCATCTATCTATCTAGATAATAACTATACTATTGCCCTTGAAAGTCGACCGAAAGAGTACTAACCCTAACTCTAATAGCGCTCTACCTCTAAAAGGCCATATAGAAAACCTATTAATCGCAAATATCTCGGCAACGATAGTAATATACAGCTTACAAGCTATATCTCGCAATTGATCTAAGCTATATATATACCTATACCTACTAACTTATTTTTTTAGTCTTTTGTATAGCCGGCAATTTTTCTTTTCCAGGCGGCCGCCCAGCTGCCCCTATATAGTAAAAGTGTTATTTCAGGGCGGAGCCGTCACCTGCGGGTCATCCGGCGGATCACCCACCCAAAATGCCCTGAGATAACACATCGTTATCCGACATTCCCCCTTCCGCTTCATCAAGTTTATAATGTTATACTTTGTTGCGACTCCTGTCTAGTTCTTGAGGTGAGGAATTTCGTGGTCATCTCGTACACAGATCGGCAAGATACGGTATAGTAAATATATGAATTGAGTAAACTTTTGTCAAGCAGGGCAACCCTGATCTATGCTAGGCCTGAATCCATGACGGCCCGTCGCTACGTCGCTGACGGCCGGGGTATATACCTTGAGATGCCTTCCTCTTCAGTCACGATCCCTTACACAAACAACCTCGGGCCTCAGATACCCCAGCTCGGGTCAAGCGGATCCGCGTACAATAGAAAAGAAACTCCGCGTCAGCGGGAAGTGCCTCGGCCCGAACTCCCACAAACTGGTAGCCCACATGCCGGCCGTCCTTTTCCATCCCTCATACGGCACAGCAACGGCATCTGCTGATTGCGAGTGTGTCGTGGTAGCGTGAATCCCGTGTCAGGTTAAACCCCGCAACTTCATGGCACCTGGATAGCATCCATGTGCGGACAACTCTCGTCCCTCGCTTGTCGCATTGTACAGAGCGTGGTATGTTGAAAACAAATTTGAATTGGTGTAACCCAGCGCTCATACGTGGAGCACCGCACCGCCCGTCTCGATAGCTTCGATCTCGGCAGCAGTGAGGGGCTGGCGGTGGAAGCGGGACGGGAGGTCGTTGCGGTCGAAGAAGACGCCCTTGGGCGGGACGATGGGGCCGAGGGCGGAGCCAGCCGCGCCGCCAATGCCGGAGTCAGCCCTGATGCTCTTGCGCAGCGGGCCGAACTGCTGTGCGTGGTCGCGGTAGGCGCTGAAGGAGGAGTGGGAGGAGCCGCTCGTGAAGGAGGACGGAAGGGAATGGGTCGGCGAGGCGGGATGGGGCTGGGGGGAGTGGTCGACGGAAGCTATGTCAATGCTCAAGTCAGCGTGTCTGCCTCTCGGCAATGTTCGGACATCTCGTCCGCATCGGACAGCTCGGACGTACCAGGGACAGTGCGCTTGCCGATGAATCTGATGGAAGGAGTGCGCTCGGCGTGCGCGGCAGCCTGGCGAAGAGCCCGTGTGGCGAGCATGGTTGGCGATGTGGAAGGAATGCGGTCCGAGGCGCGCAATGGGGTGCACGACACTGATGTTACCTGACTTATCGGGCAGCGATAAGTGCGGCAAATGCGAACGAGAGGTTTAAGCTGCTCAAGCTTCAATCCTGCTGCTTCGCCTTTCTCTCCTCGCAACGATGCGAGTTGCTTGTCCGATCGAGTCGCGCAAAGAAGCAACTTTGAGAAATGATTGCGGGGCGGCGAACGGACGGAGAAGCAATCGAAGGAGGAGAGTTGAGGGCTGGCGAGCGGATTGCTGAGCGGAGGTGGGAGGTGGGAGGTGGGTGGGATGGCGGATGGTGGTGTCGGGCCAAAATGGCGTGTTTTTGCGCGGCCAAGCGCAAACCTGGAAACTCCGGGGTTCGGAGCCAGGATGGGGCAGCTGTCAGTTTGTGTCAGTCCTCTGATTGGCCGCAGGTATCCGGTTTTGCCGTTGATCGATTTTCTTTTGCTGAGGTTTCGCAATTACGAACACCAACCTCTGACCCATTGCTCGCTATTCCTTCACGAAGACGCGTACAGGCAGGTACTTCTTAAGCTTGTCTCCCCCAACATACACTAGATGCGCATCTTTCCGAAGAATCTCCCGGCCGCCATTGACCATTGCAACCCGGCGGAGCAACACCTGACAATAATCCCCGCACCGGCATTCATTCAAAGTTTGGGACGTGACTTGCAAGGCCGATTGGAGCGAGAAGAACTAAATCAAGTAGTAGTACCTAACAAGGGGTAACTACCCGCCTATACAGCACATATGTATCATACCTTCGACTTCAACGCAGCAGACTCTATAGCACTCCAAGACAGACTGGAGCGTTTGGAATATCCATTCCGATTTTCAGGTCGACTTCGATCCCGTTCCTCCCCACCCGCACACCCTAAGCGCTCTGCTTGACCTCGATCTCGGCCGAGCCACTGCTGTGCCAGCCCTCGGTCGAGACGATCAGGAAATCCGGCACGCCGACGTTGACGCCCAACTTCTTGGCCCACGCGTCAAAGTGCGCCTTCACATCCACTGTTCCCGTCGTCCTCCTGTCTCCTGCCTTTCTCACCGACCACAACTGCGTCAGCACCACGTCATCCGACCCGTTTGCCGTCTCCTCCCAGATGCGCTTCTTGCCAAGCCGGTACGTGCCGCCGTCGACCTGCAGCGTCACGACCGTCGCGCCTTGGCTCGCGAACTCCAGCGTCGGATCGAAGGAGCCATACGACTCGACAATGTAGTATTCGGTCAGCGGCTTCTCGGCATACCCATACACGGACAGGTACGCGTTTCCCTCGACGTCGAACTTGCCCGAGTACGTGATGCGGCGGTCGACCGCGCCGGGCATCCAGCCCTTGCCGCCGTAGAAGTCGCTGCAGTTGGTCCAGCGCACCGAGTAGGACCCGCCGGCGCCGTTCTTGTAGTCGACCACTTGTCCGTTGCCGTCGTCCCAGAAGGAGTAGAAGAAGCCGTCGGACGTGCCATTGCTTCTGTGCGGTGCCGTGCGGCGAGAGAGGGCCGCCGCTATCTCGGGGCCGCGGATGGCCGGGGGGAGCGCAAGCACGGTGGATGACGTGCTGAGCAGGAAGAGGAGGGCTTTGAGGAAGGCCATGTTCACTGTGACTTTCTGCCGGCCAGGCAGTCTCGCAGGGTGAGTGAAGTAGTTAGGTAGGTAGGTAGGTAACGTTAGGCAAGGTACCCGGATAGGTATGAGACTCGTTTATTTGGGTCAGTTGAAGCAACCCGGCAGCTGAAGGGCCATCAAAGTGAACAAGACGACACTTTCCCCGCCGTCCACCAACTCACAGAGGGCGGCGACATGATGAGTATTTCACTCATTCTCTTGGTGGCATTCAGTTCACCACCTGCCCCCTTCGGGTCTGCCTTTCCAACATGACCCGTTCCGTTCACACGGAAGGGGGCACATTCTTCATCTTTCAGCGCGCACGTGCCAGTTCACCACAAGGAAGGTGCGTGGTGGTGGTCATTTGGGAGCCATTGGCGCGGGATTTAAGTTGACCATCAGGCTAAATCACTTCGCAGCGCGGGGCCCCGCAAAGACGGCTGTTCACAGCTCCGAGGTGCCGTTGTCTACGTTTCGGGATAATCAAGCGATGTCGAAAGGAAGGAAGGATTGCAGGGCTTAAATGACCAGAGACGAAACGTGCGCGTACACAATGCAAACAAGCTGGTGAATCCGACTGTTGGTGATAACGGATCATCCAAGGAGGTGTACGTTAGGAATCTGAGCCTGGTAGGTATGGAAATCTCCGAGTCAGCTATTCCCATCAGCAAGCGAACCATTGGTGGCACAGGATCGAATGGCTGAGGCAGTCTGAAGGAATGGGATATGGGGGAGTAAAGGTGGAGACGAGACATCAAGCAGCACGCTATCATGTACGGTAGGTATATACTAGTACGTACCTCTTTATCGTCTGGAATTCCTGTGGAGCTGTTCCGATCTTGCAATCTGAATAACCGAAGCAGGCAGCCCAACTTAAGCCCTACCCACATTGCTTCAGTGAGACTATCCTACTCTAAACTGATATGTCCAAATACTACCTAGGTACTCCGTAGTTGTCAACTTTAGTTGAGTTACCATTGGGTACTCGAACGTTCATGCCAGCCTCAGAACAAGCATCACCACTTCTAAGCGTGCCCGTCATCCCAATGGACCCCGACTGCCATCGGGCATTGCACAGCCCCATTGCTTGGGGGCAACAGCACCCGTTTGATTTAACCGGGCTGCACACAATCCTGGCTTGGCGAATCACAGAATATCATAATGAAACCAGAATTGAACCGTTGCTGCGACAGGCTTCCAGCAGTTGCCTATGACATCAAAAACGATGCGAAGCGCCGGCCTTCCCTGGGGCTGGGTGTGGCGAGGCACATAGCGTCCGATCACCTGGCCACCATGACGCTCGGGGAGAACCGGCCTTTCTGAGTTACAGAATATGTCGCAAGAATTGAGGGAAATGGAACGTCTTAACTGGCGCCCTTTCAATCATTCATTGACTTTGTGCTTCTGCCGCTCCCGTCTCCCGGGCCCTTAATCGAGCACTTAATCACAACGCGTGCGGCCGTCTGGTCACACAAGTGAAAGTTGAGAACCAGTCCGCTGAATCTGACCATATCCGTACCACCGTCCTCCGCAAGCGTGTCGCCCATAGGTGGGCACATCAGATTCAGTGATGGAAGACGGTGCTGATACCAAGACCCTTACCCGCCCTTCGTCCCGCCCTCCTTCCGTCCACTCGACCGCCTCGTCCGTTACCCTCGCCGCTCCAGAGAATGACGACCACCAAGCTCAGGCCAGCAACAACACCAACAGCACCAACGCCAACCCCAGCTCGGCCAACACTAGTCAAGCCCGCACCAAAGTGCGGCTTCAGTACTTTTACACCAAGCCGACCGGTCGCCCTCCCAATCCGGATGCCAAGCCGAAAGAGAAGGGCAAAGTGGGCCAGTTGATGGAGAAGTTCCAGCACCCAGCCGTGCGGCGAAGCGTCGCCATGCGGGAGCGGGAGGTGCTGAGGGCGAAACAGACGGGCATGCACGTGCGGACGTCGACGGCGGCGCCCAGAGGGTCTGCACAGAGCTTTGGGACTTGGATGTGAGACCGTTATCCGTATTGCAGAATGGACATTTATGAACAACATACCGCGCTATCTCTGTCCCATGCCCTTTAAACATTTTCGGCAATCAAAAGCATGTGGGCTTGACTTTGACTTTGTATATTTGATGGTTCATGTATCCGGTGCTTTGCTGCCTGCTTTAGCCTACCATGGGTAGAGTGCCAAGCCGGCAACCGAATCCAGGGGCATCCCAGACAGCCCCTGACACAAAAACAACAACCTCCCCACAAACGGAAGAGAGGAATATCACAATTCAACATGCTCTGGACGAGCTGGGAATCGAACCCAGGACCTTTCGCATACACTTTCTGTAGGTATGCTAAGCGAACGCTCTACCAACTGAGCCACACGCCCGACAATGTCCACGTTGACTTCCTGGCCGACACAAAGGAGCCCGCTCGGCGGACCAATCCTCACCAGGCCACACGGGCAACCGGCCCGTTGGGGAACAGCCTCACAGCCAGCTTCCGCAGCTCATCCATACAGAGGATCCCCAGCGCCAGGGGGATCGGAATGAGCCAGAACTCGATCGGGACCGACGCCGTGGCAAACAGCGTCTGGATGCCCGGCACCTCGGTCACAAACACGGCGATCGCCAGGCTGGCGACCATGGACAGTATCAGCCAGGGGTTCCGCCGCTTGGCGCGGAACGGGTCGGCCTGGACGATGCTCAGGCGGCGGTTGCGCACCGAGAGGATGTTGCCCCACTGGAGGATGACGAGCGTGACGAAGTACACGCACTGGCCCGTGATATTGAACTGCGCCAGCTGATCGGCCGAGTAGCCGTAGAACCCTTCCGAGTAGCCTTCGAAGGCAAAGAAGAGGCTGTTCACGGGGATGCCGGCGTACTTCCACATGTAGAAGAAGAACATCGCGTGGGCTGTCACCGTCTCCATGCAGCCGATGAACAGGTACGACTGGACGTAGATGCGGAAGGTGATGAGGTGGTCGCGCTTGTGGTTGCGCGGAGGGAGCGACAGGAGGTCGAACTCCTCCTTCTCCATGATCAGGGAGAGGGACAGGAATAGGTCGGTGAAGACACAGATGATAATCATGAGAAAGGAGCTGAGGGGCAGGGGGACGCCGAAGAAAACATTGAGGATAACGGGCCAAATCTCGGACCAAGACCCGGCGGGGAGGAGGTACGCAATGACTTTCTGCAGGTTCTGGAAAACCAGGCGACCGAGGCGAATGGCTTGGACAATCTCGTCGAAGCGGTCAAGCAGGACAAGGTCAGACGCCTCAATGGCAACGTCGGAGCCCGAGACAACTGCAATACCAACATCGGCGGCACGCATGGCCGGGGCGTCATTGACGCCGTCGCCTGTCACAGCCACGACATTGTCGCGCTCGCGGAACTCGTTGACGATCCGGAGTTTCTGCTCGGGGGTGGTGCGGGCAAAGACAATCTCCTGGTACTGGCAGACAACATCCCAATCGTCGTTGGTGAGGCGAGCAATCTGGGTGCCTTCTAGCAGCAGACTGCGACCCTCGAACGAGTCACTTTTCTTTGCGGAATCGGCAACGGCAGCGGCTCGGACTTGGTCAAGCGTGTCGGGGTCTCGTGAACCGGTAAAGATGCCGATCTGAGTGGCAATGGCAGAAGCCGTCAGGCCGTAGTCGCCCGTTACCATGAAGAAGCGAGCCCCAGCACGGCGGCACTCAGAGATGGTTTGAGCCGTCTCCATGCGCGGGGGATCAATGATGCCCATGATTCCAACCACGGTGAGGTTCGAGATGGCGTCCATGGCAACCTCGTCGCTGAAAGCGTTGGTACCGTGCGTGCTCTGAGGTCTCATGGACTTCTCGCACAGCACGATCACACGCTCAGCGAGGCGGGAATGCTTATCCTGGAAGGCCTTGAAGGCAGCGCGTGCGGCTGCGTCGAGTGGCTGGACCGAGTCGGTTTGGCGGGACCAGTAATGCGTACATGCCGGTAGCAGGACGTCGGGGGCTCCCTTAACATAAACCTGATACTCGTCGCCTTTCTCGGGTTTCGAGTCGCTCGAGTCCCGATACATAGCCAGCATCCATTTGTTCTTGGAGTTGAAAGGGATCTCGAAGGCTCTCGGCTTCCGCAGGCCGGTGTCGCCCTTCATACCGCCAGCAACGAAGCGGAGAACGGCGGAGTCGGTAGCATTACCTTGCACCTCGCGATCGGGCGGCGGAAGGTGATACGACGTCGGGTCAAACGAGGCGTCGTTGCACAGGTCAGCAGCTTGGTAGAGCGCAGAGGCACTCTTTGAGGGCGCGTCAGAGCGCAGGTCCCGGTATACCTCTTCGGGCGACTCGAACTCGTGGTCCACCAATGCGACCGAGTTGACGCGCATCTCGTTCTTGGTGAGCGTTCCCGTCTTGTCGGAGCAAATGACGTTGACGCAGCCGAGTGTTTCGACCGTACCCAAGCCCTTGGGCAAGATGTTCACGGCCTTCATGCGGCGAGCAACCATCATGAGAGTGAGAGCCACGCCGACGGGCATGCCTTCGGGAATGAAAGCGACAACGCAGCCCATGACGTTGTTCAGCATGGCGACGACATTCATGAAGCCGGCGTGCTTGACGCGTAACCATCCGGCCCAAGTAACAAGAATCAAGACGGCGAGAACGACGGTCAGGCAGACGATGATGCGGACGAAGCGCGTGATCTCGCGCTGGATCAGCGTCGGCTTCTCCTTGACGCCGGCTGTGGCAGCCGCAATGCGACCCATGACAGATCGGCCGCCCGTGAGGATGACGACGCCCATGCCGCTGCCGTTGCAGACGATGCAGCCCATGAAAGCTATATTGCGGCTCTCTAGGAAGTTGGGGTCGGTGCAGTCGACGGCGCCCTCAATTTCGTCGGACTCACCGGTGAGGACAGAGCGGTCGAAGCGAATGTCGCCGGAGTGGCTGAGGAGCCTCATGTCGGCAGGAACTTTATTGCCAATCTCGAGAAAGACAATGTCGCCGCTGACGAGGTCCGCGGCCGAGATGCGCGTCTTCTTGCCGTCGCGGAGAACCATGGTCTCGGAGGGGAGAAGGTCCATGATGGAGCTCATGGTGCGCACTGTCGACCAGTCCTGAAACGCGGAGAAGCCGGCCTGGAGAACGATGACGATGATGACGAGGATGGCGAGCGCCAGCATGGTGGGCGAGGGCGGGTCGCTCAGAGGGCGCCAGCAGATGAAGAAGATGATGACACCGATCCAGAGAACGGAGCAAAAGCCGCCGAAGACATACCAAAAGAGCTTCTTGGCGTAGTTCGTCTTGGGTTTGGGGAGTGTGTTATGGCCGTCGCGCTCGATACGACGGGCGGCTGCCTCGTGGGAGAGGCCCTGGTCGGAGGAGACATTTAGTTGCTGGCAAATCTGGTCGGTGGCGAGCTGGTGGAAGTTGAGGTTGGCGAAATAGTCCTGATCGTTTGCCTTGGCTGCTGCTGGCTTTCCCTTGAGTTCTCCCACGCCGTCGTGGAAGGCCTGCGACTCGGCGACGTGTATCGAGAGGGTGCGGTACTCAATGGGGACACCGCTGTAGGGGGACGTGGGCACGGGTCCAATCGAGCTGATGCTGAGCGAGCGGCGACGCGAGCGAGACCGAGAACGGCTTCGTTGGACGGGGCGGCCGACACGAGTCTCGCGAGGACTCCGGGGGTTGCGGGTGCCATCTTCGAACGTGATGCCCGCTGGACGTGAGATGGCCGCCTCCAGGTCCGGGGCGGCATCCGCCGCTGAATCGTCCGTCATGATTGACGACCAGTTGGGTACGTTCCTTTGTGACAAGAATTGGTGGGAGGTGAGGCGACTGGATGTGAATTACTTCTGCAGTCTTCGACGCGCACCCGGCGAGAGAGAGAGAGAGGTCATAGGCAGAGGCGAATGCCACCAAGCGAGAGCCGGCCAACAACGCCGGCCGGTCATTCTTTATATGGCGCATCTTTGCGGCCGGTGTGTGAGATTGGCGATGATGGTCAGCGAGCGTTTCGCCCGTTTCGCCCGATGCCAACGGGCAGCCCAGCCCAGGCAGGGGGCGGCGCAGGATGCTGGGCCCGTTGCCTGTTGGGGCGACCCAGGATCCATCGATCGCCGCAGCCAGCTCGGAAGAAACAAAGAAAGAAACGCGGCCAAGCTGGTTCGATTGGCTGCTTTCGTGCGTTTCACGAGAAGAAAAAAACCAGCGACCAGGCGGAAGCGAGCTCCAGCAGAAGCTGGGCAGGCAGGAGGGAGAGCAGGAACCTGGAAGCCCCGCCATGGCTTTCGTTCAAACGGTCGTCCCTGCCCTGGGAGCTTTGCATTACGTGACGGCTTGCCCCCCAGGCCGGCGTGTGTCTTCATGAACTGGGCATAGCCACGGGGGCTGCAGATGCATCTGGGCCTCGATGGATCTGAGTGATTTATTCGACTTCTTGCTAATAATAAAGCGATGCTCGGCAGGAAGAGAGGAGGTGTGTGCAAGGTGGACTCCGAGATCCGTTAAGGTGTACTGATGGCGTACCTTGGCTAAGGCTACGCGTAGCTCTTGGCGCCAAGTACCGTTCGATATCAGTGCTAACTCGACGCTAGCGCCAGGCTACGCGGAAGCCTAAATCGGCGACGGAAGTGCCAGCCGACTCTGACCGCTGGGCTGCCAACCCCCATTTGCCCCCACCCTCTGCCATGTTGCCATGCTGCCATGCGACACGACGCAGCTGCCGGCGCTGCTTGCATCTCGCTTCGTGATCCGTGAGCCGCGGTACTGGCGCCGGAGGCCGCCAACCTGCAACATGCAACATGCCAGTTGCGGCTTACACTGTCCACATGTTTGAATGGAGTGCTCCTCACTTAGTGTACGCGATGCAATCCCTAACCTAACCCAGTACGGGAAGCCGATGAGCGATTTTCGAACGACCCCGTCTCAACATCTTGGCTTTCATTGTTGCCCATTGAAGCAGGTTGGCCCCGGCTGGTGAGCTGCGCAGGGGCGGGCATGTAGGATCAAGGTGCAGTTCGTGCGATCCAAGCGTATGGCGGGCACCTGCAGTCTCACCTCTTCCGTGGCCACCGCCATGCTCAAATCAGCAGAGAGGGAGTGGTGAGCAGGTGCACTGCCCCGGCATCGCAAGCATGGCTTTGCCGCACAGGTACATGCTGTGTACACCACAGTACCGGATGATATGAGGTGCTTGGCTTCCATCTGCGGTGTATTTCGTAGGCTCTGGCCTTTCAGGGGCGTCTTGCAGACATTTGTCTCCATTCAGTCGAGAATCTTTCAGAATAGTTATTGTTGCCGTAGAAGCTGGGGCTAGACATAGACAGATTTATCCATGATTCAATGGAGCGCTTGAATTATGCATCTGGATGAAGCTGCCACTTGCCAATTTCTGAATAACGCCTATAAATCCCCATTGAACACGAGTGGGGAACCGTCCTGTCCGGTTCCATGCCTTCCTGAGCTCATGCAGTTTGTGCTTGACTGCAGGTCATCTACCTACCTACCTGGTACCTACCTAGGTAGGTAGGTAGGCAAACGCGCTCCTCCAGAAGTTCCACGGGGTTTGAGACCGCTACTAGCAGAGCCTCTGAGTCTGATTGACGGCACCTTCCACGTGAGCTTGTCGAAACGTGGCCAGCTAGATTGGGAGACCAGCCTCTCCCGCACTTTCCAGTGCCAAGGTGCTCATTGCTCCAAGGAGCTACCAGGAAAAGACCTGGCCATGAGGTGCCCGGAGGGGTTGCACGACATGCATGTGAACAATCGGGTTGCTGGAGGCGGAGAGGCAGCACAGGCTCAAGTAAGGTACCTTGGGTACTCCACCAGACCCAGACATGCCCCCATCTCGTATCCGGTCTCTCTGCCCCTTCCAGGCCGCAATTGGTCCGTCACGAAGTCCTTCGTTAAGCACCGAAAGTCTTGTCGCGGTATCAAGTTTTCACTTACCGCGTACTAGTAGATGACGCCTTTTCTGACCAGCCAGATAAGGATGTGCTGTCTGCGTCCATGAGCTCAAGTCGTAGGTATCTTTGCCCCTGATACAGCGGAGAACCGGGCTGGGTTATAACTGAGCACACGCCTGTTCGATTGCCAACGGATATCTTACACGCGCTTACGGGGGAGCCTACCTACATGTGCTAGCAGGGAACACGCCCGAAGAATTTAAGCTATCGCGATGATGCAATTGAACTCGCTCCTACCAGACCAAGTGTCACAAGCTACCGGTACCAAATGCTCCAGCCACGCACATGACATTCGCCGCCACTTTCAACTCTTTCTCGGACTAAAAGCCCCTGAACAAGGACCAAACACACTCCGAGTCCCTGTTACCCATCAATCTCACGGAAAATTCCCCTTCTCGGGGCCAAAATATCCCCGCTCCGGGATCGGAAAAATGCCCACGCTCTTGCCGTCCATTCCCGCCGAACTGACACTGTTCCCCCACCAGTCTAGTCTGACCGGGTTGTAGCCCACGGCCCAGAACATGATGAGTGCGCTGATGGCCACGCCCGCCGTCAGCGCCGACGACAGCACATAGTTGTACTTCTCCCACCACGCCAGTCGGTACTTGGGGAGTAGATACATGAAGATGACCGACAGTATGAACCCTGGCGTCTTGTACGCCATGTTGGACGGCGCCCAGTGCTGCACGCCCTGAATCACCATGACCGGGTTCAGCCACAGCAGGGACGCGACGAATCGGAACAGCGTCTTATCCAGCACGGCAAACGTCCGCGGTCGTAGTCTCAATCTAAGCCTCTCCCTCACGCCCGGCAGATACCTCGGACCGAGCCCCTGGCCAAGCAGAAACACCAGCGCGATGCCTGTCCCGATGAGGAAGCACCACTTGAACAGCGGGTACATGGCGCCGAACATGCGGTCCGACCCGAGAAGCCCCCACATCAGTGAGCTGGCGTACAGCGGCGCGCCGTCGTTGGCGCAGGTGAAGCGGCTGGGCTGGTCGGGCGTGCACAGGCCCTTGACGTTGGACATGATGAAGTTCTGCGTGGCGACGGCGACAAAGTTGGTGATGATGATGGTGCCGATCTGGCTGCGGAAGACGGCGCGCGGCGCGATCTTGACGTAATGCGCCATCTTCTGGTCCTGCACGTAGTTGTCGCCGTAACCCGCCAGCGCCCACGAGCCGAGCGTCTGCGCAAACAGGAACGCGTTCGGGTTGCCCGGCAGCAGATAGCCCGTCATCACCTGCACCAGCGAGCCCAGGCCGAGGTTTGTGCCAGTCGTGGCGGACAGGAACGACAGCGGCACGGCGAAGACGAGATTGACGGCGATGAGGAGAAAGATGAGCCAGACGGGCGTGTCGAGCGGGTAGATGGACAGGAAAACGACACCCACAACGATGGCGAGCACGAGAATGAGCAGGAACCACCAGTCCGGAACCTCTGGGTAGTGCGCCATCAGCCGGCTGTGCACGTCCATGGCGCCCTCGTAGTTGCCGCGGCCGTGGCGCAAGCCCTTCCAGAAGTTGACATAGGCCTGCCCGACCGTTTTCCACTGGTTGACCATGATGTAGAGGAAGTAGACCGGATAGAAGGCGAAGTTGGCGCCGACAGTGAGGATGTAGCCGGCCGAATAGTAGGGCGGGGAGTAGGCCTGGTATTTGGCCTCGTCGAGCCGGTTGTTGACCACCACGTTTTGCACGACGTACGGCTTGCCGTCGTTTGCAAACGCCGAGCTGGAATTAATGGGCAGGTAAGCCGTGTTGCTCATATTGCGGTAGTAGATGGCCAGGATGATGAGGCCGCCGAAGAGCGAGCCGAAGTACATGGTACAGGTGCTGAAGAAGGGCTGGGACAGCGCCGCGTAGGAGCTTGTGGCCACGTTCCAGTCGAAGGTGGTAATGGGGTTGAACAACCCCAGTCCGAGTGACGAGCCGGTGAGAATAGCCAGCGTCAGGTTCTCCGGAGCAATCCAAGTCATCCAATTGAAGGTCGAGAGCGCTGTGAACAGGTAGCCGGGCAACCAGTAGTACACGGCCATGGCAACGGCACAGATGTAGAAGAACCTGTACCGCGAGATGGTCCAGCCGTAGATGTTCTCTTTTGGCTCGGGGCGAGTCAAGGCCCGATTCATGGCGATTATGGGGAGCAGCGTCGGCCACAAGGCCTTCACTGGGTAGACACTGAAGCGGCGCAGGTAGCCTGCAAAACCCATGCCCATCAGCTGAACGAAGAGGGTCAGCATCAGTTGGTAGCCGAAATTGACGAAGTCCAAGCCGTAGTAAACGTCCATCTTCTGGACGAGGATCTGCTAACTGTTAGCGCCGAGTACGAGTCAAGATGTGGAAGAAAGCGAAGACGATACTAAGTCACAGAGGCACCCACATCAAACAATTGGAAGTAGAAAAGAGAGCCTGAGGGATGATGGGAAACCGGGTTGGAGAAGGTAAGGGATGAAAACAAGGAGAAGTCAGAGATTCGAACAAAGAAAAAAGGAAGGTCAGAAACAGAGCTGCGTACCATGCCATATGAGTTGGTTGTGTAGATGGCAATGTTATAAGTGATGGTAGCAAACATCTGCTCCTTGAAAGTCCAGGGTCCTGGATTTAGCGAATGCCGCACACCAAACACCGTAACGCCCCAGTCGGGAAGCAGCCATTCGAGGACTTTGGCGCAGGGGAACAACAAAATCTGAATAACATAGCTGCCGAGTGCTAGAACTAGCTCAATAGACGGCCTACAGGTCGGGGCGCGGGCAGCACTTACAGATACCCGGGAAGCGGCTGTTGAAGAAGGTTGATATGAAAGTGCCAATGACGGCCCAGCCAACGCCAAGAAAGTAGGCGCGCACCGTCTCGATTGGGACGCTCGAGTCGTCGACAACCTCGGCTACAGCGCGAACGCCTGGATACGGCGACGAGTAGCGCATCATGACGGCATCGATGCGCAAGTCGCGGTCGTAGAAGTCGCCGTACTGCTTGGGCCCTTCGAGAAGGCGCCTCATGCGCTCGCGCATCTCGGTGGGGAAGTTCCAGTCGTCGGCGTGGAACTCGTACGCGTCCTGCACGATGGCAATCGCCTCCTCCTCGGTCATGGTGTTGATCTTGTCGAGGATATACTCGCCCTCCCCGTTCGGCGCCAGCTCCTCCAGCATCTCGTGCGGGATCTGGTCCCCGATGCGCTCGTGCCCAGACGTCTTGGATCTGATCTTCTCAGGATCGTACCCCGGCGTCTCCGGGGCTGTCTCGACCTGATCGACCATTTCTTCCTTTCCGGACATGTTGATCGGTGCTGCCGCCTTCACGGGAACTCTCACACACTGTCTTGCGGGTCAACTGCGGAGGATGCCCTGCTAAACATTCGCGGGCATTGGGAAGGACCTGAACCATGAGGGAGCAGGCGCATGGAAGAGAGCCGGAGGTTGGAACGCAGGGAGTGGAGCGCCATCGTTGGGGCATCGCGCGCACGCGGGGAAGCACATTCCTTTCGCGGACAGGCATATGTCCCACGTTACATGAGGTGTGGTATGTCGGCAATCCCTTCCGCGTCGAGAGCCAGTCTCAAATGCGGGGGAGATGCGGACTTACACCACTTGTGTTGGCTCAACCCGGCGCGTGACATCGCCCATATCAATCTGCCGTTGGCCACCACTAGGCTCAAACTGGAAGGAGACGTCAGGACCTGCTCTTGTAAGTGCCCCCTGTGCCCTTGAGTTGGTTCAGCGGAATTTTCCTTTCGGAAGTGAACCAGGGTTGTCACAACACATTGGACAAACAAGCGGGAGGGCCAGCGGTTTTGTCGATGCAACGAACACCAACCCGCCGGGGTACCAGTAGACAGTCTAGACGAGAGTCGGCGGCGGTCCGTACGATTACCATGTACCAAGAGTATCCGACCTCTGTGGCTTTACGCTTCTCAAGTTGTTTGGTTTTCCTCATTGGTTCCTGGGTCCTTCTTCTTCAATTTCCTCAGTCATCACCGGTCAAATCCTGCGCTACTGGCTTGAGGCATAATTAGAAACCGAGGGCAAATCACAAGCCAAGGTAAGGTTAGGTAGGTAAGGTTGAATCATACAACACATTACATATATTCTGATCATGCAAGACCACTGCCAACTAGGTAGGTAGTGCTACAGCCGCCGAGTCTATCTACCCTTGACCTTTTCTCGCGTCGCCCAATCCTGAGACTTCTCAAATCGTAGCGCTAGCGTCTAAGAATGCGTTCAACTCTTCCCCTTTACGATGCTTGGGGAACGGCATACAAGTGCTTCAGGTTTCCCATCCTGTCGACCGCTCCGAACTTCCTGACGTCTGCGTGCATCCACCAGAAGATGGATCGCATGACCACCTTCACAGGAAGGGGAGCAGGCGGCCAGCTGAGCCACATGTCGTTTTCATAGTGAATGTCAAGATTGGCAAAGGCGAAGAGCAAACCGCTTGTGCCCATTTCTTTCTGCAGCCGGCCGTCAGCACGGAACTGGCCGTGTGCCACATGCAACGAGGGAGGCTTACCATTGCCTTTTCTCCTTCCTCATCAAACACCTTGTCCAGACCTGCCATCTTGTCCCCGTAGGTCCGAAGGCCGAGAATAGAGGGGATCTCGTCGTTCAGATGCCGAACCAGGACATCGCCAAAGCCATCAATCATGGTCACCACCCTGTTGCCATCGTACACTTCCTTTCCGGCCACAACGGCGTCTGCGTAGGCCTTGAAGTCGTCGACGGCGTGGTGGAACGCCTTGTGTTGCTCCAGATTGTTCTCCATAATGCCCTTGACTCCAGTCATCTTCTCTACAGTCGGGAAGAACATGGTTTCCTCCCCCTCGTGGTGGCTGTGCACGAGGGAGTACCACAAGCCGATGTAGTGGCAGAAGCTCTTTTCATCGGCCGGCTTGATATGTGGTGCCTGAAGGTAGATTGAGTTGAGCCCCCGCGTGATCAAGTTGTGAACGTTGGTCATCTCGGAGGCGAGGTTGTCAAAGAGGTCCGGCTGTTGACGCGTAAGTGGACTGGAAACAATTTGGTACCCATAGTCATTTTATCATTACCTGCGCATTTTCGCTTTTGGCGAGAAATGCTGGCGTCGGAATCAGAGCGAACGGTTGATCGGCATACACCGGGGCCATGGTTTGAAACTGAATTTTGACGATGGTCTGACGGGAGTGGGAGACGGTGGAGCCGATTTACGTAGTGTTCAAGCTAAGGACGGAGGACTCAAAGGGAATATTGAGAAAGAGGTGTTTTGATGTCGAAGACCGGTCGGTACTTGTAAAGTTGTGACCAGAGATGCCCAGACTGCCAGAATGGTTGAATCCTTTATTTACGACAAAATCCTCAACCTGGTCAACAACCCTGGAACTAACATCGGACTGGACGCTAAAGCGTAAGCGCTGCCACGCAGTTGCGAGTGACTTGTCCAAGATTCTGCGGCGTGCAGTGGCTGACAAGCGATCAGCAATAGTAAGCACTAACTCGCCTTTGACCCCTGGTGCTGACCTAAACCCCTGAACTTCCGTGAGCAGCGCTGCGAGCTGCTGAGGCTGATTGGCAGCCTTCCGACGTTCCAAACATTTGCGCCGCAGCGCTGTCTCCAGGCAGAAGAGGAATTGGCGTCCAGGCAGCGCGGCCCAAGAGATTGTGGTGTCAACTCTTAGCCACTCACAGTCTGCGGCGCAGGAGGACAACCCATTTGGACCAGGAGTAGCGATTTGGGACAATGCTGGCTCAATCGGGCAACGCATGTTGAAGACTGCGGTATAGCTGCACGTACATGTGTACTGATCAATGAACGTTTCTCAGTCGCAGTTGAGTTGATGCTACTCTCCAATGGTGCCTTTTATTAGCTACCATGCATCGGAGTGGTCCCTGAGAGGATAAACTGAATCCTCGATAACGTATTTGATATGCGAGCCGGACAGACAAGCGAGCCGGACACTTAGGTATTTTTTTTGCAGGTGATAAGCGAAGAAAGTACCTGAAAATTGTTAGTGTACTCTAACAATTTTGAGGTGCTTTTTCCTTTGCCCCCCTGCAAAAAATACCTAAGTGTCCCGCTCGCTTGTCTGTCCCGCTCGCATATCAAATACGTTAAGTCTTCAGACCTAAATACAGACTTAGCAGGCGTTGTCTCTACCAACAGGCAACCTCGCATATGTCCACGGTGCTCAGCATCTGGCACTTGGAATCAGTTGCACTTGGCGCGCATGACGCATACAAGTACAACATAGTAGTAAGTAGTGTCAGACGTATATCGGGAGAGAGATGTCACCTCTTGCTCTGAGCTACATTGGTTACCACATGACGATGCACTGCGCTCAATGTAAGAAGCCCTGGTCAATGTCCATACATACAGGTTCTGACGGTGCTGTTCCCGCAATTCCGTGTTTATCCGGCGATCAACGGCCGCGATGTGCTACACTCAGAATTGGCCACTACTTGGGCTTGACCAAATCCTAGACCAATCAGGTGAGCTTGTATGATTGAGTGCCGCAACGGAGCCTGTCCGCCTGAGCGCGGAAGCTAGGTGCCGCGTCGCTTGCGGATGTTACTCCGGCCGGTAGATTCAACATGAAGCATAAATTGGCACCGTCATTCTAGGCCGTGTCCGTTGCATCCTGGACTGGAGATCGAATCACGCGGGCGTCCATCCAACTTGGTAGGTATTTAGGTTCAGAGCCCCCAGCCAACAACGCAGGTTCGCAAAACCACACAAGTCAGAATCCAAAGCAGCAGCTCCCAAAGATAACGACAATGAAGTCAGCAGTGTTTGCAGCGTTTCTCTTTGGCACGGCAGTGGCCTCGCCAGTCGTGGCGGCTGACGGCCCAGTCTCAACTCCGTCGCCGACCACGCTTCAGCAGGGGGCATACTGGATCCGCGCTGTGACGGCGCCCAACTATCACAAGTACCTCCAGACAAAGCCGGCCAACGTTCCCGGCACGGCCATTCTCGACTCGGCTTCAACAGCAGGCCAGTTCAGTATTGAGAGCGGCCAGCTCGTCAACAAGGTGTCAAACCCGCCGTTGTACATGTGGGTGGAGGAGCCGGCCGACAAAGCCAACCCGCCGCGCACGCTGGCCACCTTCTTCAACACCACCAAGAATCCGTTTGGCACTTTTGCTTGGCAAGGGGATGCCCTGACGTGGTCAGTGCCGAGCGTCAAGCGGCAAAATCTGGCGGCGTGGTTGGTGTGCGCGAAGCAGGCACTCTTCATCAACACGGGCGCCTACGACTATCAGACACCGTCTGGATGCTCGGATCAAACGGTGAGATAGGTTGCGAACATGCCGGTGATTCATACTAACGTGAGTGAGTGGTTAGATTCATTACTACAACGACAAGACTGCAAACAACTGAGCAGCCATGCCAAAAACGGAGTGAACGGAATCCCAAACTGAACTGCTACATGTTTGGTATTGTACTAGTACATAGGTGGTGTGTGTATCCACTGGGCATATGCTGAACTTGTTTTGCCTTCGTTCTGAATAAGCTTTCCCTGGCTACAGTGAAGAGTACCAAAATGCGGTGTGGGATCGCGCGACACCAGAGGACCTCATGCCATGCACCATACCATGACTTCCACTGTGTGCGATAGTAGGTGCCTGCCCGCTTAAGTGGTTGCCTCGAACGCATGAATGATATGGGTCTCTGTGTAGTCCTGTGGTTGTACATAGGTAGTTTTGTTTCCATCTCCTTGCAAATGCTTCCGAGACTGATCTGCGGTTGTATCTGGCCAAAACGATCAGTTCGTGTCGATGTCACATGCTCAGTAAGGGCTTTGAAGGACCTGATTTGGACAAGAGCCAAGGAGTTCCACGTGCGAGGCGTCAGAATGCGGTTTGTCCACAGCCTGCAGCCTGGTCCGCCCTCCTAGGTCACGATGCGGACGTTTTGAGATCACCGCGCTCGCAGAGATTTCGTCTGCATGGGCAACTATGTGGACGTATAAAAGGTGGTAGGTGGTCAGGCGACCTGTTTCCTCCGGTTTCTTCCCCTTTACTAGATTTCTCCCTCCCACCCGCAACAACCCCGGTTCCTTCCACCTAATTACCTCCTCCTACCCTCCTCAGACACCGCTGAGAACCTCGATATCCTACCATGGCAGAGGAACGGCCCTGTTGCAACCAACCCGCAGTACAGCAGTCGTCGTACGACCCCGGTGACTTTTGATCGCCCGGCAAGACGCGGTGGGAGTTCCGAGGATCATTCGAACACAACCACCAGCTGGGTGACGCACGCAATGGCCGTCGGGTACGCCTACATGCCGTCAGTTCGTGACATCGACGAGCTGCCCAAGATGGTGCCGGACGACTTTACCGACACTTGCAACAAGCTTGTTCCGCTCTACATTTGCGTGAGAACCTCGGACAGGATTATGCGGGGTCTCGTTCCCATCGTGCTACACAACTTCCTCTACCGCCGATGGTTTCGCCCTTACCGCAGCGATATCAAAGGGTCCCGCTTTTTTTTTTTTTTTGCAAGTTTATCACACCCAAGGATCTGGCAGAAGAGGATGGGAATGCCCCTCCAGCGAAATCGACATTTGACACTCCCATTGTTCTAAACCAAACCATTTGTGCCGAGGCTGAAGCCCGTCGTTGCGACTGCACGAGACGGTTCGCGGAAGGAGACAGGGAGTTGACACGGGGTCTATCCTACAGCTATACTCGACCGGACGACCTCAGTGTCCACGTTTTCCAACCGCTGTTCCGGGCATTGCTCATCGTCGTGGAATCCAAGTAGTACAATCCACAGCACTCATCAGTCACGGTCGGACGCCTTCCCGTCTTCCTCGTCCAAACTGGAATTGAGGACGGCCTGAGCGCGCCCATCACGTTCAAGTCCATCGCACATAATATCGACGGCTACACCGATGAAAGGCAGAGCGCTGCTAAGACCACGCCAGAGACCGCCTTTGAGTACGTCTTGGACCTAGAAGCGAGGGAGTTAACAGCATTCGGGCCACAACCAGACACGTCCGTGTTGTTGAAGCTCATGGACAGTTACTTCGACTGGTGGCGAGAGGAGTGGCCAGAGGAGCCGCCCTTGACGGGGCTCAGCTCCCAGTGGGTGGATGCCCAGAAGTATCCCGAATGGTCAGGGGGTGGTAAGACATGTGATAATTGGAAGGTTAAGATGCAGCAAGGACAAGTCCGCCAATACAAAAGGATGAAGGACTGGGAAAGCGATCCAGACATCCATCTAGATAGCTAGATAAACGAGCGGCAAAACAAGGCCAAATGTTGACCCATAGCAGAGCCAAAGGACAATGGCAATACAAAAGTTTCCCTATTCGCTTGTCACAGTACCTACATGTACCTCATCGAAGCAGTGACTAGCTGGTGCACCTTGCCCTGGGACGTGATTCCGTTGCCTCAGAGACCGGGCAGGACCTTGAATCATTGTCCATCGGGAAGGTATGCTTCAATTTCTTGACGTCTGGCTACGCCGAGCAAGCGAAGTGTGAGGCACTAATACACGAGTGAGTCACGAACACCCACGACGCGTAGTAGAGGCACCAGGACTCAAGTGCTCCTTGTCTGACACTTGCAAGATGGATTTGATGAGGGAGCAACATGGACCATCCAATGCCATGTGATAGGGCAGCGGCATTTAAGGGACGGCACCCTGAACAGCGGAGGCTGAAGCTGAGGCAGGAGCAATGAACGCCAGTTAGACCCGTCGACACATGGGGCTGTTGTTTTCATCCTAACTCGAACCTATCCGTCCGACGCTTGTTTTTTGTCTTTGCGAACGAGAAGCATGGCGCCCATCGTGAGCGAAGCGCACACCAGCACGGCGAGAGCTAGCCGTGCTCGCTATGCGAGCACGGTTGCTGCCATCCAAACTTGGATGAGCAGCACCAGCACCAGCATCCCCAGCTCGACCCCACACGGCCGCGTCGCTGGCGGCGGAGGGTCACCCCCGGGGTGACTACCTGCAGACGAGTGGGGGGAACCAGAAGGTCTTCCGCTCCGCCGACCCCGAGAGCCCGTACGTGAACTACATACACGTCGGGGGCAAGGCTTTTTTGTGCATGAACAACTTCAAGGAGCGTGACGGGCGGCCGGAGCGGAAGCACTAGCCGGATCTGGCGGCGTTTTGCTGTCACAAAGTGGCAGAGGAGTACGGCGCCAACTTTGGGAAGCTGGAGGTGAGCTGGCGCGTCTCTGTGGTGAACGAGGTACGGATAAGTCCTGACTCCAAATCTTGACTCCTCTATCACTTGCCCAGTGACCACTACCTACCTGCCACCGACCTTCACCCTTACGATTCCCCTTCCAGCCAACTCCCTTTGCCGCGGCCCACTCAGCTACACAAGACACAGACCACTACCTACCAGATACCGAGATGTGCTAACCACGGCCGGTGACCACGGAGCGCAGACCACAATGAGCGTGATTGCCGCGGCCGACGAAGACGAGTTTTGCCCTGCTGGAGACGGAGCACGGGAAGGGCCCGACCTGGATGCTGGGGACGTACCCGTGGCTGTTTGGCGCCAGCGTGATGACGCGGGTACAAGGTTTCCCCCGCCGCGGCATCCCCGTGTACCCGGACATGTGCTGGTTTCTGGAGGAGGCTCCCCCGCCCGGAGCCTCCTCCGGAGCCGCGATACAAGAAGAGCAACTCCAGGAAGCAGAAACGCCGCGTCGCCCGCCTGAGGCACAAGTTGGGGTGGCCGCCCCAGGACCCGGCCGAGGGCGACGAGTAAGTGGTACCTTTCCTCCTTTCCTGTCACTTACACGAAGTTCTCTCCGCTTTTTCAGCCAATGGTAAGATAGACTTATTTACCCATCCTTAGCGAATAGGTAAGCAGCCAATCTCCAAGCGGCTGCGCTGTCCATCAGGGTCCCCACGTCCCTTGCCCCGCAGCGTCCTGTCGTCACAGAGCCCCTTGCACCGATCGCGTTGCGGGCCCGAAATTTTCTTGCTCGGTCGCGGCTGGGAGCAGAACGCAGCGACTGATCACCAACGTAAACAGGTCCGACCAAACCATGCATTCCGTTATCCGACCGGATGCTTGGGTAGCCCTCAAACTCCCATCAGGTAGCACCAAAGTTCTTCAGGTTACGCCGAATACGTGAGTCCAATCCCCACCTACAGCGATTGCCTCCCACCGCTCGGCTAGAAACTGGTGCTGACCCCTTCACGGGACAGGACGATATCCCTAGGGAAATACGGCTCCTTCTCGTCCAACCTCATTATCGGGCGCCCATACCACCTTACATTCGAATTGCAAGACAAGCTACCAGACGAGAATTTTTCGCGCCTCCGCATTGTTCCCGCATCCGAGCTCCATGCAGAAGTGTTTGCCGAGGAGGCCGCCTCGGGTTGCGCGACCCCAGTGGCCAGCGCCAACGATGCCGTGATCTCAGCGACCGACGGAGAGGAGTTCAGCTTAGTAGACGATAAAGGCAACGTCATTGCGCGCTCGAATCGCGAAGTCATTGACGATAATGCGCGCCAAACCCTCACCCAAGACGAGATTGAGGAGCTGAAGCGCGAGGGCAACAACGCCGGCAAGGATGTCATTGCAAAGTTGTTGCTCTCCCATACCGCGCTGGACCAAAAAACGAGCTTCAGCCTGGCAAAGTACAAGCTTCTCAAGACGAAGAAGTACATCCGGCGCTTTCAGGTCCTGCCGATTGATGTGGCCAACCTCGCGCACTGGCAGTTGGAGGAGAGGGACGCGAACAAAATCATGGACATGAGAGCTGAGATGATCGGCCTGGTTGGCTGCTGGGGAAATGTGCACTATGGCGGCGAGGATGTGCTGCTTGAAGACCCCCAAGCCACCACTGAGCAAGGCGGCGAGGCCACGACGCCTGTCGACGGAGATTTGCCGCGTGGGCGATGGCTTGTCGTGGACGATACCTGCGGTCTTTTAGTCGCGGCAATGGCTGAGAGGATGGGCGTGCTATACGATGGCGAGAATCTTGTGGGGGACCGCTACACGAATGAAGAGCAGAGCAAGCCGACTGCGGAGCATTCATCCGCTTCAGAAGAAAGAAATCAGCAGACGGGACTCAAAGTGGCAAGGCCCGAAACGACGAGTCAGCTAGACGGCGACTCCAGCAGCGCGAATGGACACAACGCGCCCGAATCATACGGCGAAAAGAAGCCGGACGAGACGACGAGTCAGCAGAAAGGCGACTCCAACACCACGGACGAACACACTGCACCCGGACTACAAGACGAGAAGAAGCCAAGAGAGCAAAAGCCTCGTCCCTCCGATTTCGCGATTCCTTACTCCCAAACCAACACCATCACGGTTCTGCACGGAGCCAGCCAGCCGAACCTCTCGCTTCTCAACTACTGGGGCTTTGACATCACCGCCCCGAACCACCCACCACACCCCTTGCTCAACCACCTGCTCAATCTCACCTGGCTGCAGTTGCTGAAGCCAGAACTCGACACGTCGTATTCGACGCCGCCGCTCACAGCATCTGCCGAGACGCTCGCATCCTGGAAGCCAAGTCGCAGGGGCAACTTCCACCGCAAGCGCAGGAGATACGCCCGAATCCGACACATCGTCGACTCCACTCGAGCAGGCAACTTCTCAGGTCTCGTCTGCGCCAGCACGATGGACCCGATCAGCATTTTGCGTCACACACTCCCCCTACTCGCTGGCGGCGCACCTGTGGCCATCTACTCGCCCAGCGTGGAGGCGCTAGCGGCCGTGGCCGACTGCTTCAGCGTGCCGCGGCGCACGGCCTGGGTCGGCGGGAGCGTCCCCGAGATCGAGGGGCTTTCGGTTGAGGAACTGGAGCGCTGGCAAGGGAACGAACAGTTCCCCCTCAACCCGACGCTGCTTCAAGGCGTGTCGATTCAGACGAGTCGGGCCCGTCGGTGGCAGGTGTTGCCGGGGAGAACACACCCTCTGATGACGGAACGCGGCGGGGCGGATGGATATGTGTTTACCGCGTGGCGAGCGAAGCCAGCTGAGGGGAAGGTCGCTGCTAAGGGGAAGTTTAAGCGGAGGAAGGTTGAGTCGGAGTCAGCCACTCCGGCTTCGGGATGATTGAGAGAGCACGCCGTGCGTTGAGCACCCAAATCAGGGTTTATGGCGTCGCTGGGATACCACTGTTTACGAACAAAGCATGGGATATCTTGAGTGCCATTCAAGGCTTCCGTGGCCTGCGCTCGCTAGACTTACGGCGCTCTATCATGCGCAAGTAATGACACCATCTTCAAAGCCCGCCTCCTCAGAGCCCCTTGCCCATGAACTTCCTCTTCGTGAAGCTCAGCCACCATTTGCTAGGCCGCGCTTCGCTCTCGTCGTAGACTCGTGCCAGCAACCTTGTCGCCAACTCTTGCCTGACTTGAGACATGTACTGCCGGAGCACCTCTGCGTCTTGCCGGTCGCGGGCCGGCTCGTACATCTGTGGTTCCAGTAAGCATCCCCAGCGGTCAACCCTGACGATCCAAACAGCGATCTCCGTAACAGACAGGGCAAGTCATACCTGATTCAACGGCCATGCCGGATCCCCTGGAATCGCAAAATTGACGTCCAGCGCCAGGTTCATCACGTCCTTGGTGGCATCCCGCAGGCTCGCGGCTGGGCGGATCTTGGTGAGGCAGTCCGAGACGAACCAGATGCCGTAGACGAGCAGGCGGTCGGCGGGACCCTGAATCTCAAAGTTGCGGAAGAAGGTGTTGGCGCGGAACAGCGCGAGCACCTCGTCCAGGATGTCGTAGCTCTCCGACGTCGGCTCGGGCGACTCGTGCGCGGGCAGCGGCGGGTCCGGGAAGGGCAGCGGGTAGACGGGCCCGCGCACCTTGGTGCGCAACGGGAAGAGCGGGAAGTTGCCCACCAGCCGCGGGGCCGGTTCGGCGGTGTTGAAGACGGAGTTGTAGGCCTGGCATTGGTCGGTGTTTAGATCAGTACACCAGAATCAGCAGCGAAGGAGGGCACGGAGCAGGCAGGGCCAATGCGACGTTGGCATTGGAGCTGGGGAGGGGATCAAGACAGGGAGCAAGCGGCATTTTCGGAATATCAACACTCACCGGCATTGTGAGCAGCACGCGCCGGGCGGACAATCCGTGCTTGGGGAGGTATTGGTCGGTGCCAGTTGAGGTGGGATGCTGCTCGTCGACCAGGAGCTCGATCACAGCCTTGCGGGGTCACTTTGGGGGCGCACGCACGCCACCCTGCTCGGCCAACCCTGACGTCGCCTCGCGGCTGGGTGTGTGGCTCAGCGTCTTGGCGAAAACCAAGAGGCCAGATTTATGCCTGAGGCACTATGCGCTGGTGTGTCATCGCAGGCAGCCACACCCTTTGGGACGCGGCGTGGATACTGCCGGCTTACGGTCACACCACCATTGGCTGGCTTACGGACGGCTAAAAACGGTGCACTGGTTGTCTTTGACACCCTCCTGCCAAAATGCGAAACTCGTTCGGTGCCCTCCTTCAGTTGGGCTGGGGCGACGGCTCGGATGCCGTTAATACGTGTCTTAACTGTTGCACTTCTGCTCTTCACTGAGGAACACCGTGCCCGAGACAAGTGGTGCGAGCGAGGCGAGCAGAGCCTACAGGAGCCAATCGTGGCTGGAGGAAGGAGGTACCGGATACTTTGAGACACGTTGCTGCCTAGCCGGATCGGGCGAGTGTCACGGGACTTCGTGTGCTAGCGCGTTCTGGGCCGGGCCACACAAAGTTGGCACATTTGCGTCGCCACACCTGCAGGCAGGGCGTGGCCCGTTGTGAGGGGGTCGGCCGCCCCCCGCCCACACTGTGTCGCGTTGCTTTAAACCCGGGCCTTCCTCAGCCAGCCCTCGCCAGCATCGTCAGGGGAGTCCGTTCTGCCGCTTGACGGCCATACCCTGGTATAGGAAGTCCTGAGTTTTGTTGTCTTGTCAACACATTTGACTTTTTGAGCACCCTACGATTCTATCTGCGATCTTGCAATCTGACGTTGTCTGTGTTTTTGTGGGGCTGCATCGATCGCGATCGCGACGACCAGGTGCCCTGGCAGTGCCTGGTAAGGCGAACCACCAGTCCGCCTTCCCCAAGTTTTCGATGCTCACAATCGAGTAAGTCCCTGACCCTAATCGGGAGGTTTCCGCGACAACCCCTCGCTAACGCGCGCGATTGCCCTGGCTACAGCTCCCTGTTCAGCAGCAGCTTTTTCGGTCAGCTGCGCGCCATCGTCCACATGTCGACCTCACACGACACAACCGGCGCGCCGGTGCGCGGTCCATCCACACAGAGCGGCAGTCAAAGCCAATCCGTCCCGACAAAAAGACGACCATGCACGAGGCGCATAACGCGGCCCGAGCCGGGCTCGCTGTACGACATCCTGCATGAACACGCCGGCACCCCGCTCCACGTCGTCCCCATCTGCTGGACCGATCTCCATTCGCGCCTGCTTGGTGCGCGCTTCAGCGCGCGGCCCGCCGTCGCCAAGCCCGTGCCCGATTTACCCCACGGCGCGTCGCTTGAGCCGTCCAAGATGGCGCAGACGTTGACGGCCGAGCTGCATACGCTTGTGCGGGAAGATGCGACGCCCGCCCGAGCCTTCTGCAAGAATCGCGCTATCAAACACATCATGTCGACGCTCTTCCCGGCGACGCTGTCCCGCCCCAAGACGGGCGCCGAGCTAAACCTTTACTTTGGCCATCGGGTGTTCAGAAAGGTGGTTCGCGTCCCCTGCGTATGGAAGAGCCCCAGCAGCGTTGATGTGTCGTTCGATTCTTGTCTGACATTGCCGTCGACGTCATTCACCCAAATACCGAAGAGCAGCCGGGACGGGGGCATGCCAATGCTGGCGTACATCAACAGGCCACAGCTCGCCGGCATCCGCAGGAATCTATACGGCGTATTGCGCGGGCCCAATAGCGGCGCCAACGAGCCCGTGTCCCGGCTGCAGCAGTTGCGGTCTCAGATGTTGGTGCCTGCGGACGCCGACCATGATCCCTACATCGTCGCCATCTTCCTGGCAATGGCGCAGGCGCATTTTTACCACGAATCATCTTCGCGCGCCTCATCCCAAGCCTCCCAAGGCGGCCGGAGATCGGTACGGATACCGCCGCCCTCGTTCCGCGATATCACGGTCCAGGTCATCACCCACGACGAAGGCAACGACAGCAGCTCCAACTTTGTCGTTTACACCGCAACCGTGACCGCCGCGTTCCTCAGCCGCTTCATGTTCCCGCACAAGGCACCGGCGCCTACACCCGGCGAAGACAACACCGCCGATTTCAGCAACGGGATGGATATATCCTACACGCCAGTCAGCTTCTGGCCCGTGCTCGGCCTGAAGGAGCGCCTCGCCAAGGCCCTCGGTCGCGAGATTGCCGGCGACTCCATCTACGACGACCCGGATCACATCGGCCTGTGGGACCCGCTGCTGGAGCTGCAAGCACCGTCGCCGCCGCCGCCGGCTTCCCGCCACTCCGTCAGCCTCAAGCGGAGGCGCGTTCCCGACGTGCGCGAGCCGCTTTCGGAGATGCTCAACAGCAGCTTCGAGGAGGAGCCGCCCAGCAGTCCGGACGACCGGCCCGTGCTGAGTCCTGCGACTAAGAGGAGGAGGACGGCGCGACGGCCGGTGAATACCCTGGAGGTGTGTTGACGGAGGAGGGCACTGGTGGTGTGTGCTGCTTGGAGGCTGCAGGCTATGGTGACACTGTTGGGGTTGGTTGGTGACTGATGAGCTTTGATGTGAGAGCATGACGAAATGGGATTGATGAAGTGGGACAATACCCCTTGCAAGACAGGGCTGGACGGGCTAGAGGTGCTTGGGCGACAAGGTTGATGACTTCGATTCACGGGCCACAGCTGATTGTGTTGCAGTATGGCCGCCGACAATCATGCATTGGATGAGGCGCTGGAAGGGTTTGTGTTGACAGGGAGGGCCACGATGGTAACATTGCGTAACGAAAGCTGTGGTTCTTGTTCACTTCGGTATGCTCGTATTTCAGCATATCATTTCTTCAACTGCTTTTCACAGCTGTCTCTCGCGATCTCGAGCCGTGGGCCGTGATTCGTGGCCGGTTGCACTGGTCCATGATAGGCACCAAGAACGCCTTCACCGCCCAGATAGGCCTCGATGTTGGTTCCATCGATCCTTGGTCACTTCCGTGCAATCATAACTATGGTCCCTTGCTGTTGTGGCCGCTCACACACACTGTGTCGGCGTCGAATTATCCGGCACGCGGCATGTTGACAGTCAGCCCAGGTGCGCTTGTGTCAATCCGTTGATGGCGCCGGATGTAACTGCACTGACCGTGATAAGAAGCTTCGAACGTAACCAAGAAGGCGACAGTATTCACGTAGCACCAACATCTGTTCGAAATCTCTTAATGGTTGCCATGCTGGCACTCCTTCAAGGTCATGTTAGTGTCATACTTCACAATGTTGGACAAGGACTTGGAGACTGGAGGAGTCGAGAATGACCAGGTGAACGGGGTTTCTCTTCCATTAACTTTCAAAGTGATGTGAAAATGAGTGTAAGAAGTGAATAGTTAGTGCCACCCCATTATATCCCTCCGCTTTCCAAGGCCAACAGCTCGCCTTACCCCCGCCACCTCTCAAGCCCCTGGCTCCGCCCGAGCCAGCACAACCGCAACCCTCTTCCGCTTGTCCTGCAAGTACTGCCGGGCTGTGTTGGATCCGTCGTTGCCATCACCAACCTCAGCAGTGCGAGGCCACCGGCTCGAACGGAGTTCCCCAAAAACTCGGCGTCGTGTCACCCCGATGGGCGTAACAGCATACCCAGCACTTCAGCTTGAGGCGCTGAAAGGCGCTATCGGATGCGCAAATGACGTTTGTGTCCCAACCCTGATCCTCAAGCTCGAGGAGCGCATTGTTGCACACGTCGAAGCAAATGCCGGGGTAATTGCCTTCGCCAGGCAAGTCGGTGGGAGCGCTGCGGACATATCCGGCGACGATGAGAATCGAGCAGAGCGAGAGCTTCATGGCGAGAGCGTAGTTGGGCGCTTGTTGCACAGGTCGGTTCAACGGTGGAGGTGGAAGGTCAGGCAGGCTATCTATCGATGTGCGTGTCCTGGAGGGCGGCTGTTGGCTGGGGGCGAGGGGAAGTCGCTGATGATGGGATTCGAATTGGAGCAGGTGAGTACGGTGGAGATGGAAGAGGGAGGGTGGAGGATGAGGAAAACAGAACCTGAATGGATTGACACGATGGTCTTATACATAGATAGTCGAGGCAGGGCTCGACGCGCTCGGGCTATCCGCCCTGGTTTGGCTTGTTGGTTCCATGGAGCCTGGTTTGATTGCTTTGACCCTGCGTCAGGTCCGTCTTTTCAGGAACCTCTGCAGGGCACCATCTCAGCATCCTTGTACCTGCAGGAGGCTATTTTGTGTGATTGGCCTTGATAGATTGAGGAAATGCTTCTGTCTCCCCTGGCTGCAGTGGTTCATGCTCTCAACACGCCTGACAGGACATGCGGCCATGTGCACGGCGCGCCGATGTCTTCAAGGTAATGGGTTGATCAGCGGATTGCAGTGGACGGTTCAGTGGGTTCTGGCAAACACCTTCCAGTCGAGCTTTCAGGACCTGTGTACTACTGATACTCCTGATCCGAATCATTGACCACCGCAGGTTCCATGCACTGGCTGACTTCCAGCCGGACTCAGCCACCTGGTCAACCCTTCCCCCAGTGCCATCAACCTGCATTACACTGTGGAACAGCAATGTACCTGCATAGAACGCACGCATCTGTACCATTGCTGCTCGAATGCTTCATCTCGGATAAGGCCCGCACGACCCTACTTCATCTCTTTCCACACAAGCCACGACAGGTCTGTGTGACCTCACCGACCTTGCCATGTCCCACGTTGTTGTCTGCTACTCAACGGTATGTTCAGAGGTGCCCTATTAAACCCGTGACTTGAATCAGTCAGGCAAGATGCATCAGATATCAAACCAGAGTACCTAGGTGGCGGATTCCATTTGAAGACAGGTGTGGCGTATTACCGTAGTCAGCTCAAGGCCAATTCCGGTTGTAGGAAGAAGATGGTGACTCGGCTCAATCCAGAGATACCTACCGTACCAGAGTCCGCCGCGGCCGACGAGTGTGCTTGGGAAGAAGACCGGAACGAGCCACATTGCTGCTCCTGCGGCACAGCAGCGATTGCAATCTCGGGGAACCGTTGACGAATCCAGCACGTGTGGTGCCTCCAGCATTCCGAGCCAACACATGATCCCTCCGCGCCTCGCGGCCCACGAAGCGGATGACAATGCGAGTGAAGTAAAGCAGCAGTTGCGCACTTTTTTGTTTCAAGTTGATTCACAGCAAAAGAACTTGAATATTTTCTTACATATACACAGTATGCAAAATGCCTTTCAGGGCCAGCATATCGAGGCTCGATAACTCCGTCGTCCATCAGTTAATCAGTTCCTCCATCTTATCTGACCACCTGGGAGCAAGGTGAAGGCCAAGCGGGAACAAAGGTCTCCCATATTTTACATTGAGACCAGTTGAAAGTGTGCGTTGGCTACTAAGGGAGTACTGGACAGTTACAAGTAAGTGTCTTCCCCTTCTCTACTCGGGACGGGGGAGCTGGCGGGACCGGGCGGCACTCCTCGACACAATCCAATTCATCACATGTCAACATCACGTACCAACCGACTCTTCCTCCTCGGTAAAGAACTCGTGGGAGGGTTACAAGCCGAAGCGAAAACAGTTAGCCGCCCAACGCAGGTATTTGCCGAGAGCGTGCCAGTGGTGAGCCTGCTAGCCGCGGGAGCTCGGCGATTTGCCCTGTCAGGGCATTGGCGTGAGTGACCTGCATGCCAAAGATCAACTTGTGCTTGGCTCCCATTTGAGTGCTTGAACAGAAATCCGCTGTCTGCATCGTTCCTCCCGTCCCGCAGCATTGGATTTCATCATTCGCGTGAGACACAGTGTCCTAGTCTCAGTGTGCAGGAGTCCGACTTCAGCCTGGCACTTTCAGGGGCTGCTGTTGGGAAAGCCACGGCCGCTTCGGCGTTGCAGTGACTCCTGTTTCTAATCCACGCGAAGATCTCAATCTTGCTTGGATAGTCACGTTGTGTTGCTCTCAGCTCGTGCTTGGACCCGGAATCTGGTGCTTGATGGTCTTCTCAATGAGCGTTATCAACACCGCCTTTAGGTAGGTACCTATGCATGCTCTGCCTGAAGGGTACGCCGAGACGCTTCCGCGTGAGTTTGACTCTGTTGCCAAACCGGCCCTGTCATTTAGTTCTTCTTTTTGATACGATTATCGGTTTCTCAACTGGGGTTACTTGAGTCCAACAGTGCATGTCATTAGCTTGACGCCTCGTGCCCATTTACATCATCCTGTCTCAGTTCCTTTCCCTGCATCCGGTCTTGCCTCTGCATAAAACATTAAGAGTTGAGTAGACAGATGACCATAAAGTCAACGACCCCTGCCGTTGTCTGCCTCTATCCAGTCCTTCACCAGCATGTCTCGTCCATTTCTCCTGGCTAATGGGCAACTGGCGATGTGCTGGCCGCGGCCTAAACTCGGCGCACATGGAGTACATGCTCGGATTGACGCCGGAGCAGACACCGAAAAGAGAAGCTGCTGCGTGCACTCGCTGTACCCCGCAATTGTCGTCCCCGCTGCTCCCCACGTTGTCTATTTTCCTGTCGCTCTCGCTTCGCGAATCTGCATGTCACTCCCTGGCTGCGACCGCCGAGAAAAAATACAAAAGGTACACTACACACATGCTCGGCATGGTTACATCATACTAGTACATGAACATGCCAACCTCACGGCTGGTAGCCATCTCGATCCTCTGATGCGAGACCGCCCGGTTGGGGCGGGACGAGGGTCAACTTCAGTCTTCAATGCACGGGTTTATCGGGTTGTCAAACCTGACGGGACCTGACCCGCCCTGATCCACATTCCGCGTGAGAACAAACAGTGGGCACTGGGGCAGAAAAGCATTCCATTGCGGCTGATTCGTCTCGTCAGTCGCCTTCTTTGCGCCAGCTCCGGCACGAGGCAAGCCACTCCCGACCACTAACGCCCTGCTTGGCGATGCGATGCGGGGAACCCATCGACATCGGCAGCCGGTCGCCTGCCAATCAGCGTGGCAGACGGCTCTGGCGCGTTGTTGCCGAGGCTTTGTTTCTAGCGCCAGGCACGAAAGAACTTTCTGATCCGAAAACTGGTTCACATGCTCTGGGGTGGATGGTAGGACACACACACACACACACACACACACACTGAGCCGGTTTCGGTCTGCGGCGCCCGCTGCGTGACCGAAAGCCATGCAACGTGGAACTTGGCTTGTCACTGGCTGGGGCTGCCGCTGACACCCTCCACTTGCCAATTCGAGGATGTCAGAGGATCGGCCACCGTGGTTTCCATGCGCTGTGCAGACGAAGAGTCTCTGTCAATGATCCCGGGCCCCACGGGGGAAGGCGGGACTTTCCACCATGCAGTCACGGCACCTGCAGTCTACGGCGCCTGCACCAGCCCGGTTCCAAGTTTCCTCCTCCACACGAGGAAGCCGCTCACCATGAGTTCCATGTCCCACGGCTCGCAAGCTCCGCCGCAAGTGGTGAGGGCACAGCGCTTCCCTCGGACGCTTGCCCATTCCGTCCGTATTGTCAAGCCGCCGCGCCGCGTGATCGTCTGGACCGCGCAACATGCTCGCATTCCAGCCCCCTGTCAGCGTCCCACCGCCGCGCTGGCATGGTGGGGTGCTACTTATGGTGGCTTGGGTGGGTGCTTCTTTGACGCTAAGGTTGGCGGTTGACCTCTTGATCGGCTCGCTTTGTGGGCTTGAACAAACATGTGGACCATGATGCGAACCGTCGGAACCGCTATATGAGGCGGCTTCTCGCACAATCCCATTGGGAGCAGCTAGCCGAATAGGTCGGCCAGGAGATCTCATCTCCTCGTTCCTTCCTGCTCACTGCTTCTTGTTCCTTCCCGCGGCTGGACCACACCAAAGACACCAAAGACACCATGAAAGGGATCACCACACTAGTCGCCGCAGCACTGTTGGGTCGGGCCGTCGCCGCGCCACCAGAGCCACCTTCCAGGGTGGTTGAGAAGCGGGCCGCCCCAACAGTCACCATCCCATCGGGAAGCATCGTAGGGTCGAACCGACTGACCACCGAGGCTTTCAACGGTATTCCCTTTGCCCAGGCCCCGGTTGGCCCGCTGAGACTCCGGCCTCCCGTGAAGTTCAACGCGTCACTCGGCGTCTTTGATGCCTCCGATACCGCCCCGGCATGCCCGCAGTTCGTGGCCGACTCGGCTTCGAGCGATCTGTTGTCCCAAGTTCTCACCACCGTCACAAACTCGCCCCTATTTCAGAAAGCTCTTAAGGTCAGCGAGGACTGCTTGACCATTGATGTCTACCGGCCTGCGGGCACCAAGGCGGGCGACAAGCTCCCCGTGCTATTCTGGATCTTCGGGGGCGGCTTTGAGGTGCGTGCAGTCGCGCAGTGCCTGAAAGCCCTGGCTGACCTCAGTTCACCTGTATAGCTTGGTTGGAGCTCAATGTATGATGGCGGCCCGCTTATCACCAATGCTGTCAATATGGGCAAGCCCTACGTCTTGGTCGCGGTCAACTACCGTGTTGGCGGCTTCGGTTTTTTGGCTGGCAAGGAGGTTCTCGCCGACGGTGCCGCCAACCTCGGTCTTTTGGACCAACGCATGGGCCTCGAATGGGTGGCCGACAACATCGCGGCCTTTGGCGGTGACCCTGACAGAGTGACAATCTGGGGCGAATCGGCGGGCGCCATCTCTGTTTTCAGCCAAATGGCTCTTTACGAGGGCGACAACAAATACAAGGGCAAGCCCCTATTCCGCGGAGCCATCATGGATTCCGGCAGCATTGTTCCGGCGGACCCCGTCGACTGCAACAAGGCCCAGATGGTCTACGATCACGTCGTGGCAAGGGCCGGCTGTGTGGGATCTCAAGACTCCCTGGCCTGCCTCCGCGCGCTCCCGTACGACAGGTTCTTGGACGCCGCAAACTCGGTCCCTGGAATCCTGTCGTACAGCTCAGTGGCCCTGTCCTACCTCCCACGCCCCGACGGCAAGGTTATCACCAAGAGCCCCGATTTCCTGGTCAAGGAGGGCAAGTATGCCGCCGTGCCCATGATCATCGGCGACCAGGAGGACGAGGGCACGCTGTTCGCGTTGTTCCAGTCGAACATCACTAGCACCGACAAAATCGTGACCTACCTCAAGGCCCTCTTCTTCACCAGCGCCAGCCAGGCGCAGCTGGAAGGCCTCGTCAACCAATACCCGGAATGGGTCTGGGACGGCTCCCCGTTCCGCACCGGCATCCTCAACGAGATCTACCCGGGCTTCAAGCGGCTCGCCGCGCTGCTGGGCGACGTGGTCTTCACGCTGACGCGCCGCGTCTTCCTCGGCATCGCGACGTCCGTCAACCCGGCGGTGCCCGCGTGGTCGTACCTGGCAAGCTACGACTACGGTACCCCAATCATGGGCACTTTCCACGGCAGCGACATCCTGCAGGTCTTCTTTGGCGTCTTGCCCAACTACGCCAGCAAGAGCATTCAGAGCTATTATGCGAATTTTGTCTACAACCTGGACCCCAATGATGCGTCTGGCGGGACGAGTGGCAAGAGCAAGGTCGCGGAGAACTGGCCACGCTGGACGAACGCTGACCGCACGTTGATGAACTTCTTTTCGGAAAGCAGTGCGTATCTGCCAGATGACTTTCGGTCGGGAGCATCTGATTACATGGCAGCGATTGCGGATGTTTTACACGTCTGAGTCTTTTCACTGGAAGAGGCGGATTGTACCTCATAGCTCATGAAGCCGTTCCGCGCCGTGTCGAGAACGGCCCTGGATGGATGATGATAAGTCATGGCATGCGCGCGCCAGGTCGCGGATGAGACAACGATAGTAACGAAAGTCTAATGTTTGATGCTCTGGCACCTTTAATTCAGTCATTCTCACCTGATCTTGAAGTGTCTTGAACCCCTACTGCCATGGCGAAATACTCTTGGCCTTCAACTGCATACATGGAAGGTGACCGTGTGACTATCGCGCAATCTACCGCTTAAGGAAGCCCCCACAAAAGAAAATACCTGACAACCTCCTCAACTCCATTTAATTTCCACTGTCTGATCGATATCTTATAGTTCGTCATGCCCCGCCCCCTGCGCCCACGGCTGAATCTTGCCCTGAATGATGTCGCCCAGGAACGCCTCCACTGTCGCAGCCCAGATCTTACCCTTCCCCGTATAGGGATACACATCACCATTGTTGGGGTTCTGCACTGACAGGCCGCCCGAGCCCCTCCTGAGGCCCATCATCTGTGCCGCGTCCGCGTACTCGGTTACATCCGTGGTGACGAAGTGCAGATACTCCTCGTACTTTCTGGCTAGAGGCCGCATCTCGGTGACATACGCTCCTCTGTGCTTGTCGTTTTGTGCGAAGTAATGGACTATGCTTTTCCGGCTCTGTCTTGATGTTGGTACCGAGGACACGGTCTCCTGAAGGGAGGACCTATATCACACACCTCGTAGAAGGAGAGCTCATTCCGCCGCGTCAGCTCGGGTATCAGCGGCGTTGAGCACAGCTTCAGAAAGAAGTTAATCGAGTTGACACTGGCAAACTCTGTCGTCGATCTCTGTATCTTGTCGAGGTTGTTGTTGCATTCTAGTGATGCCTGCTCATTCTGCGGCAACGCGGCGATGCCAAAGGAGTAGCGGTCATAGTACGTGTTCGCCACGTCTTCGAACTGACTCCTCAAATGTTTGTCGTCAACCCCAAAGTATCCAATTAAAACAACGTCGTCGACGTTCAGGAATGACGATGCATTTTGATTGGTGACTGAAGACACCGTTGGGCGTGTCATCCGGCGAAGGAACCCCGTAATTGCCGCTGCGTTCCGCGGGCCACGATACCGGGTTTGTCCGCCGTCTGCATGATGAAGTCGGATTGCTGGAAACGAGGATATCTCCTGTTGCTGGCAAAGGTTGATGTCAGTTGAGCAGTCAATGCTGGCAGTCTCTGCCGCCGGCTCCGTCGCTTTGCTTAGTGCAGTCCACTCGTTCTCCGAGAGCCGGCTGTTAACTCTGTTATGGATGAGCCACGGTTCCCATGGCACTCAGGATATGGTTGGGGCGTTTTGCATACTCATTCGGCTAGTGATTGTAGGCTACCTGTTAGTCTTGGGCCATTTTCGTTTCACAGTGTTGCTTTTCAGCCTGGGGACGTACCCAGACATCTACGAGCAGGTCAGCTCACTCGAGGTCCTGTCTCTCACGAAACTTGTTACTCACAAGCAATCAAAGTCATGCCAGAATCGAGCGGGATCTTTCTGAGCACATCTGTTCCAGCAATGTGGTTCCAAGCCGCCACCCTCGGCGCTGTTGGGAGAACGAACAGTGCAAACCTCTTGAACTTCATCTTCGTTTGGATGGCATACAGGAGGAGAACAAGTGGCTTGCTAAGTGCCAATGTTTCTATGCCAATATTCCTATGCAGCAAAAGAAGGGGTGGATGAACACTGCAATATCTTATATGCGGAGGTGAAGTCAACGGACAAAAGGGGTGGTTGAACGGATTGAGCACAACCGGCAGGGGCTGCAGACTCTGGGGTGTGGATCTGCGACCTGTCACAGACTGCCCCTGAGCCGCTCTCAGCAACTTTGACGCTGCGCACGCGTGTTTCATCTGCAAGAACGTCACCAAAAGCTGGAGTTATTCGTGCGCATTGGTGTTGCCATGATCAGAAGTTTCCGAACTCAACACAGCTGCATACATTTGTCCGCTTCCGCCAAGAAATCGATCCACTGAAGGCTGTCACGATGTCCTTGCTAAGATCATTATCCACGTTATGTAGCTACTTTGCAGCGTTACACGTAGCGTCCGGTTTGGCCAACCCAGATGCGCAACAGGTGCCTCTGAGAGACACCGATCACGTCTGCGAACACCCGCCGTACAAGGTTCACATCGTCTCCCACTCACCTCTCATCATTTACATCCAAGACTTCATTACACCTTCGGAGCGAGCGCACCTGCTCAAACTTGGGTTCGTCATTCGCATATTGCATCGCAATGAGATTAAAACAGATGACACTAATCACCTCCCGACTCAACAGCGCCTCGACCTTCACCCGCAGCGGCGTGACCACCCACTCCAACCACACCTCCTCCTCATCTACATCCCACAACAGCAACCTTCGCACCTCCCAATCCACCACGCTACCCCCCTCCGACGCAGTAGTCTCCTGCATCGAAGACCGCGCGCTGCTCTTCCAGAGCCCAATCACGCCGCGCACCCACCTCGAGCCGCTGCAGCTGGTCAAGTACGCGTCGGGGGAGCACTACCACTTCCACACGGACTGGTTCACATCCCCCGCGCATGCGGCGGCGGAGCGCGGCGGCAATCGGCGTACGTCGTTTTTCGTGTATGTCCGTGTTGAGGAGGGGACGTTTGGTGGGGGCACCAATTTCCCAAGGGTGGATGCCCCCGAGGGCGAGTGGTGGTGTGAGAAGGGGTTTGTGGATTGTGATGGCGAGTGGGAGAAGGGTGTGACGTTCCAGCCGGTGGAGGGGAATGCGGTGTTTTGGGGCAATCTGGTGGAGGGCGAGGAGGGGGTTGTGGGCGGCCTGAGGAGGGGCGATGAGAGAACGCTGCATGCTGGGCTGCCGGTGGTGGCGGGCGGGAAGGTGGGCATGAATATCTGGACGAGGGAAGGGCCGGTTGCAGAGGGGGTGAGGGTTGGTTGAGTGAGGTGGTGTCATGGAAAGACAGGAGGATCAGGCTCGGAGACCTGGAAGTGTGAATCAAGATGGGGTTGTTTCACGCATCGCGAGTGTGAATGTATCAACCTACACGGCGAGGTTGTAATTGTGTTTTATTTCCTCCCATCAACGCCAGCAGAGGCTTGATACGCAACTTGAATCCTGAGAAATCCTCGCCGCACCCTTGTAAACCGATGTTCCTTCGGCAAAACACATAGCCTAACAGGCGCCGACAATCTTCCCTGTGTCCCCCTTTGTCACGCCCACAGTAACTACGCCGTCACCGCAGTTGTAGTATTGGTTCATCCAAACTATGTCTGACTGCTGGTCAAACACCACTATCATCCCAATTAGCGCCCCCCTCCCCTATTCTCCAGACGGAATCATGGACTTACAATATGCTCCCCTGATAAACGTATCCCCCAGCACGTAGTTCTCGGTACCCACGTCGGCGGGCTGCACGCCCAGCATGCAGTGCCCCGGGTACTGCTGGTAGATAAAGTCCTTGTAGCTCACATTGATGACCACCTTGCCCCGGTTAAAGCCAAAGTCAACCGAGCCAACCTTGTCACGCCAAGCGCAGTCCACAATATATCTTCCGGCGTCGTCGATGGTGGCGCCGAATTGCTGGCCGAGGATGGCCACGAGATCCTCGCGGATGTACGAGAGTGTTGAACCCGTGTCTATGATCGTCGGCATGCCGAAGTCGGCGTGTGGCGTGTACACCACAGGAGTTCCGCCGGATTTGGTCATGCCGACAGACGTGACGTTGACCCAATATCTAGGCGAGTCAGCTCGAAGCCATTATAGGGGACCCACTGCGAGGGACATACTGAATCCATTGGGGGTTCTGCTGTGAGATGGGTGGCCAGATGGAGACTGGCTGCAACTTGCCCTGGAATTTCCACCGGTTGACACCACCAAATATGATCTCGCCTGTGTTCCCGTTAGAAGAAGAAAGGGACTCCGAATCACGCGGGTAGTCAGCGTACTGAAGTAGTCTTGATCGCCCCCAAGACCTAAGCTAAAGACTGGAGCCGATATCAGGTGCTGCGAGACCATCAGGTCCAGCACGCTGGGATAGTTGATGTCGTACGGGTAAGCATATCCCAAGCCCAGGATGCCAGAGAAGGCGTAGTCGCTGTCGGTGGCAACGGCAAACTGCACCTGCGGAATTTGGAACACTAGGTGGCCATCTGGTCAGCAGCCTGGGTGAGATATCAACGCCTTTTCACGGTACAGGTCGACGACTTACTTGCAATGCCCAAAACGTCAGACCAGTAGCTACCCTGCACAGCTCCGGTGCCGTACTTGAGCGAAAAGTCGCCTCCCACATAACTGGCCGAGTATGACTTCTCCGGGTAGTAATGGCCCTGGCTCTCACACAGGGATGAAGACGCAGATGTGTTGCACTTGGGATTCATCCACAGCTCATAGGAGCCTGTGTCAATGAACACGCTGATGGATTGTGCCGGTGTCCCCACCTCCACTGGTAGTTTGTTAGCATACATTCCCGGTTCGTCGAGGAAGAGCACTAGTACGAATCAAGGCTACCGACGCTGAATCACATACACATTTCCCCCCAACTCATCCAAGCCCGACCAACCCCATCGTCGGCTGGATAGGGTTTGAACCCGTCGAGACGCTGCGGACGGAGTCTCTGGTCTTGATGACCCAGGTCCTGGTGGCTTTCTCGTTGCAGAGGGCTGGCTCGACGACACGTCCGGTTTGTCACGAGAGCCAGGGGGCAGCTTGCCCGTTCCGTTGACCTTGTGTCGGGACACGGGCATGCGGACAAACCCTGGTTTCTTCCCCGATGCGCTGAGGCTATCCCTCCTGCTGGTCTCGAGCCATTCTCTGCTGCCACTTGGCCGCGCCAATAGCGCGCCGAGGCATGGAGCGACCAGGAGAAATGCCCATGCGATGGCGCTGCCCAGCATGTCGGGCCTTTTGACGCGTACCGCTGCCGCGGCGCCCTTCGCGCCAGATGTCGATTTGTACAGACCAAGTCGCTTGCTTCCGTCGTAACGCTCCGGTGACCACGCCCAACCTCAGTTCATGGTTGAATATGTGACGACTTCTTGGGCCACAGCATGGCGGATGTCGATGACAAGGGAGATTCCGAGGGAGGAGAAAAAGGGTTCAGTTCACACTTCGGCCATACCGGCGGGGAAGTAAAGACGATCGCGGTAGGAGGACGTTGCCCCTGGGTGCCGCGGGGCTCCATTCTCTATTAGGCCGCGGGTTTGCGTCAATCAGCGGCCCTGACAGGCGAAAAGGATCGTGCCTATACTATGTACGCGCGCCGACCGGGCGGCACCGTTGGACGGCAGGCTCACGGGCTACTTCTCCTTGCCCATTCTGGCAAGAGACTGCTGCGAGACGGGGCGGGCCAAGCGTCGTCAATCTCCCCGGGCTCGGCACTCGTTGCCGCCAGGGACGCGATGCTCGAGTCGGGATCTGGGAATTGCTTTTACCCGATCCGGGGTAAGGCAGGGCAATAAATGCGAGATATTGCCGCGGTGCGCTAGGGCGGATAAATGCAACGGCGCACGGAGGTCGACACGTCCAGTTTCCGACCGCTGCGCGACGATCACGCCGAGCTGAGGGGTCGCCGGCTGGCTGCGGGCTGCCAAAGCTCTCGACTCACCTTGTCGATGCCGCGAGGGGGTTACACTGGGGCGAGGACGGTGTGCATGATAAGGGAGAGCTGAGCACGCTGAGGTTATATCCGTACCGCTGCGTAGGCGAATAAAGGGCGATACGGCCAATATCTGATGACAGCGTGCGTCCTTAAATCAGAGGAAAGACATTGTTTCGAATGCACGCGTTGTCGAGGGCCGCGAGCGGCGTACAAGGAAAGGCAAATAACAGCAGCCGGCGCAGCTCGTAGAGGTCTAGTCAATGCGGGCGCAGCCCTCCAACACTACATTGAACCTACTGTGGTAGCGTTTGACTAAGCTACCTGGTAGGCAAACAGCAATCCACGAAGTCATCGTCGCAGCTTTTCAGTTTCGATGACGACTGTCGGAGTGTAGGAGTTAACAAGGCATTGATACCGCCTTTTCAAGAGCTGTTGTCAAGGCCAAGTTCCCACTTACAAGGGGCTAGCGTACAGCCAGATATCCCAGACACGGAAACGGAGAATGTGATGATTCACAGTTGGGAAAACTGCTGTCACCCAACCCAAAACTGGAAGCCACTGGACATCACGCTTGAGCCACTGATGTCAATCGGTGTTGGACTGAGACACCGTGAGACTTGGTGAAGGGGGCGCATCGCAGGTTTGCGGGCGGTCAATGCATTATAGGTGCCAAAACATGCGTCTGCTTCCAACCAATCGGAAACCACACACGATTCATCGGGTATGGTGTAGCGGTAACATCGTTGACTCTCACTTCTCAGAAGTGACTGCTCTCTCAACAGCCCCGGGTTCGACTCCCGGTATCCGAGTATGATGTATCTTTTTCCTTCTTTTTTCGTGTGTCAAGTTCGATACATTGTCTGTCGCTGACATGCACTGGACAGAGGATCTACGGGTGATAACAGTTCTGATTTGTCCACTCAACGAGGCGTTCAATTTACCCCTGATTTATGCAACTCCAGCCACCTAACACCGTATTTCAAAACAAAATGCAAATTCCTCCCTCGTTATGGCAAGCTCATGAACAACTCGAGCAGTTTCGGGTATATCGGTGTCCTGTCCGAAGTTAGTTACTGGTTCCCACCCCTGTATGTAGCCCAGATTGAGCTCACCCAAGCCCTGTTATTGGGTCCCAACCCTCCTTGACCTGAAAGCCGTTGCCCCCGCAGCCTGGATTTGACCCATCAGTGATGTCGGTGAACACCTCCGGGTGCTCGTACTGCCACGCGCTGTCAGCAACAAGAAAAGAGTCAGGCAATGCAACGCGGAGAAGGGGGTGCTCACCAGCACTGGGTGCACGAAACCGACTGTGCTCTTGCCCGCCGCCAGCCGCTCCTCGTTGATCAGCGTCAAGATGGCAGCCCAAACGGGCGTCGCCACCGATGTGCCATGCATACGGTTTGGATACGCTCTCAGCACAACCCGGTAGTTCTCTCCGATGGCTGCCACGTCAGGATACCCCCTGCCGGCCTTGTTGAACAGCTTGCCCGGCTGCAGCGGCGGTATGCTGCCCCAGCCGGCCCCGATGCCCAACACCCCCGAGCCCGCCGACGAACCACCAATACCAACACTCACACCGCCATTGCCACCATAGTCGTACCCCAGATCCGACACGTTCGCAAGCTGGAGATACTTCGTCACATGCGCATCCTGCCACGCCGGGCGCGAAAACACGTTCGAGAACCCGCCACCGGACGCGAACGACTCGGCCGCGACCTCGACCAGCGTCTTGCCGTCCCCAACCTCGGGCTCCACCAGCTTGGTGGCGCCGACGCTGAGCACGTAGGGGCAGTTGCCCAGCACGCGGGGCGCGAAGACGTCGCGGTCCGGGCCGAGGCAGCCGGCGCGCGAGTCGGCGCGCGTGCCGCCCACGCCGTTGTCGCCCGACGACTCGACCACCGTGACCCCCTGCAGCGACAGCTTGAGGATCTCGAGGCACTGCCGCCGCATGTAGTTGGCCGGCCAGGTCGGCTCGGTGCCGCTGTAGCTGATGGAGAGGACCGGCGTGGGAGGGTACTGGCCGCACATGAGCGAGCCGGAGTAGCCGCCCTGCGCAGGGGAGGCGTTGGGGTTGGGGTACTGCGGGTCGCGGCAGTCGGAGGTGACGCAGTTGCCGGTGTAGTTGAAGGCGGAGAGGGAGCAGTAGGACTCGTCGAGGGCGTCGAAAAAGGCTGGGTGATGCTTGGTTAGGTTCATGCTTTGTACTGAAAGGGGGGAAACGAGAAAAGGGGTAGGGGTATGGAGTACTGTTGAAGAACCCGGGGTACTGAGTGTTGGCCTGCAGCTGGTTTTTCTGGTACCACTCGTCGTCTGTCTGGAATAGGACAGTCTTTTGTGGCCAGATTAATGGAATTGTCACTTGGAAGTCGAGATCCGCTTCATCACCAGCCTTTAAGCTGTTGTTGATCGGCCCTTGGGCGCCGTTGATGGACCGAAGCTCGGGGTGCGTGCCCTGCGGAATCCAGCTGCATGTCGATCAGCACGCTGCCTCAGAAAACGATGAAGAGGTCACATTACGGTGCGACGTATTTCCAATACGTGTCGAGATCGTCTTGATTGTAGTGCTGAGTGAGGCTCTGGAAGACGCCGAGTTCGTTTCCCTTCGCTGCTCTGGTGCCATTGGGAATCTGATATTGATCTAAGTTCGCGTTAGTGTCTCTTCTGGTGATCTGTGCTGTGAGATGGGGTGACCTACTTCTGATGCACTGGGGCGTGATCTCATCGCTGCAGGGACCGGTGACCCGAAATTGGCTGTCATCGTCTACCCCTGAGTTTACCGGCGAGGCCGGTGGTGTGTTGGGTTTGCATCCTCCCTTGCTTTTGCTGTTGCCATTGATTTGTACCTTCCCCTTCCGATTCCCCGAGAGATCACCCATTAAGGCCCGCCGACTGCGCATCCGCTTCATGGTCTTCTCGTCATATCCGCCCGACATGAGCTTGGTGCCAGGGGTGATGTAATCAATGTGGCGCGAGACATTGTGCGGAATGTGGTATCTTGTTCTCAGTTAGCATCCGATCAAGTGATTCTCAGTCCAGCCGGATGCCAACGCACTGCGAACAGGCAATGTTCTGGATACCAGTCTCGACATGCTCAAAGACATGATACGTGGTGTGCAGCAGTGTCTCTACCTCATGTACTGGCGCATCAAACTGGATCCACTGACTCGGCAACCCGTCGGGGTCTTCCGTTAGCAAGACATCGAACCTGTTAAGCTTCTTCTGAGTGTCTTACCTGCTTGTTTGCTGATTGGGAGAGTCTCCCCTCGCTGATTCCAGCCGAGGTGAGCCAGCGCTTGACCCTTTGAACTGAGAAGTTTTGAGGAGCGAACAACTCAACGACTTCGCTCCGTGTGAGGTGCTTCCCATAATTGGAGGACCCTGGGCTTGATCTGGAGCACTTTGTTAGCAAAGAGTCAGAAGATGGGGTTTTGATGCCACGATCGACTTGCATGTCCATAAGCCGCTCGTGGGCGGCTTCTACATTGGATTGTTTCAAGCCGATCCGCACCGGGAGCAGCCACTGGGCATCCGCAGTCTCCCGCTTGACCCATCCCTCGACGTGGGCCGGTTCGTGCCTCTCGTGGATGACGTGCGAGGGCGGTATGCCCCTGGATAACCTGTCTCGGGCGCCTATTGTGGCCGCCGAGGCTGGCGCAGTGAAGCCACACAGGCTCCAGTATCCGAGAAGGAGAAGATTACGGAGCTGCATTATGGCGGCAGCTAGGGTTAGCCATGCGAGCCTCGGGAGACGCTCCGGTTCACAACAGAGTCAGACAGTCTGTGTGGGCAAGCGACGGCAATATCAATCTCTGCTGAGGAGGAGGGCTTACATGTCGCCCACGGTGGCGAACCCGAGGTCAAACTTGGTACAGAGAGCGAAGGACCCGCCGTGTGCTATTTTGGTCTCCTTCGACCGGCTTGGCAGGGGTGTGGTGTTGACCACGGGCGTGGTACTCTGTATAACGCGCCCGGGTAAAATGCTACCTTCATTACGGTACCGGGTCCAGAACCAGAGTCCAGCTCTCGCGCCCTGCTGCGGCCGGCTGGGCCCCCCGCGACCAAAACGGCAGGACGACGACACGCTCCGCCGTCGTTGGGCCCCATTCAGTCACGAGGCTGCCATTTACATGCAACGGTCAGCTAGCCTCGGGTGCGCTGGCTCGGATCGCGGAAGTCTGTTACACGGATCACGCAGGAGTGCTAAGGTATGATTGCATTAACCATTCATGCACCCATGTTGTGGAACAAAAAAGAACCCCCCACTGCAGGGCGCACTGCACCGCACATGCCCAGACTCGCTAGACACTGGGTGGCCCGGGAATATCTATGTACCTTCATAGATCTGTCCGAGCGCCCTGCCTGCATTTCCGCCACGATCGCGTCCCGGTACGCGAATATGTCCGGCGCGGATGGAACCTCTTGACCTGCCTTGTCGGGCGCGGGGGGAACCACTCAACGTCGCTCGAGGTGACGTCCCTGGCCGCCCCCCGCCCCCCTGCGATGGATGCATTGTAACACTGGGCTGAGCCTCATCACCCGTAGCCCCTATGATCCGGCGCGATCTCCTGGGCTGTACCTCCCGCATTCACTGCACCTGCGAGTCAACTTCGCATGACGAACATCTATACGATCAAGCCCGAGTACAGGTCTTGAGTACCTTTGAAGGTACGCATACATCTGATGATTGCCGGTCTTATCACCGCGTCGGCCAACTCAGACACGTGCATCCGTCAAGACAACCGCCCACTGAGCTTGGGAAGACTCGGGGCTCAGGTCATTGTTCTACTGCAATTCTTAATGTGTCCCAGTCGTGGCGTTTGTGGTGACCGGGTTCCGATCGGATGAAGATTAGGTTGAATTCCATTGTTGCACTTAGTCATGTTGTTCTTGCTGCCGTGGAGGCTATCTATTCTGCTATGCAATGCCTGGGGTCGTCGCCAACATACTTGGGGCTGAAGGCAACTGGCGAAAGGGAACCTTCGTCCTCGCCGTAATGGCACTACTAGCTCTGAGCACTCTCTAATCCTTAGGTTGATTACTCGATAAGTGTGAACCCAAACCAATCCGACGCCGGTACCAGTACCTTTGGTCGGCCCCCGTTGTCCTTCGGGTCCGTCAAAGACCCTCTGTACCACATAAACATCTTCAACGCTGTCTCTTTGTGATCCTCCATGCTGCCCCAGTCCCACCAGTCCACCTCCGACCTCGTGACCCGATAGCGGAACATATCGCCAGGGACTGAGTCCCTGGGGAGGTGAATGACGTCCGAGGGATCGTTCAACAACTCTGTTGTTTCCCAAGATTTGCCGGGTTGCAGACTCGTAAAGTCATCGCCTTGCTGCCCGATAACCACCTCCACGTCGCCATCGTCGTAAGGGTACCAGCCACACTGAAACTCCTCGTCAAATTCGCAGTCCTCCCAATCGCCATCCGAGCCGCTTCGAAGTCTCCTTAGCTGAACACTGAACTCTTGGGACCCGGTAAGTGCCCAAGAGCGGAGGGTTACGGGGCGCGCTCCCGTCTCCTCTGGTTCGCCGTCGGTCCTGGTCACGCCGTGGTAGGTGAATCTGAGTGTTACTTCGAGTTTCTCATAGCTTTTCACGGTCATCGGGCCTTTAACTGCTACCGTGAAGTGCGGCGCGCCAGGACTTGCAACGAACACACTAGTTGTTAGCGTTGCAGGCGAAGGAGTAGAAGCCGAGCACCCAAGTATACTCGAAAGATTGAAAAGAAAAGGCAATTGAGAATAAACAGAAAGAAACATATGCAGGAGTGGGAGGGGTACATACACACGGTCCGTCGGCTCAATCGGGGGAGGCGGCTGGAGGGCCGGGAAACGCGGCTTTTTCTGCGCCTCCTGCACGTGCCACTTCTTGTTCGCCTCGTTCGCTCGCTCGAAACCATGCTTGGCTTCGTACGCAACCCGATCTGGCCACGGGCGCTCGCCAGCGCAAGATAGTGTGTCAAAACTGATACGCGCGCCACCGGGCAGTATCAGCTTCCCATTAACCCTAAGATTTTCCTTAGTCATGTCCTGCCTACTGTGCTCCTCAACGCTGCCCCAGTTCCACAGCCCAATCTGCGCCCCGGGAAACAACAGCGTATACACCCCAAAATCTTGTGCCTTCGCAATGGTGCGGTAGTAGCTCTCCGGCAGCGTTGCTGTCACAGTGATCTCGCCCCCAGGGCCAAGCTCCCACAATGACTGGCTTCCGTCCGCGGTCGCAGCTTGGTTCTCATCATCATGGTCAACGGAGATGGGCTCCAGGCTGCCAACGCCACGGAAGAATCTATGGCGCAATACAACAAACCCCGAACGGCCAAAGGCGTCGGCGGTCGGGTTCCAGCGGAAAACGCAGGGCCGGGCATCGGTGCCGTCTCCCTTTGCCAGGCGTCGGATAGTGAAGCGAATCGGGTACGGCAGAGTAAGGGTGAGCGCGATGGCAGCCCGTACGGTGATTGATAGATGGGGTCCGTCGGGTCTGGGGGATGGTATTGGCAGTCAGTCGTCTGACGTCACGGTAACATTGAATGCTGTACGAATCCATGATGGATAAGTTGACAACATGGAGTAGTTAGGTCTTACAGTACGTCCTTGTCCCCAAATTCAACAAAGAAGGAAAAGTCCATCATACGATCCGCAATCAGTGAAGCAAAGCAAAAAGAGAATCGGATGTAGGAGCATGGGCGGTAGTGAGAGAGACCAGGCAATTATCCGCCCTAGTTCATGTATCCTGTCCCGCATCGAATTGTCAAGCCCCGTGTTCTTAATCTTGACATCGGGCAAAGCCAAGACTTGCAGGAGGCAAGACCATTCGGTGTGACTCAACTGCACCCCCGGTCCCCCGCTCTCCAAAGTCCACAGCACCAAGCTGTGGGTTCATGTCCTACACGATCACACACCTGCCAGTGGACGCCCTCATGGCCATCCCAACCTAAGTTCCCAACGCCCCCTGTCTACTATCTCTGGCTTCAGACTTTTCCGAACTTGGTCCGTACGCTCGTTACACTCATGGAGAGAGCAGAAAGCTCCGAGGCTTAGGTGGAAACGGGGCAACGCCGAGCTCAAAGGAGTTAAAGACACTAGGGTTTTCGCGGAGGACTCCTTCCGAAGCCACTTTGTTAACATAGAAAAACTTCTAGAAGATTTATTACGCGTCTAATAAGTCTGGTATTCTAACCACCGTCTATGTGCTCCATGTGTATCCAGTGTCCTTCTCCAAGATCGTTACAAAACACTTCATGCCGCTCTCGAAGGTGCACTCGCAACCACCCACCACCCCCAACAACAGCCATTAGGTAAAGATATTCATTACGGCTTCGACACCTGCTCCTTCCGGAAGAACTTGAAGAAGCCAAGCGGGATGATCATCTGGAACAGAAGACACACCCAAAAGAAGGGACTCGCGACGCCCGGCCACAGGCCCTGCGAGAAGTCAGGGAACGTCGTGTGCGGCGAGAGCGCGTTGGGACTCGTGGCGCGCGCAATCATGGTGAAGGCGCTGCCGACGACCTGCGCACCGACCAGCACCGTCAGCACGTGCTGACGCGTCAGCGTGGCCAGCAGCAGCATGCCGAGCCCGACGCCCTGGATGTTGTCCAGCAGGCCGAGCCACAGCCACAGGCAGCGCGAGACGATGGTCGAGCCGACGGCGCCGCCGGCCCAGGGCAGGTACCAGCCGATGCCCGAGGTGCCCCAGAACTCCTGCGCCCAGCGGGGCGCGCACAGGCCGATGGCGAAGATGGGCAGAAGCCAGGTGTGCTCGTCCGAGAAGTACGAAAAAGCGTAGAGCACGAGCGCCCAAAGGCCGACGTAGAAGCCCAGCGCGAGCAGGAAGATGCCCCAGCCGGGGACGTGCTGCGTGTTGAAGAGGAACTGCCAGGAGCGGCCGTAGGGGGACGACAGCCAGTAATTCTGGATGATAATCATGACAAAGAACCAGGGCACAATCTTGCGGCGGTACAGCGAGATGTAGAAGCCCGGGATCGTGGCAGGCGACTGGCGGTAGAAGTCGGGCAGACCGAGGTAAAGCACGAGGCCAACGGCCCAGAAAAAGACGGCGATGGGGACGCCGATGACGACTGCCTGCGGAATGTTGGTAGAACCCACGAAGACTGTCGCTGTTGCGTCCGTGTTGGCCACGAGCGAGCCCCAGTACCAGAGTCCGATACTGTAGATTTGAGCGACACCTGAGACAGAGAGTGCGCGGGTGATCCATTGCTTTGTCGGTGCGCCACCTAAATTCCCATGTCAGTGTCTTGTGCCATGATACGGTCGGTATACGGGAGAGGGGAATGTTGACGTACCTTCGTCGCCGAAGTTCAACGCAAAGGTCAGCGCACCGCTGCTGGCACCCGCGGAATAGAAACAGGTCGCAGCGTCCTTCAGCCCGTTTGCCACGCGCCAGTCGGGGATGAACGGGGCAATGCCGATCAGCAGGAAAGCCAGGCCATAGAAGAACCATGGCGCCGACAGAGCGTACACCGACTTGAAGTTACGCTCCATGGCCCACCAGAGAATCGAGGTGACCATGTAGGTGCCGGCGACCATGTACAACTTCTCTGGGGTTTGGGTGGTCTCGCCAGTCAGAAGAACGATCTGGTACGAGCTGACGGAGATGATCTGGCCGAGGGCAAGCAGGAACGAGTAGACAGGCCAGTCTCCGACCCGGATGGAGAGGAACTTCTTCAACCCCGTGGGCGCCTGGTACTGCTCGCCCAGCAGAAACTCATCATCCACATGGTCAGGCGGCGGCGAAGTCTCGAAAACCGACCTGGCCAGGGTGCTGGGCGTCGCGCTGCGATGTCGTTGGCGGCCGCGGCTAACGACCGACTCGTTCCGCCCGTGGTCGTTTCTCGACGCAGGCCGGCTGCCTGTCGGACTTCGTATTTTCGAGGCATCTCTGTGTCGTCCCAGCTTCGCATCCCGGTAACGCCCGAACCATTCCTTCTCGCTCTTCTTGATGAACGATTCAATGCACAGCTCACCGGCCGAGTTCTGCGCCGTCAGGTCCTCGAGCAGTTCCTCAAACATGGCATAGTATTCGCCCTGGGAATCGTTGAAGAACTGATCAACCTGCTGGAGTTTCAGATCGTGTCTGTCACCAACAACATCGGGAAGACTCAGTAAACTGCTGTTGCGGTGAGATTGACCGAGCGTCGGACGGGGAGGCGTGAGCCCAAACTCGGGGGTCAAGCCAGGCGAAGCCATGCCGTCCCTCTGGGCACGAATGGCAAAGCTGTCGACGCTGATCGTGCTTTCGCGAGCCGACATGTTGCCATACAATGTCCCGGCAGTAGAACTGGCAACGGAACTGGGGCGAGAGCTCTGGCGCGATCCTGCAGCCCACGGTGCTGACGGCGTCGGAAGGTCGGGGCTCATGAGCGACCGCGGCCCTGGAGTTCCAACCGGCGACGGTGCGAGAAGGTTAACGTCAGGTCCCGGGCTGAACACGGATCCGGTCGGAGAACTTGGCCTCGTCGAAAGCGCACTGGGAGGAGGTTTGAGGGAATCGATCTTCCTCTTCCCCGCCTCCTTCTTGTGTATCCGGATGGACTCGTTGTAGAGTTCGTCCAGCTGCTTGACCCACTGAGCAACCGGGAAGCGCTGCTTGGCACTCCACGCCCGCATGAGGGCTCGCTTGGAGGACTTGCACTCGAGGGCCGAGACGATGGCCTGCTTAAACTGCTGGAGAAGATGCGACGGGGTCATGGACTCGACCGTGTACCAGAAGCCGGGCATCTGACCCAAACCGCCCACGCGCGCTCCCACGCCCAGCGCGCCCTTCCTGCCGAACTCCACAGCAACCAGGCCGAAGGGCTCATCACGGGAAGGAATGAGCGCAAACTCGGCGCCGCTGAAGATGTACGGTGGGAGTTGGGTAAATTCGGGCTTGCTGAAGACTCGCTTGGGGTATTTCTCCATGAGCTTCTCAAGCTTGAGCGCAGCGAATCGCCCGTAGAGATCAATGACCGGACCGACGGCGATCAGCTGAGTTTTCGGATACTTCTCCAAGATGCTGGGGAAAATATCGGCGATGAGATCAACGCCCTTCTGCAAACTCCAGCGGCCGACGAAGACGAACAGCTCAGCCGTCGGGTCCACTTCGAGACCAGCCCACTCCTGCGCCTGCCGTCGAAGATCTGCCCGCTTCTCTTCGAAGGACTGGTCAACCTCAATGTCTTTGGACTGCTTGGAGACGTCCTTGCTAGGGTCCCACTCGGCCGTATCCGATGGGTCAGGGTTCGGCAGCTGACCGATGTTCTTCAAGCTCCAGAAGATGGGATACCGCGCGAGCGACCGATCGCCATACTTCCGGGACACACCGACGGCGCCGAAGCCACGCTGGTGAATACGCAGGTAGCTGGCACCGGCGTGAAGCAGGTTAAACACTGAGCCGTACTGAACATACTCCTTAACAATGTCCGAAGACAGGTTGAAGACGTCGCAGACCTCTTTTTGTTCCTCGGGTGTCCGCATCGGCCACAAGCCCTGAAACTCAGCGTTGTGGAGGGAGAGACAGCAAGGGATGGTCTGTGGCAAGAGGTAGAGTGGGGCGGCAGCGCCGTGGTAGTCGTTGATGTGGTAGATGTCGACGGGGAACCGGCGGATGGTTTCGGCAATGCAGCTGTTCCATGCCGCATAGAGAATGGCACTCTCGATGTCGTCCATGCGCGCGATGTACGGGTCCGCCTTGGTCTGTTTGCGGAAAATGGGCGCGTCGAGGATGACGTACGTGATGTTCTTGGACGTGTAGTAGTAGACAACGATCTCGTATGGCTGACCCATGACGTTGACGAACATTGGCTCCGCGGCCGTCATGCGGCCGGTGGGATACACAACGTCGCCAACCACGGGAACGACCCAGATCAGGTTGGCATGGGCTAGCGCGGTCCCCATCAACTGGGCCATGACACCCAGGCCGCCGATCTTGATCTTGATGCCAAAGTCGTCGATGTTGTACTCCATGGTGGCAATGAGAACCGTTCGCTTTGCGCCAGCGCCGCCGGCAGGGACCAGAGCGCCGGTCGGGGGTGGGGTAGGCGTCAAGGCCTTCATTTCCACACCCACCTTGGACTTCAAGCCGAGCCGGCCGAGTTTGCCAAGCCCCAGGGTGGACCATCCCTTGCTGGCAAAACCGGACTTGTTGACCTTGACCTGGTAGAAGCTGCGCATGTAGATCCACCCAGCCAATAACGCGGACAAGAGAGGCAGGATGGCGAGGAGTATGAACAGCAAGATCTGGAGGTTGACATCACCGGTGGGGACGTACTCAAACCGCCAGGTTGCGTCGTTGTAAACGAGCTTGTAGGCGAGAGCTGGCATCGGCGGGGGTTCCGTGATGTTGATGACGTTCTGCGCCAGGCTGCTGGGAGGCAAGCGGTCCACGATACCGTCGCCGTCAATATCGCCGTAGATGAAGCCAACGTCTGGCTGGTTGTCCGGATTGATGCCCCAGATGTTGAGCTGGAAGTTGGCCGGCCATTCGTACATGAAGTGCAATGACCAGGTATGGTCCTGCACCAGGTCCATAGACCCGGGCAGCCCAGCGTCGTAACCCCATTTGTTGTAGGGGCCGTGGATGTTGATGTGTGGGAATTCACGCCTCCACTGAACATCGCCGCTGTCGGAGTGCTGGATGAAAGCCGAGGAACCCAGCGGCTTGCTGAAGTACTGCACCATGAGATGCTTGCCAACCCAATTTTGCAGCTGTGTTCCCGTCCATGGATCCGGCTTCATGTCAGTGAGTGGTGGCTTCGGATCCGAGGCGTTGTAGGTAATCCATTTGCTCCAAGTAGCACCCCAGGTTGTGCTGTATCGCCATTGCGTAGCTCCAGGAGCCCTATGCTGAGCGTACATGGCATCGCCCTCCACGGACAACAAGCTGCGAGAGTAGTTGGCCCCGGGGAAGACGACAGGATTACCAGGCTTGCCGAAACGGATAAGGAAATGGTCCGTCGCATTAGTCGAGAGGTTTCCCTGTTTCGAGGCAACGTTGCCAAGCGTTATTTTCACGATGCCGTCGGGCACATTGCGCAAGGTGGTGCTAAACCGCCAGGCGGACTTGATGACCCCTGTAACGTCAAGATTCGGCCACTCCTTGGTATTGACCTCGCTACAGAGCCCCGGAGTGTCAAATTTGAGCGTGGTATTGCTCAAACCGTCGGTAACGGCCACGGCCGACAAAGCCTTTGTGACCGAATCGCAGTCCATTTCAACGTTGAATTCGATGCCGATAGGGATATCGCCGTTGGCGTCCGTTGAATCTTTGGATACATCGTGACCCGGGTCAAACTTGGTGACCATGGGGGCTGGCTGCACCCAGAGACGGGGCTCAACGTAGGCACGGAACTCGTAGGGCTTCAGCGTGATGGTGCTCAGGCAGCCAGCGCTCTTGTCGGTTCCGGTGAAATTGTTATGTAGTGCCGACTTCTCGAGCGTGACGGGCGCATCTTGGCTGAAGAGATTCTTGACCTCGGACCCTGCATCAAACGGCGAAATAAACGCTGATGCCGTGTCCTGGCAGTTGGACTCGTAAGTCGTGGTCTCGTTCCTGTTGTGGAAAACCAGCCAAACGGGCGTGTCTTTGTCATCCTGGACAGCCGAATACATCCCCCTTGCAACACTCCAGATTCCGAATTCCGTAGGCGTGGAGCTGCCGGGGAGTAGTATGGGGGTCGTATTCTTAGCGAGATTCTGGAGCAGCCAGCCGTGCTCCAAGACCGGAAGGGCATCGCGCAGGGCAAACATGTGGCGAAAGATGTTGCGTAACGGTGCCGAGGGATCACGATGATCCAAAGCAACCTTGTCGTCAAGGCAGCCCCGTTTTCCTTGGTCCAACGGCCAGTACTTGTACTGCTCCATCGTGAGCGCAAAGCAGCCGTGTGCCTTCCACGCAGGTGAAGGAGCAAAGGCCTGACGCCCAAAAACGTAGTTGTCCGCGGTGCCGTCCAGGACGTAGAGGCCTTGCTCCTCTCCGTAGTACATGAGAGGAGCGCCGGGCATGAGAAGGGTAGTGATGAAGTAACCGAGAAGCATGCGCTCCGTGCCTTGTGTGATGGCGGGCCACCTGAACACGTCCTGATTCGTCACGCCATACAGATGGCGGGGATCGAACGTGTGGTTGTATGCATTGAAGAAGTCATTTGTGACCAGCATCCGATTCCAAGCGTCCACCCAATCCAGCGGCAAGTCGTCTGCTGCTTCGAGATTTGCTCCGCTGAGGCCGAGAAAGCGGGTCATGAACCGATAGATGGAGTAGTGAAAGGCGCCGGCATCTAGAGCACTGTTGCCAGCCTCGCGAACAAAGGCATTGGCCGCATTGGCAGGCAGCGTCATGGCCTGAGTTCCGTTCAGGCTGTTTGCGGCTGAGGGTTCCCGGCCACGGCCCAGGTAGATGGATCCGAGGGTGTTGCCGCTGGTGATTTCGCCGAGCACGATGAAATTGTCCTTGTTGTACTGCTTTGCGCATTCACGCATGGCGGAACTGAAGGCGGCTTGAGCGTCAACGGTGACCTGGACGGCCTTGTCGATGCGAAACCCGTCAACATCCAGCATGGCGATGGTCATACAGGAGAAGCGATGCAACCGGGCGGCCACCGAAGGCTCCCAATCCCGAAGCCGGTCCTGCACGGAGGCGAACTTTGCGAGCTGGCGCTGCCAGTCGGGGTGGAAACCGAAAGCTTCAATATCGCCGTACTGATCGAAGTCGCTGTTGTAGCAGCCCTTGAGTTCGGGCAGAGAAAGCCGCGTGCCATCCTCGTACCAAAACTGTGGATAGTTGCACGTGTCGTTGTAGTCGGTGCCGATATTGAAGTCGTGGTAACGCCTGTCCGACTTCCAGATCACCTTGTGTTCGTCGGTGGTGAACGGCGTGCTCGTATTGAGGTAGCCTTCAAAGCCGAGCAGATCGCCCATGCTATGTCGGTGTCAGCGCGCTGCTAGTGACGCTCTGCAGGATCAAGTGGCGCGTGCATACGTAGCCATGGTGTTGTCCAGCACCACCCACATCCCCCGCGCATGGATCTCATCGATGACCTCCTGCCACTCTTGGACTTTTCCGAAATGTCTGTCAAGCAGGGTCAAATCGAGTGGCTGAGAAGGGTCAGTGAACGGTGTCAGATTGCGGCGGCAATGTCCCTACGTACCGAGTACGAGTCGGCGCCCCATGGCATGTTGATGAAGGGCGATCCGGCAATGTAGATGGCCTATTTTCCATCAGCACAGCGCGCCTCCCTGCCGTCGAAGCTGGTGCTTCAAACCTTGATACCCATGCCGGCAATGTAGTCCAGTGAATCCCTCAGGCCTTCCAGGTCACCGCCGAAGCGCAGCTGGGTGCCCATGATGTCTGTCTCGTAGACGGTGCTATTTGCGTCGTCATTGTTCGGGTCGCCGTTGACGAAACGGTCGAGGAATAGGGTGTAGAAGGGAACGCGCCAGTTTGGCGGTGACGTCTTGTACTTGAAGCCATCTTCGCGCTGGCCGAAGTAATCGAGGGGATTTGTCGCTGTGCGGTTAGTGTTCAGGTTGTATTCAACCTCAGCAGCATCATATCGAAGCCCTGAAACGAGAGTAGTGGTCGTAAAGATCGTAAAGAGAAGCGCGCAAAGAAAAGACGAGAGCCGGGCCATGGTCACAGTCGCTCCCGTCCCATGAGAGCGACGGCGCAAGACAAACGAGGGACAAACGAGGGACAGAAAAGCAAAGCAAACAGCAAAGTACCGCACTGCTACAGGGCTGAACTGGACACGGCAGTGAGAGACAACAATGACATGATGTGGAGGAGAAGAGAAGACGGCCCCAGGTTTAGGAAGTAGCTTGCTTCTCGAGCAGCCCCTGTCGGGCAACCCGTGGCGCGGGCCGTTGGTCAAGGGGATCACTGGGATCCAGGGGATGCACACCGTATCGGTCAGTCATCCCAACTTGGGAGGGCGATGGCGAGGGGCGCAATTCCATTATCACAACCGTCGACCCGCTCGGGGCGCGGACGGAGGATCCTCGGGCGGAGCCAGGCAGCCCATTTCTGCCACCAGCAACTGCACAAAGCCAAAACTGTGCCGTCGTGTGTCCCGTTCGACGACCATCGGCGGCGAAACGCAGCAACATCCCCCGTTGGCCAAGCAGGGTTCCGCGGGCTGTCTCTGCCATGAGTTCTGTCCAGTGGAGATACGCTGGGTTCCTGTCCGTTGCGTCGTCTCCATCACCGTTTGCCACAGCGAGCCCGGTTCGGTTTCATCGTTGATGTCCCCTTGTCCAGCGCCGGCGCCAGAACCCATGCGTCACATCCCTCCAACACAACCGCTCCCGTACCCAACGTGTACAAGTACACTAGGCAGGCTCCTCAGGGGAACAGTCCGTATTCTCCGACGACGCTTGTTGGCGTGCCCATGTCCGGGTCTCGCCGTGCAAGAACCTGCAGTGGGCGGTGGAACGGGGCATGACTGTTTATCGCCGCAGGTGCTCCATCAGACGAGCAGAGTGGAACCCCATTTTCGGACGAAGGCTGGTCAATACGAGACTCGTTGCTGTTTAGTGAACTTCTGCTTCTCTCGAACAGGCATGCTGTGCCTGGAGCAAGAGAGGAACCATTATCAGCACCAGCACGCGGCAACCACTATGGATCTTCGCACATCACCCGCAACTGCCATGCAGTACACGGTACCCGTTCAGATCACGCGCTGGCCGAGGACAGAGTTTTGTCGAGATCGGCAGCACGGCGGCTCGGACTGGCTAGAAAACTCTGATCTCAAAATGGGGCGGCGCGCCGAGGTGTGGACGTTTCAAGGAGAGCCGCGGTCGCCAGGCAAATCGTCGCTTCGTGATTGTGCAGAATCGAAGTTGCGGGACCCCACCAAAGCCAGGCGAGCCAGGCCTTGACGTTCCAGCAAATGCTCGTACCCCCACCCGGCACCTTCCGCATGCAGCGTGATCCCTGCCAGAACTGCCAGAATGGCACTGCGGGTGGATCCTTCCCGCTGCAAGTGTCCCCTGTCAGACCTCAATCGTGCCTTCCGGGTTTTTTGAGCCGCAGCCACCCAGGGAGCTGCTTCTGCAACCTGGAACACCCGCTAGCCGAGTTCGTGTCGGCAGCCGCATCTGCCAAGCTCCCAACGACAAAATGTTGCAGCCGAGACGGAGAATCTGCAGATTAGTATACAGTGGTGCTGGAACAATCGCGGTTTTTCGACGACGAGATTTATCATGCGGATTGCCTGCCTCCCAGACGATGGAGATGTCTGCGGCACTGCGATGCTGCCGTCTGGCGACCTGAAGAAGCCGCGCACGCGACGCGACTAAAAGCCCGCGTCGATTTTCCGATCCCGTGCTTGGACCCATCTCCCATCTCCAGGAGCCCACTGCAGTGGACTCGGATGTCAAGCACACGACTCGGCCAGGCCGGCAACCCCGGCGACAAACGGCCTCCACCCTCGAGATGGCATCCATTGCCGTGATTTCGTATTTGCCAGAAGCGATCGGCTGCCCGAAAAGGAGATGCCTGACTCCTCTCGGGCTTGTCGCCCCCCCCCCCCCCCTTTCTTTCTCGGGCCTCGGCGGGCAGCCCCAGACGTTGGTTGCCCATTCTCGTATCGTATGGCCGTATGCTGCGTACCGTACTGTGCCCTCAAGCCTGGGGGCCCGGCAAACCCGGGGCCGCTTGAACGAGCCCCTTCTTGGCTCTTGGCTGCATCTTCCCCAGTCCAGTGTCCCCGATGTAACAACTTCCCCAGTGCTTCGACGACACTGTGCATCTCGGTCCAACATCACGTCACTCGCTCACCACTGCTCTTCAGCACCTTCTTACACTCGTTTCTTCTTGCTGTTGGTGGTGTTAGGTGTTGCGGCAACAGGACGACCGTTGTAAAAGGAACTGACCAGAGTCTTTCATTAAACACCGTCGACGGCCAAGCAAACCGAACGAACGCTACCAGGCATCACGTCCGTTCTCTTACAGGTCCGCCAAACTACAAACCGGCTGGTGTCATTGCGCCGCTTCCTATCTCTGGTGCCAACCCAATGCGGGCTTCAACCCTTCGAGCGGTTGCCGCCACGGCCATGGCTTTTGCAGGCCTGGGCATGGCGGCCGATGCGAACGAGTGGAAGTCGCGCTCGATTTACCAGGTCATGATTGACCGCTTCGCACGCACCGATGGCTCGACTGATGCCACTTGCAATGCGTCCGAGTTCTGCAACGGCACATGGAAGGGGCTCGCCAACAACCTCGACTACATCCAGGGTAAGCGGTCTCATGTCGAACGTCGTCAAGTGCTCGGCGTGTAATCTGACCGTCTCCCGTCACAGATATGGGATTCACTGCCGTCCAGATCAGCCCTATCGTCAAGAACATTGCCGATCACACGGCAGTCGGTGATGCTTACCACGGCTACTGGTCCCTCGACAACTACGCCCTTAACGACCGGTTTGGCAGCGACCAGGACTTCAAGGACCTCGTGGCTGCGGTCCACAAGCGCGGCATGATGCTCATGGTGGACGTCGTGGTCAACAACATGGCGCAGGGATTCGACAACATCATTCCGCCGAAGGTTGACTACTCCAAGTTCAACCCGTTCAACGACAAAAAGTACTTTCACCCGTACTGCAACGTTACCGAGTGGGAAAACTCGACCAACTACCAGGACTGCTGGCTCTACCCCTACGGCGTAGCCCTCGCCGACCTGGCCACCGAGACACAGCCCGTCGTGGACAAGTTCACCGAGTGGATTGAGGGTCTCGTCTCCAACTACTCCATCGACGGCCTCCGCATTGACGCTGCCAAGCATGTCAACGACGCGTTCCTCCCCAAGTTTGTCAAGGCGTCGGGCGTTTTTGCCTTCGGCGAAGTCTTGACCGGCGTGACCCAGGACATGTGCCGGTACCAGACCCTCGGCCTGTTGCCGGGCATGCCCAATTATCTGGAGTACTACCCGCTCAACAAGGCCTTCAACGGCGGCTCCCTTGTCGATCTGGCCAGCATGCGCAACGACGCAGCTTCGGGTTGCAACGACACGACCGTGCTCGGGACCTTCGCTGAGAACCACGACATGCCGCGGTTCGCTAGCCAGAACGAGGATATGGCTCTTGCGAAGAACGTGATGACATACGTTCTCCTAAATGATGGCATTCCCACAGGTTAGCCACTATTCTGTTCCTGGTTCGATGCAACTAGTAAGATCCCCTGCTGACCTCCCCCACAGTCTACCAGGGCCAAGAGCAACACTTTAAGGGCAACGGCACCCCGTTCAACCGCGAGCCGCTTTGGTCTTCCAAGTACGACAAGACGGCGCCGCTCTATGTCCTCGCCTCGACGCTGAACAAGGTCCGGAACCACGCCATCAACGCGTCGTCGGGCTACATCTCGGCCTCTTCCGAAACTCTCCGCGCGGACGTCAACCACCTGTGCCTGAAGAAGGGCCCCAACGGCAGCCAGGTCGTCTTCTGCATCAACAACAAGAGCAGCAAGGGCGACAGCTACAAGTTGAGCGTCGGTGGCTTCCAGGCCAACGACAAGGTCGTCGAGGTGCTGGGTTGCAAGACCAGCACGGCCGACGCCGCCGGCAACGTGACCATGTTCATGGGTAAGGGCGAGCCGAAGGTTTACGTCTCGGCCTCCATGCTCAGCAAGACGGGTCTTTGCCCGCAGACTACCGAGGACGCACCGGTCCCCAACGGAGCTGCGGCTTTGGGTTTGTCCGGCGGTCTGTTGGTCGCTGCTGTCTTCGGGTGGGCTACCCTGCTGCTCGGCTAAGCCCTGGCCGGAGAGAACGACAACCCGCGATCGCCTCGGTACGTCGATTCGGCTCGCATCTCCGTGAGTACGCACGTCTTGTTTCGGATCATGTTGTTAAAATATCCCATCATATGCCCGTTTAATATGACCGTTCTGCTTGACCCCCTGCCCCTGATCTGGCACTGGTTAACAAGTGCCTCTGCAACCATGGTTGTTACTACCATCCCAAACCATCACAACGGTGTCTGCTCAGCCGTAAATTTTCAATGTCAGCCAACTCATTCGTTGATCCTTCCGGATCTGTTCGCCCCGGCAGGATACCCATTAATGGCTCTCGCCCGCCACAACCGTCTTCGCATGGAACCGCGCGACCCATGAGCTGACCATCGCCACCCTAATCCTCTTTCCCCATACCATAAACACCAGCACCATCAAGTTGTTCACCACCAGGATGGGCACGAACGCGCCGATAATGATCACCACATACCCGTGCTCCACCACCCAATGAAGCAGCTCCAGACTGAGCCCAAAACTGATAGCCTGTTTGCCCAAACACACAATGATCAGCAGCTCCGACAGGTTCGCATTATGCGAGTCGACCGCATAGGCCAACGTCAGCGTGAAAAAGAAATACGCCGCCCACTGACACATCCCAATCCCCACAAAGTAACACACCCAGTGCCAATCCTTCTCCGCCGCCAGCCCAAACACCACCAACCCAACCGGCGCCGCCACCGCCGCAGGCAGCAACACCCCCAACCGCATCTCAGCCTCGCGCACCCCGCCGTTCCGCCCCGTCAACCGTGCTGCCAACCTGTCGCTGGCGGGCACGAAGGGGACCGCCAAAGCGAAGCCCACGAAGGTCGCCAGCGCCGACAGACCGGAACTGGTGCGCGCCCAGTTGTATGGCGGGGCGACGATCTTGAGCGGGAAGACGAAGTTGAAGGAGAAGCCGCAGAGGCCGATGTAGATGCCGTACGTGGTGATCACCCAGAGGGTGGAGGGGACGAGCAGGTAGGTGAAGGCGCGGAGGGGCATGCGCAGGAAGGTGGACCAGGGTTCGGGGGCGGTTGGGCCGAAGGGGCGGAGCTGGGTGAGGAGGGGTTTGCGAAGTGGTGGGTTGGTGGTGAATGGGGGGCCAGGGGCGACTTCGTGGTGGGAGATGGAGTCTTCGGGTTTGTCGACTGGTTGGGGGAGATCGTCGCTGCCAGACTCGGCGGGCAAAGGGTCCGGCTGGCGAAAGTACATGGTTTCTTCGACGAAGAGGAACGATAGTATGAGTACGGCGCCGGCAAAGGCGAACTCGACGTAGAAGAAGAGGTGCCATGAGTAGCCGGCGCGGAGCATCAGGCCCGAGAACATGGGGCCGGTCGCGCCGAGGCAGAGCGCAATGGTGTACCAACCCAGCTTCTTGCCGCGCTCGTGCAGGAAAAAGACGTCGTTCACCAGCTGCACTGGTAGCGCCTCGCAGACGCCCGACGCGAAGCCATGCATGATGCGGGCGCCCATGAGACCCGAGAAGGTCGTGGCCTCGGCGGCGCCAATGACGCCGGCCGCGTACGCAACCAGGGCCATGAGCATGACGGGGCGCCGGCCGATCTTGCGATACAGCGGTATCATGATGAGGTTACCGAACCCATAGACCAGGTTGGGGTAGTTGACCAGGCCAGCCGCCGTGTTAGTGTCGACGCCGAACTCGGCCGCCCACGGACCGACGTAGGTGGACGGACCGATGGTTGCCGAGTTGCCCAGGAAGGAGAAGGCGCAGCAGCAGAACAGAATGATATGCTTCTTCCACCGGGGCCACTGCAGCGGATCGTTCGGGTCGGCCGAGGGGACGGGATACAACGCCTGGCCGTAGTGTGTCTCCTCGCCCTCCCGGGCCTTGAGGTTGACGGTGCCCGGGACGCCCTCTTCGTGGGCATGGCTGGTGGCAGTTGAGTCAACAGGGTCCCCTGTTAGGAGAATGTCACTCAGTCGGTTGACTTACCTATGGACGTCGTGTCTAGCAGCCATTATCCCTGGTCTTGGGATACTGATAGCGAGAGCGGCACAATTGAACAAGAAGATCTCGCCTTCAATGTAGGTTTGAAGAGACCAGCAAGTGAAACAGACGGCAATCGGATGGTAGGGCTATTTTTTCCGGTTCTATTTCCTCGCCCGCTATGGCGGTTTGGAACCTGGCCAGTCTAGCAGAGTTACTCCGTACATTTGGGTCTGAGCTGATCGGCGGCATTGGCATCTTCAAGTATCTTAGATGAGGGGAACAGGGGCTAGCACCCATTACCACCATGAACTGGACAGGTGATGACACCTAGTTATCGGCAGTCCACTGCTGAATTTGGGACGCATTGTGCCACTGCATCTTGTGGTCCAGGCCGGTGCAGAAGTGCAGACACCACCATTTTCCTGCGGTTATCACCTCCTGGATGTCAGCGGCTGCTGCGGGTAATATGCCGGAAAGTCATGCCATAGGCTGAGTATCACTGCAGGCTCCAACTGTGCCGGCGCCGGCACCTCCAGGGGCGCCAGCCGCGTCTATTCCCCGCGTTCCCCTCACGGGCAGACCGGAGCGGCATACCCACACCATCTCGGCAGTCTGGCCAGCGGCAGGGTGCTACAAGGTCCCGCTACTCTCCGGGGCCCAATGCAGCATCACTCGAGTTTGTGAGTCTCCGATGTTATACAAGCCTGGCGAGCCGTACCTCAGGTCCGTATTCGGACCGGAGACAAGTCATCGAGGCCCGATGTCAGAACGGCTTTAACCCCAAATTACATACGGGTAAGGGAGGGAGGTTTGCTGTACATTCTCCAACGTCAAAAACCAGATAGACACGCAGTCTGCGGTGATAAGGTACCTAGGTGCTGTGGCTTTCGCATCTCGAGATGTAAAGAAGTCTTCCGGTGCACATCCGCGCTTCCTTTGGCGTCGTCAGGCGTAGTCATTCTGTCACGGTTCGTCAAGCAGAGCTCGCGTCTTGCTGACCACGGTGTTTCGGCAGTTCAGCTTTACCGTGACGTGGTCGATGTCGCGACGGGACTCATTCCATACTGCACATGTCCGTCGGCCGGAATGAAAGTCCCTGTGCCATCTTACTTGACCGCCACTCCCAGACACAGGTCGAAGAGAGTACCTCAAATAGGTAGGGTAGGCAGGTAGGAAGACAGCCCAGAGGTGGCATACTAAGGGACAATGACCGTTGCGTGCTAACATATCCGGGTTCTCAATACCCACCTACACAGCCAGGCACAAAGAATGACTGTAAGTACTGAAGCTGGAGGGATGTAGGATGTGCCCATGTGCTGTGCCGGTTGGCTGATGGATTCAAGTGTTTCAACGACGTGAATGTGGGATCTTGAATGTCTGCGCAAGCCCGCTTTGTAGTAAGACGGAACCTACGGTAACCAGGGCGTGAACGGTGCGATGCGGTTCATGACCTTGAGGAGCCGACTCCCTGCCGTATCTTGTGTTGACTGCCCTGGTACCGTACCCGATTATGCCGTGGCATTGCTGGAGCCAAAGATGTCTCAGTATCGCGAGGAGTGGGAGTGGAACTTTGCTTACCAACCCGGTACGCAACAATCAATTGATGGCGAGACTGACCCATGTCGCCCTTGTTGTTTGTTGGGCGCAGAATCTGGGCCATGTGCAACTGCTCCATGGGGAACACGGAAAAAAGGCGGGGTAGCTCTTGGCTCAGGGTCTCTGTGCACCTGAGGCTGTGGTGTGAATGGCTCGCAGCAACCGAGGCAATTGTACACAGTACAGAGCGTCAACCTGGGCTCGCTGGGGTGCCAGGTAGCACTGAACGTCACGTTTGTTGGGTAGTTACCGAGGAAAGGAAACAGCATAACCGGCCAGGCAACAACTCCACGAAAATAATGTGGCAGCTGAAGGTACGACCCCATCTCCATACTTGCCTGCGACCGCGAAACATGCGACTGACGCCAAGTCAATGCATCAACAGCCCACCACGGAGTCCGCGTCGTCTGCTTAACCGCCCAACTGCCGATCCTAGACCGCCCGAAGCTGCACGAAAACAACACACCGCACGACGCGGGGACCGCTCGCGAAACAGCGGAGGACAATGGCTTCGGACACAGACAAGAAGCCCGTCATCATTGTCGGTGCGGGCCTGGCCGGCCTCGTCGCCGCCTTCGAGCTCGCCGAGCGGAACGTGCCGGCGCTGATCCTCGACCAGGAGAATGCGGCCAGCCTGGGCGGCCAGGCCTTCTGGTCGCTGGGCGGCATCTTCTGCGTCAACTCGACCGAGCAGCGCCGCATGGGCATCAAGGACTCGCGCGAGCTGGCCATGCGCGACTGGTTCGGCTCGGCCCGCTTCGACCGCGACCGGGAGGATCACTGGCCGCGCAAGTGGGCCGAGGCCTTCGTCAACTTCGCCACCGACGAGATGGAGCGTTACGTCAAGGCCCGCGGCATCGGCTTCATGATCAACGTCGGCTGGGCCGAGCGCGGCGACGGACGGGCCGAGGGCCACGGCAACTCGGTGCCGCGCTTCCACCTGACCTGGGGTACCGGTCCGGAGGTGGTGCGCGTCTTTGCGGAGCCCGTCAAGGCCGCCGAGAAGAAGGGCCTCGTGGAGTTCAAGTTCCGTCACATGGTGGACGAGGTCATTGTCGACGAACAGACAGGCCGTGCTGTCGGTGTCCGGGGGCGCGTGTTGGAGCCGGACGAATCAGCCAGGGGTGTCAAGTCGTCGAGGAAGGTGGTTGGGGAGTTTGAGATCCGCGGCGCTGCCGTTCTGGTCGCGTCCGGCGGCATTGGCGGCAACATTGAAAAAGTCAAGGCGTATTGGCCCGCTCAGCGCCTCGGCGGGCACATCCCCAAGAATTTCGTCGTCGGCGTGCCAGCCCACGTCGACGGTCGCATGATTGACATTGCCGAGACCGCGGGCGCCAACGTCATCAACCGCGACAGGATGTGGCACTACACCGAAGGGCTGCAGAACTGGAACCCCATCTGGCCCAACCACGGCATCCGCGTGCTGCCGGCACCCTCGTCGCTCTGGCTCGACGCCACCGGCAAGCGGCTCCCGCCCTTCCTCTTCCCGGGCTGCGACACGCTGGCCACGCTCAAGCACATCTGCAGCACCGGATACGACTACACATGGTTCATCGCCGACCAGAGCATTGTGGCGCGCGAATTCGGGCTGTCCGGATCGGAGCAGAACCCTGACTTCACGGGCAAGAGCATCTGGCAGACGCTGCTGCAGCGCATTCTCAGCTCCAAGGGCACCGTACCCGTGCAGAACTTCGTCAAGCACGGCGCCGACTTTATCGTGCGCGACAACCTCGAGGACCTCGTGGCGGGCATGAACGAGCTGGCAGCCACGATGCCCGGCGCCCCGCAGCTCGACCCGGCGCAGATCCGCGAAGTAGTCGAGGCGCGCGACGGGCAGTTCGACAACACGTACTCCAAGGACGCGCAGGCCATGCTGATCCACAGTGCGCGCACCTACTGGGCGGACCGGCGCAGCCGCATCGCGCCGCCGCACCGCCTGCTGGACGTGGCCAACCACGGCCCGCTGATCGCGGTGCGCATGAACCTGCTGACGCGCAAGACGCTGGGCGGCATCGAGACCAACCTCGACAGCAACGTCATGCGCGCCGACGGCACGCTGTTCCCGGGCCTGTATGCCGCCGGCGAGGCGGCGGGCTTTGGCGGCGGCGGCGTGCACGGGTACAGCTCGCTCGAGGGCACGTTCCTCGGCGGGTGCATCTTCTCGGGGCGGGCCGCCGGGCGGGCGATGGCGAGGGAGGTGCTGGCGGCGCGTGCGGCTGAGTAGATTGGTTGGTGGAGGCGGCGGCTTCATGTCATGGCGGGAACTAATGGGTTGTCCAGTGCCTTGACCAGTTTATTGGACCTGTCTATCCTGTTGGTGTGGCTCACGGCCGTTTTGTAGATACCTCACCCGCTCTGTCATGTTATTCCAGTATCGCTCAGTTCCATCTTCGCTTTTTGATGCTTGTTTCTCGTTGCTCCCACTGGCTCCCTCGCTCTCTCGGGACAAGGTGCGCCTGGCCACTGCCGATCGGCTGCCAAGATTTTCTCTGCAACTCCAAGTCTCCGCTCCGCACTTCCCGACCCTTCGGACCGGGAGGAGAAAGAAGCAAGACACACCAAGCCAATATTTCCCCGCAACAAACCGGGCCTTCAAGAGACCGAGGCATTGAGCAGCTCACGACATGGGACAGGGCTCCCCGAGGACTTTTGCAGCTTCTGCCATTCACCAGCCTGTCGGGTCTGTCCTCCCCCACATCCCGTCCCTCGGCAGACGACGCACGGTCGTCTTCTTCTCACACGCACCACTTCGACCTCTCGGGATATTCCCACACGAGACTTCAAAAGGCCAGCCCCCTTTTTCCTTTTGCGGTCTGCTGCAGCATGCGATACATGCATGGCGTCGTTACTGCGCAGCTAGCGCCATGCAGACGCATCGTCAGAATGCCACCCACGTGGTGGCCCGAGCGGTGGAGCGAAAAGAAGCAAATGTTTCCATCCACATCCTAGCAATGGCTTAGCGCCGAGTGGGCTGAGCTGGACAGGGTTGGCATGTTTGCCGGCGGGTGCTGTGCCGGCCGAACAAGTGCTGCTGCTGTGCCCTTCGGCAGCGCAAAAGGGTCGGTTAGCTCGGCACGGCGGTTGCTGGGTGATGTTCGCATGGGGTTGAATCGTGAAGTGCCGGCGGATTTTGGGCACAGCATCAGCGGTGCAGCACGTGGCCGGAGATGATGGCAGGACACGTGGGTTTCACCTTCGTGTTCGCCGAGGCAGTGGATTGTGAGACAGCGGGAGCGAGGTTTCACGGAAACGACGGAGACGCCAGCGAGTGGAATGTAGACGATGGACAGGGAAACAGGCGGGCACGTCTTCGCCTACGAAACAAAACTGAAGACGCACCGACGCTCTTACCAGGCGACTTTCACTACTGCTTCAGGCAGGACAACGACCCGCCATACAGCCTGACTTGTCACAATCACGGGGTCGGAACAGATGATGGATTCGACATTATATTTATCACTAATTCCTACGGACAGAGTTTCACACGCGCGCCAAACTTACACCGGGAAGACATCAGAGGTAGATGTAGCAGAAAGGCCCGGCGGTGGTGCTCAGCAGGTCCTTCATGGCCAGGGGCGGGCCGTAGGCGAAGCCGAGGTCGACGAGATCGTCGAGCGTGCCGTTGGCGCTGGGCGGCTGGTTGAGGAACGTGCGGGTGCCCGAAATGGCCGTGGGGCCCTGGGTGCGGCTGCTGGGGCCGAGCTGCTGCCAGATCCACCAAACGCGGTCGATCATGGAGTGGTGGAAGTAGAAGGTCGGGTCGCCGGGGGACACGAAGAAGTCGCGGCCCGGGTCGCCGCCCATCGAGTAGTGGCCGCCGCCGTGGATGCCGATGTTGCCGGTGCCGGGCACGCCCTGCATCTGCATCTGGAAGTCGTACACGTTCTGCGGCACCAGGATGTTGGAGATGATGGCCGAAGCGTTGGCGAACATCTGGTTGACCTTGGTGGTCAGGTCGCGCTTGAGGCAGCGCGGGTTGTACGCCAGCGGGCCGTCCGGGTTGACGCCCACGCCGCCGCCGGGCAGGTTGACGCTGACGGGGCCCATGTTGACCGACATGTTCACGAACGGGCCCGACGTCACGCAGCCGCCGCCCGTGCCCGACGGCACGATGATGGGCGGCAGGCCGTTGTCCGCCCCGATGTAGATGTCGCCCTGGTTGGGGATGGGCGCGCCATTGCCCGAGATGGACGTGTCGCTGCCGTCGTACAGCGGCGACTTCTCCAGGCCGGTGATGGCGGTGATGCCCCAGTTCCAGTACTGATTACGCACGGCAAAAGTCAGCATTGGGTCAAACACACGGACACACAGACACACACACACAGACACAGACACACAGACACATGCGGCACGGCAGTGGGAGGTTGGGGTAGGTATCATCGGTGGCTTACCGGCTGGGTGCCCTGGTAGCCGCACTCTTCCTGGAGCGCCTTCTCATACGCCCAGGTGAAGTACCGGTGCCAAGACAGGAAGTTGGCCGTGTAATGGATCTCCAGGGTCTGGTTGATGTGCACGGCGACGAAGTCGTCAAACCGGTTCTTCGCGCCCGCAGCAATGGAGGAAGGAGTCCGTGCCGGCTTGGTCATCAAGCACTGGACGGCGCTGATGTAGGCCTTCTTGTCCTTCGCGCTCAGCGAGCCCCTGCATGCAGACAAGAGGTGGTCAGCACAAAAAGTCCCGTGACGCAAACAGGTACAGGAACACGACATGAAGCCACTGCACCTACCATTCCCGGCGAATCTTCAGGTTGCTGAGCGTGCACGAGCCCGGGTTGCGAGCCGAGACGTTGCTGTTGACAGCATCCTGCGCCTGCTGGGACGCAGCGTCGTTAAGCGACTGCAACTTCTGCAGGGCGTCCTCGGGGTCCGAGGGCACGGTATCCGTAGCCTGGGGAGCAGCCAGGGCCGACGAGGCGGCCTGGAGGGCGAAGACGATCAGCGACCCCGCGCGCATCTTTGTGATGAACTGGTGGGCACGGACGGTAAGGGGGATGAACGGACACAGGGAAACACGGGAGAAGTGGCTGCGAAGCAACGTGGGAGCACACCCAAATAAGTGCCCGGATCAGGCCCCACGCAGCAAGGCGTCAAGGCGCTGCATAAGCGGTATTTCCGCCCTCCTGCCTTCCGAGAGCCGGGCACGCTGCCCCTTCGAGGGGGGGCTGTCGGGGGCTTCAAACCCGGCAGTTGTTGGCTGCGTGTTTCTGCGGTTTCCATGGCCTGCCAGACGGCGAGGCTTCGCCAGAGAAAGCATCGCTTCCATGCAGGCGTTGCAATATTGAATCCTCGCGATGGGGTTTCTGGGCTTTCTAGGCCGCAGATGGACAAGCCGTGGAGGCCCAGGCCATAGTGCCCGCCGAGCCCCCTTTCGATCCCCTGTGCTTCTCGAAGGGTTGGTCCCAAGTTGGTCCGAATTCCGAAGCACGTTCCACGCGGCTGCAGAATTCGGTAGGCCTGGGAGCGCTGCCGTCAGTGCGCCGGCCCTGCTCCGCTTGCCGCGGCGCCGAGGACGCCCTACTGACTCTCCACCCAGGGGCGATGCAACGCTGCCGGTCTGACCCCTGCTGCGACCCCCCCTGCCGAACAGCCGACCAGCCAGGGAGTTGAGCCGATACGACCTTATTCTCCGGAGGGCCAAGGCTCGCTTGGCCTGACCTGGCAGGAGGCCGTGTAATAGTCGGGATGGAAAATGGGAAACATTCCGCCGAGCGCACTCAACGGCCCCTGCCCAGCCCGCCCTGCTCAAAGTTCTCGGTCTCGCGAAGTTTCATCGCTCGGGGCGCTATGACATCTCGACATTGCCACAGTGTCTCGGGAGGGCCGTGGGAGAGCGGATGCGCGTGAACGAGGTCAGCGGAGGGCCTTCGCGGCTTGTGGGAGCCTCCGGCCGACCGATCGGCGCTGGATCCGCTGAGAGGGCTTTTTCAAGCATTTCAACTGCGACGCTCCCCAGATCCCAGATCTCGTTCCCCACCGGTTGAGATTCCTGGTTCAGTTTGGTTGTCTCCCGACACCCAAACTCCGAGTCTGTCGACTGCTTCATACACATACTGCGTGTACGCGGCACGGATCATGGCGAGTCCTGGCGGCCCGCCGCTCCTCCCATCAAACCCGGACGATAATGCCGGTCCGCGGATTCTGGGGGCCACAATAACCATCACGGCGTTCGCGCTGATCACGTACATTGCCCGCATCTCGGTGCGGTTGTTCGTCGTCCGAAATGCCGGTCTGGATGTGAGAACAGCCCATCCACTATTTCCAGTGCTGAGACGATGTGCACAAAGTACTAATGCGGCGGCAACCAGGACTACTTCATGACCTTCGCCATGGGCATGGTCTTGGCCGGCGAGGGGGTCATCTGGGGGTCGGTCACCAAGGGCGCGGGCAGGCATCTGGGCGACATCCCGCCCCAAGACCTGTCGATGGGCCTCAAGCTCAACTTCATCAGCCAGCCCATCTTCCTGATTGCCATTTGCGTGGTCAAGCTGGCCGTCGGTGCCATGTTGCTCCGCATTGCCAACACGCCCTTCTACAAGCGGCTGATTACCTCTATCATGATCTTCATGGCTGTCTACACGACAGGCTGCTTTTTCGTAAGTTGCCTCGCTAAATGATCACGTTGAACGCCTTTCACTAACACATGGCCCGCAATGCCAGACCGTCGTCTTCCAATGTACCGACATCCGCACCCTATGGGACCCCTCCGTCCCGGCCAACTGCTGGTCTGTGTCGACGCTCCACGGACTCTCATACACCAACGTGGCGCTCAACATCATGACCGATCTGTGCTTCGCCGTCTTCATCCCCGGCCCTATGCTCTGGAATCTCAACGTCAACACGCGCACGCGCGTCTCGCTGCTGTTCTCGCTCGGGCTCGGCTGCTTCGCGTGCGCGGCCGCCTTCATCAAGATCGGCTCGCTCGTCAACTACGGCAAGACGGGCGACTGGCTGTGGGATTCGCGCGACATCAGCATCTGGACCGTCGTCGAGTGCAACACGGGCATCATCGCCGGCAACCTGCCCACGCTGCGGCCCATCTTCAAGCGCATCCTGGGCAGCTCCCTCGGCTACGGCTCGCGCACCAACGGCCCCTCGGGCGGCGGCTCGGGCTACTACCGACAGAAGGACAGCAACGGGAGCCGCGCGATGCCCTCCGTCGGCGCTTCCTCCCGGCGGGGTCCCGTGTCTAAGGCGACGGACGAGTCGAGCAGCGAGCGCGCCTTCAACGCGGTCAGCAGCGAGTTCGAGATGCACGATCGCAAGCACGGACAGACGACTGTCGTGTTTGCTGACCCGGACGCGCTGTCGAGCGATGAGACGATCCACAGGCTGCCAATTGGGGGGAAGAATGGCGCCGGGATGGCAAATCGGGGAGGGATTACCAGGACGGTGACGACGAAGGTTACGACCTCGGTGTAAACGCTGGCGATGGCATGCCCAGATCAGGTACTCACATGTATCCGTGAAAAAATAATTTCGTACTATCTCAATAATACCCAACACGGGAAGCTGGCTCCTGTGAATCCCACCTTGAAGCTGGTGCAGCTTTTGACTGCTCTCTGTAAACGCTTCAACTCCCAGAGTCAAAAATGGATGCTTAAACCGGCACCTACTCGTCAAAGCAGACAATGGCAAGACTGGCTTTGCGCCGCTACACCAGTATGCCTGCTTTGACCTCTGTAAGCGAGCGAGGACTGTGACGAGCGTGCCTCGACACTTCACAAAGGCCCCGCAAATTGTGCGACGACCCGCCCCCCCCCCCCCTGGTCTGGTCCCGAGCGTTATTATATTGAGGTAGTATTACCGACTGGGAGGAGAAGATCGCCGTTGCGCGGACCCAAGCCAGCCGTTCGAGAAGAGATGGATCGCCCGGAGGAGTCCAGCACGCTGCATCTCTGGTTCATTCCTCCGAGAACCACTTGGCACATATCAAAACACCAGACCCCGGGCGTGTCTTTCAACGCTAAGTTATTTATAAGAAGGAATCCACACACCTGACACTGGTACGACGAAGCTTACCGTTGGACTGTGGACGTCTAACGCTCCCGAAACGCGCAAGCAATGCTCAGCCGAGTTCACTCACAGCATGTTTCCACATCAAGACTGTCACCGCAGACCCTAAATCAAGTGCAATCATCTCGCTTTCCCCTGCAGCATTGACTTTCGCCTGGAATGAGGTCTGGAGTGACATCGCGTTCAAACACCACCGACTGCAGGTCCACATCCAGGCCGTACGCAGTACATATACATATGTACTGTGTAAGTGCCCCGTGCATGAATCCGACCTTCCTGCAGACGACAATAACAACCCATTCCTGATTAGGTATCTAAGCCTTATGCTTGAAACATACATGTAACGCCCCAACGCCGACGCTGTAAATGATAAGGTTAATAAACAAGCAATTAATAGCCAAACGGCGTGAGCTCGGCTCGAAACGGCCGTTGCAGGTTCTGGGCTCGCTCATCGTCCACCCTCCACACCCCCTTCGTCTTGTCGTGGTGCAGCTGCCAGTCCAGGCCCGCGGTCAACTTGTGGAACACCTCGTGCTCCTTGCCCTCCATCGACCGGAACAGCAGCGGCTCCCAGCTGACGCCGCGCGCGGCCTCGCTCGCCCGCATCTGCCGCTGCGCCTGCTCGATCTTGGTCTTCTCGTCCGTCACCGTCCGCATGTTCCCCCTGCGCAGACCCTGCAGCACGCCCGCCCAAGCCCGGCGCGACTCCCACGGGTCCTGCGCCTCGATGGGCTCCATCTCCATCGGCACCGGGTCGTTCTCGGGCGCGTCCACCTCGTACACCTCCAGCACCTCGCCCGTCCGCGTCTCCTTGACCTTCCACCCCTCGCTCCAGCAACCCGCCACCTCGTAGATGCTCTTCTTCCACCCGTCCCCTTGCCGGTACACCCTCGCCTCGAAGGAATTCCGCTGGCCCCGACCCAGCAGCATGCCCTCCCCCCAGAACCGCACCTCCGCCACCAGCCCGGAACTGCACACAATGTGATACGTCCCGCTGATCTCCGGGTACAGACACCCGCCCAGGAATCCCCGGACTTTAACATCCGGCAGCGGCACGAGGTAGTCCTCGCCGTACTTGTCGACGTGCAGCGTGGCGTGGCCGACCTGGCGGATCTGCACGCTGCCGTTGAAGGTCATCTCGACGCGGGCGTAGCCGTCGGCGCGCACGCCGTGGGCGCGGTCGGCCACGTGCATGGCCGTGATGGGCGGGTGGTGCGAGACCTGCTCGGCGACCAGCTCGGCGGTGGCTTTGGCGGTCTCGTCGGTCCAGCTGGCGAGGAAGAGCTCGCCCAGGAAGGCGTTGAGGGGTTTGCGGATCGAGGTGGCTGGCGCGCGTTTGTTCTGGCATCGTGAGGAGGGGGAGGTCGGGGTGGACACGGCAGGGGTGTGGTCGACGCCGATGTAGAGCTGGCTGCGCAGGGCGATGAGGAACCAGCGAAGGACGAGCAGCGCGCGCTTCTCGGGGCAGGGCTCGAGGGCGGGCGCCGCGAAGACGGCCGGGCGCTGCGCCCAGCAGTGGCCGACTTCTACGACGGAGGACGGGGCCAGCATGGACGGTGGGCCGGTCACGTTGGCGAGGTCGCCCTTGACGGTGCCAAGGAACTGTAATGATCGTGAGTGACTGCGTGCAGCGGGGAAATGGGGTACATCAAGGGGCTGACATACCTTGACTAGCTCGCGTAGGCGAGACGAAAGGGTTCTGCTGTCCATGGCGGACAGGGTAACCAAATCACAGAACGATTAAGGTAGGGATGTAGACCTATCGAAGTAGCAGACAAATGTAAAGGGAAGATTGAGCGACGTCCGCGGTAGATCAGTGTTAATGATCCGGATACTCGTTGCTTGAGAGTGAGCTCGATCGAAACCTCCAAGAAAGTGTCAAGACAGCTGTGACAGCAACAGCAATGACATTATAGATTTCGGCTCTTCAAAGGGTATTGTGTGAGACAAAGCACATCTCTTTTGTGGTGGGCGACGCTGAGCTTTGTTTCATCTTTGTCTCAACCCCGTCCTTGCTCAGAAGGGAGGCGAGTGGGGATGGGGCGGTGCAATTCGCTCACCAGCAAGATGTTACAAAAGGTCTCAGCATGTGACTGTCTGCCAGCGAGGTTCCCGACTGCAAGCTCCTGCGGCCACAGATGATAAGACGTGCTCCATGGCGTCTGCACTGCAAAGACACTTCGCAAAAGAGACCCTGTGGCACAGCAGCGGGGTGTTCCGTGGCGGGGGGCGGCAACTTGTTGGATCGTCAAAACACCGAAGTGCTCTGCAGGAGTCTAGAACGCCACACCGTTGGTTGATTGGACCAAGGGAGCATGATTGGTGTGCAGCGAGTCATGCGGGCCACTCGTCGTTGCGCAAGCTGCCGGGTCCGCTACCTTCCGAACCTCCCAACCGCGCGTTTACTGGTTTGCTGCGCCCTTGACCGTGCCGTGTTTCCCCGGACAAAGCCAGGACGTCGTGCGGGTGGCTTCGGCTCGGGCGCCGAATGGCTGAGTTGTTGCCGTGTGGCTCTCGGTATCTATGTCCTCCCGTGTAAGTGCGTTGCATCGTGTCGACGACACCTTATCTACCGCCCCGTCCCCGTGCATGCAGTCTAATGCTCGGCATCATGTCGTTCCGTGGCAAGCGTGGCCAATGTCGGTCCACTTCGGTTTAGTCTACCGACGTCACATTTACCACATCATCTTTCATCAGATGCCGTGACGGAAAGCCCAGCTAAGATGCGCCGCGTTGTCATTGTCATTTGCACTGCCCTACGGAATATTCCCAATGCGGCCCCATGGCATCCGAACTGCACACACCGCATCCCGCAGCCCGCAGCCCGCTTAATGTCCGCCGTAGCCCGGGTTGGCGCCGACCTCGGTGTGCATGCCGCCCTCCTGCTTGGCCTTGACCTGCTCGAGGCGGCGCTCGAGGTCGGTGCTGGCCCACTCGCCCTCGTCCATGCCCGGCACGAAGAGCGGCGCCTCGGTGAAGAGGCGGTTCATCTCCTCGAGCGGCCGCTTTGCCGTCTCGGGCAGGAAGGCCCAGAAGAAGACCGCGTTGGTGAAGTTGCAGATGACGAACAGGAAGTAGTACCGGTATCCGATGTTCGTCATGGCCGGACCCGTGACCTGGCCGATCATGGTGTTGAACGCAAACGAGACCATGGTCGCGATCGAAACGCCCTTCGCCCGCGTCTTGGTGTCGAAGATCTCGGCGGGGATGATCCACGACAGCGGGCCGCACGTCGCGCTGAAGCTGAAGTTGTACGCCCACGTCACCACGATGAAGCCCCACGCGGCCGCCTTGTTGTCGTTGGCGCCGGGCGGGTACTTGGCCAGCAGGATAGTGGCGATGATGAAGGTCACGCAGTTGCCCAGGTTGCCGCCGATGAGCGGCCAGCGCCGCCCGAACCGGTCAATGAACAGAATGCAGAGAAACTGCGCAATCAAGGCGATGACGGACGAAATGGCCTGGTACTTGAGCGTGTCGTCGCCCTGGATGCCCATCAGGCCATAGATGGTAACCGAATAGTACTGGATGGCCGAGACGCCCGTCATCTGGATCGAGGCCTGCAGCGCGCAGGCGAGGAAGAGCCGGCGGAAGCACGACCTGTCCTTGAAGAGCTCGGCGTACGACTTGGCTTCGTGTTCGTGCTCGTACGTGATGGCGTCCTGGATCTGCTGGAACTCGGCCTGGACCCAGGCATCCGTGGTGTCGCCGTGCGCGTGCAGCTTAGCCAGCGTCTGCAGGCCGAGCTCCGGCTTTCCGTTGTCCATGAGCCAGCGGGGTGACTCCGGAAACAAGAGGATGAGCGCAGCGAGGAACACGGCCGGAATGACCTGGATACCGAGCGAGGTGCGCCATTGTCCGTCGTTGGTGGGAGCGAAGCCGACATACGTGCCTGAGAGCGACGGGGACACGTCAGTGGCTGTGTTTTTGGACCAGCAGATGGTTGCGGCTTTTTACCGTAGGAAATCCAGCCGGCTGCCAGCGCACCAACACCAAGCATGAACTGCTGCAGGGCGGTAACACGTCCACGAATGCTGGGATGCGCCAGCTCGGCCTGGTAGAGCGGGACGATCATGCAGAGGATGCCGACGCCTAGACCCGCCAAGGAGCGGCCAGCGTAGAGGTATCCGAGATTTTGGGCGCCGGTCTGCAAGCCACCGCCGAGGCAGAAGGCGAGAGCGCCCATCATGATGGTCCATCGGCGGCCGAGATGGTCACCCGCAGGGCCTGCAACTGCGGCGCCGAAGAAGGCACCGCCGGTAAACACGGACACCACGGCCGCGCTGGATATCACATCGTCAGTATGTGGACATCTCAAGTCTGACGCAGGGCACGAGGGAGCACATACGTCTCATTGTCGCTGGGGTTGAACGTAGACTTGAAGGAGGGCGAGGCAATGACTTGGGCAATGACACCAAGGTCATAGCCGTAGAGCACGGCGCCCAGCGAGGCGAAGACGCCCACGAGGAACTGGTACCACTTCGGTGGAAGCGCCATGATGACTGCCGTTGTCTCGATCTTCAAGAATCTCGACCTGTTTCTCTTCCTGCAGGAGCGGAATGAGACGTGACCCACAAGCACACACTTGCAGATCACCGGCCCTTTATACTGCCAGAGCCATTGAGTCCGCAGTCCATGCCCATGGCTGATCACTCCTCGCGTGTCCTTCCAGAACGATACCTACCGTGGCAGTTTGGTCCGCTAGTCGGCCTGTACGTCAGCAAAACATGGCGGCGAGCCGGGGCGTTGCAACCCCCGGGTAGCCGAACCGAGCCGGGTGTGACCCCCGGATCTCCCCCATAGCACTCCAGCTCTTCCCCAGGGTCCCCCGCTCCCTCGCTCCAACGACCCCATTCCAGTGCTAGCTCCGTGAGCAGTTCGTCTGGCACTGGTGGATATTTTGTTGTTGATGCCCGCTAGCAACGGTCGTCTGGTGGGTACCAGTTGGACTCCATCTTTGTCCATTGTTGCGCTCTGTCACGCTGAGAACGCGGGGATCTGACGAAGCGCGCCTGAGGTAGCATTCCCGCACGAATCGGACGATCGATTGGTCGAAATGCCGAGTCGTAGCTTCGGCACCAGCTACCGCCAGATCTGGCCGCCGCCGAGCAGGCCCGTTAACCTGCCTTAGGGTCTGGGCATGCAGCGTCAGTGGAGCACAGCTGTATATGCGCGCCAGTCAGAAGAGCCAGTTCAGCTCGGCTATCCCTCCTCCTCGGCAGCGGGTGGACACAGCTCACATCATGTGGCAGCAGTACGGAATACTCCGTAGCAATGAACCTCTCCGACGGCCGGCCGCGCTCGTGGAGTTGAACACGCATGTCGTGTGAGCTGGTTAAATCTGGAACCGTTGATTAAGTTGCTTCTTGGGACAGCTTCGAGTGCTACGGTGGTACTGTACGTGCATTGAGCCTCTTTCACGTCCATCATGGCGACATTCACCAGAATTGAAGAGGGCGAGAGCCCCTCCATCACCATTCACACAGCCAACAAGATCGCCAAGATCGAAGACAACATCTATGGGGGGTTTACCGAGTATGAACCCTTGAACCGTTTAAATCATGCACCTCACGCTTTTGAAAGCGATATGCTGACCGGTCTCAACGCAGGCATATGGGACGATGCATCTACGGCGGCATCTATGACCCTGGCAGCCCTCTGTCCGATGAGAACGGCTTCCGTAAGGATGTCATCGAGGCACTCAAGGACCTGAACGTTCCGGTCGTGAGGTATCCCGGCGGGAACTTCGTTGCCACATACCACTGGCTCGACGGCGTTGGCCCAAAAGAGAATAGACCGAGCCGGTGAGCACTCCCAGTGCCCCTGACGCTTCATCTGATGATGCAAACAAAACAGAACTGATATCAAGCCTCGGACAGACCAGAGCTGGCATGGATTGGCACTGAGCCGAACGAGTTTGGCACGGACGAGTTCATGAAGTGGTGTGAGGTCGTCGACTGCGAGCCATATCTGTGCCTGAACTTCGGAACGGGCACGCTCGACGAAGGTCAGACTAACAGGTCACAATCCTGACACCACTACATGCACTGACGAGAATTGGTTTGCAGCTCTTGGCTGGCTCGAGTACTGCAACTCGGACCGCAACACATACTACGCGAACCTCCGGCGCAAGAATGGGCGGGAAAAGCCGTACAATGTACATTCCCACATCTTCGCTTCATGTTTGTCCTACAATCGGCCACTGACTCAAGAATCAGGTGAAATACTGGGCCCTCGGCAACGAGTGCTACGGCCCGTGGCAGGTCGAGCAGATGACCAAAGAAGACTACGCCAAGAAGGCCTACCAATGGGCTAAGGCGCTCAAGCTGCTCGATCCGAGCATCACGCTGATTCTGTGCGGCGAGACGGGCTACTCCTCCTGGGACTACTACGTCCTGAAGGAGTGCATCAAGTGGGACGTCCATGGGCTGGGCAACGAGAAGAACACCAAGTCACTCATAGACATGCACAGCATCCACGTCTACACGGCCGACAAGGAGCACCTGCCCAACGCGACCGCGCCCCGCGGCGCCGAGCGCGCCATCCAGATGGCCAGCGCGCTGATCGACCTCGCCCGCATCGAGAACAAGGTGCCGCCGACGGTGCCCAAGCAGAAAATCTGCTTCGACGAGTGGAACGTGTGGGACCCGCAGCGCGCCCCCGGCGAGCAGGGCGCCGAGGAGCAGTACACGCTGTCAGACGCGCTGGCCGTGGCCGTCTTCCTCAACGGCTTTGTGCGCCAGGCGAAAGACCTCGGCATGGCCAACATCGCGCAGTCGGTCAACGTCATCTCGCCGCTCATGACCAGCAAGGACGGACTCGTCAAGCAGACCATCTGGTGGCCGCTGCTGCTGTTCAGCAAGTACATGCGTGGTCATGCCATTGCGCTCAATGTTCGCGCGCCAGAGTACACCGGCCGCACCCAGCCGGCGTGGATCCGCGCCGCCATTGAGACGCCGTTCCTGGACTGCAGCGCCGCGTTGGGGGATGATGGGTATGTTAACCTGGCGGTGGCCAATCTGAGCGATGACCGGGATCATGAGGTTACGCTAGATGGGCTCAAGGCGGACAAGGTCGAGGTGTTCGTTGTGTCGGGCGATAACGTGAACGTCACCAACACCGCTGAGGAGCAGAAGGTGGGCATCACCGAGAGCTCGTGGGATGGCAAGGGCAAGTATACCTTTGGCAAGCACTCCTTTACCTTGCTGAGGTGGAAGAATGCCGCGTAAGAGGTGAATGGCATAACGATTGGGAGGTTACAGTGTTCCATTATTCGGTTATGTTCGATATAGACCACTTTATAGAGTATCTACACCCCCAACAGGTCACTGGTACCGAGGTGATGCGAACAGGTTGTGATACTGCTAAGCAAGAGACCACGGTATGCAAAGAATAGCCCAGGGCCAGAGCGGGCCTTGCTCTGAAAACCAACAGGCTACCAATCAGAGTGTCGGCGGAGGTTGTCAAGTCTGATCGTGTAGGTACGTGGTAACCTGATCTGATCCCCCGCCGCAAGCTATCACATCAGCGGCCATCAAGGGCTCTGTTTACGAAAGACATGGTTAGCAAACCCATTTGCCCATCGGTGAAAGCGCCTTCGCACCTTGAAGCAATATCTCTCCTATAGAACAAGCCCTCAAAGTGGACACTCTTCACTCCTTCGTATGCCAGAGCAACTGCTTTTTCAAGAGTCGGCCCGTAGGCGGCGACGCTCAGGACCCGGCCGCCGGCTGTTTTGAGTTCGCCACTTTCACTTCTCACGGTCCCAGCATGAAAGAATTGCACCGCTGTGTAAGTTAGGACCAACGTTAGCTGAAACCGTGCAGTCAGGGAATTGAAGAGTCGGATTGCGCTGACCGCTTGGGCATGGCGCCAGTGTAATGGCATCCCCCGTCCAGTACGCATCAGGATACCCTCTTGCAGCAACAACGACGTTGCATGCAAATCCATGGAGAAACCGAAACGGACACATCTGCGAGCCGCCCCGTGCAACAAGCTAGGAACACCTCGGCGAAGTCGCATTCCGGTGCAACGAGCATAATCATCGTTTGCGTCTCGCCAAACCGCACGTTGTACTCAAGGACTCGGGGCCCATCGGCTGTCAAGATAACGCCCGTGAAGAGCATGCCCCTGAACGGCCGGCCTGACTGTTACATTAGCAGTAATTGCACGGCGGTGCCTCGCAGACTTTCAGCTTACCTTCGGCGCTGAGCCCATCAAAGGTCGGCTGGACGATGGTGCTGTCAATCTCCCGCATGTGGTCTGATGTGACGAATGAAAAGGTGCGAAAACACCCATGCCTCCGGTGTTGGGCCCTTTGTTGCCGTCGAAGATCCGTTTGTGGTCTTGCCCGGCCGGTAGAGACTTAAACATCTAGCCATCGCAAAAGGTCAGGACGCTAATCTCATCGCCTTCGAGGAACTCCTCGATGACGACCGAGCGCCCAGCCAATCCAAACCTGTTGTCGACCATGATGTCTCGGAGGGCTTGATTCGCCTCCTCTTGGCTCGTGGGCAGCACAACACCCTTCCCGGCGGCGAGACCGTCAACTTTAATCACCACTCGCGTTGCGTCAATCGTGTCAAGGTATTGCCGAGCCACGTCGTAGTTTTCGAAGGATTGGTAGTCCGCCGTTGGGATTTTGTACTTCTTCATGAAGTCCTTAGCAAAACCCTTCGACCCCTCGATCTCAGCAGCCTCCTTGGACGGAGCAAAGCACGGAATGCCGCCTTGAAGAAATCAGCGGCCACTCGCAGAACCACAAACAACAAAAAACGATGGAATTGAGAGAGCGTACTGCCCCTAAAAAATCCCTCAATCCCGTCCACAACCACATCATCCGGCCCGGCCACGACAAGGCCGATGCCGAGCTCCTTTCGAGGAGGACTAAACCGGGATAGTCGTTGGGTTTGACAGAACTGATGTTGGACACATTGGCGAGCTCGCTCGTTCCACCATTCCTCAGGAACGACGTAGACGTGCCGGACTGATGGGCTTTGGATTAGTTTCCAGGCCAGTGCGTGTTCGCGGGCCCCTTCTCCGACGAGGAGGACTTGGAGCCCATCTTGCGCCATGATCAACTGCACCAAAGAGGGAAGTTGGGATGCGTCTGGGATTTGCCGTTGGGACGATATGCAGGGGATCAAGGAAGAACTCTCATCGACACTTGTTTGGAAGTGCAACGGTGGTGGTGGTGGGCCTGACTGGCTGGGCGAGTTGTCGTAAGCGAGTAAGAACGTACCTTAGCTTTGCAGCCGTGCGGAACTTACTGCAAGTGGTGCATGCGGCTGTTAGCGCGGCACCCGCAGCAAGCGGCCGCCCAAACACAGCAGCAAGAGTGTGGACATCGATACTTGACATCGTTTGATGTTACCTAGTCAGGAGACCCAACAAGCACACAAGCCGTCTCCTGACCGGGGAAGAAGGCATCTTTGTTGACGATATCTTCCTTCACGCCCCCCTTTTCGAGGTTTAGTTATGCCAGATGCTCAGCAAATGGCCACATAAACCGGGCGAGTAAATTTGCCGAATGGTGCTCAGCATGATTGGAGATTGGTGCTTGAAGTAAGTTGCATAAATCGGTGAGGGGTATTTCAACCATTGGCTTACGCAGCAGGGTGGCTTGTGGATGTGACACAAAAGGAAGGTGAGGAAGATCAGAGGCCTGTAAGATACAAAATCCCGCATTTTCGGTGTTCGGTTTACAATTTTGATGCGCAGGACTGGTGACCAGTGTGCCCAAGTGCTTCGGACTCGACCGGGGAAACTTTTTCTAAACTTAAGCTGCCCCTTAGAAAACAAAATGACAGCAAGTGGCACGGCGGACGGAGGGACGGAGCAACAACCGCCTCCCGATGAAGGTCAGGTCACCAACGACGAGACACCGGACTGGAAGTCATACGTGGAAAGGAGACAAGATACTGCGCCCGATGTAAGCGCCTACGCCTCTCCACTTACACGCCTCAGTCATTTTAGGAGAGAACACGCGGCTGATTAGGCCATTGTTGTCAGTTTCCAACAATCTCCAAATTCCAGAAAGACGACGTTGTGTGGATCGTGAAGCCGTCAGAGCGAGGCGCTACTGGGCCATGCACCGTCGTTCAGGTCCTTGGCGGTGAGACATACCGCGTCCGGGACAGCGGGACGGGGAGCGAGACGACCGAGCATGGCGAGAATTTGAAATACCGCATCTGACGTACCAGTTCATGGAGTACTAGTATCTCAGCAACAAGGGATACAGCCCAGACCTCTTGGAATGACTTGCGTCTTTACACATCATGAGAATATTTCATGGAGAAGCTGCGAGCGATGTCGACAGATTGTGAAGTTCCGAGACAACTCGAGTCTCGAAATCCATCATCCGGGTTCTGTGCTTGGCTCCGCTGTTGCCGGAGCCACCCAGGCAATGCGTGACAACTGCAGCGTACCGAGTTCCCATCGCTTGTGTTAGATAACCCTGGCAAACCCTATCGATGTAGCTCCGAGCTTCATCGTAAGTAATACGGGTTCGCTGGAGACGGGGTTCAACCTCGTCCCATGAGGACCAGAGGCCGATCTCTAGTAGCAAAATGCCCTGAGGACCATGATTGCGTAAGTAGTTTAACTTGTTGACATGAGAAAGGAAGAAGTAGCTTACCATCGCATACACGTCGTGTTGGTAGTTGAACCTTTCAGTCGGTGTTCCCCAGCGCTCTCTTGGTAGGTATATCCTATGCTCAGCGCGGTACTCAGGAAGCTGGAGTGACTTGATGTCTCCGTCGCCCTCACGCGACATGCGGAACCCGAGCAGATATGGATCCACGGAGCCATCGTTTCTCCGCAAGACCAGCACATTGCTTGCGCGGACGCCCTTGTGTATCCAGCGAACCAGGTGGACAGCCTGAAGTGACAGGGCCAGCTTGTGCGCGATGCGGAATTTCTCCTCCAGTGGCTGAGTGGCCTTCCCGTCCCGAAATACTTCGACGAGGGACATCGCTGTCTGGAACACACGCCGAGGGCTAAATACCAAACCCTGCCGTTGACTTGTCGGCTCCGAAATCACGCCGATGCACCGAGGTATGTGGAGGTTCTCGGGAATGGGCTGAGACAGCAGCGACTGTGTCCTCCGCAAGTCCGACTCAAGTTCATTGCCGGGAACCAGCTCAACGAGCACGCGCTCGCCAGTCTTCTGATAGCATCCGGTGACGTAGACAACCGTGTTGTCACACAATCTGTCAAACCTGACTGAACCCGATTCAAGACTTGGTTGGGGCGACAGGTTGGGGCCGATCGCAACCAGACAAAGCTGTATGGGCTCGGTAAGTCCGGCTCGGCCAGCCACTTGGTTGGCGAGAAGTGATTCGAGCTGGGTTGGGTCCTGAAAGCTGGGGTGCTCTGACAGGACGCACAGCAGCATACGGAACACGCTGTTGACCTGGTACTCCAGTCTTTCAATGGCCGCCAAGGCCTCGATAGTGACCCCGTCGTCATCGACTGGTCGAGTCCCTCTTGACGCCATACGTGCACGAGCTTCGGCGACTTCCAAGGCCACTCCTCTTAGCAAGGCAAGCAAGGAGTTCCGGTTACCCTCGCTGCACTCGTCAATTAGTCGTCCCTTGACACCAGCCGCGTTGTTTCCAAAGACAAATTCTTGGATCCCCTCGGACAGGTCGACAATGCGATCAACGTTGATATGGGAGACTTGTCTCGGAGCGGTGCTCTTAAGCCAGTCGCCGATATCTCGAATAACGCTGAGAGACAGCCTTTCGTCTAGACATACGGTGAACGTGAGAGCTGCCAGGGGGTCTGGTGCCGCAGCCCTAGATATTTGGGATCCGTCATGATCTGGGAGTGGACAGAGGAGAATGCTCGATCTGGGGTCGCTTCGCAGGTTGATGTAGAAAGGGTTCCTGTGGGCTGTGTCGTTCAAGAGCTTCTGAAGCTCGAGGACCCGAATGCCCTTCTTCTCCGCATGTGCTCGTTCTAGGATCTGCACTAAAAAGTGCGTGAATGAATGAGGCCCCGGTTGAGGCGTAAAGCCGGCGTCGTCGGTAGCTGCGAGCACCTCCAGTCGGCCTTCGTCTCGGCCTTTGGTGGCGAGGGACGCATGGCAGCAGTCTAGAATGAGCAGCACGTCGCAGCCGCAACGAAGCAGCGTTGGCTGCACTTCGAACCAATCAACCTTTGGCTCACCGGTCCGTCGTCTGCTCAGCTCAACCGCATGCCTAGTCAGTAGGTAATCATGGATACACCCAGACACGGCACGTAGAAGGAGGCCACTTACGCAGCCCACACTGCCTTGCCCCGGCGCTCATCGGGATCGGCGTGGCCGGTGTAGTATACAATCATCAGATTCGCTTCTCCATCCACGTCATACCTCCGCTTGAATCGAACGACGGTTTCCTCAAGGGCGTTGCGTGCGGCGCGCGAGTTCTCGGCTGGTATCAGACACGTCTCAACCTCGTAGCGGAACCTCTTCTTCAAAAGATCCACGATGCGTTGTGCTTCAATCTTGCAAGAGATGGCAAAGTCGTCCTCGGCCCAACACAACACAAGAACGCCCACACGATCGTATTGGCTCGGCGAATCGCTAAAGGCTCTCGCGAGACTCCGCTGGAGCCCGGCTGCCCAGGCATCAACGGTCCCGTCTCCAGTTTCGGGTTGGTGTCGGGCTGACGCTGCCATTGGTACCAGCCAATTCAAGAATGGGCCTCCAGGGTTCGTCGTCCCGTTCAGGAACTGAGAGGCCCTTAGTTAAGCTTCGCGGTGCACTGGCAGGCAATAAGGGATTTGGTGTACCAAGGAATTGAATCCAAAATTCGGAGCCCTCTTCAAAAGCCTTCGAGTGTCCAGGGCTTGCCAACTCAGCCGCATGGGTGAGCTGGCAGTGGCAGTGCCTGCCTGACATTATCGATCGTTGGCTGGCTGCCCCTGAAGCTGACTGCCCAACGCAGAAAGGTGGGTGGTACAGGTGAACGCCACACTGCAACCCCTCTCGTCCCTCTCTTTGGCACCGCCGGCCGTGTACGTTACTTGTATGCCCTCGGCGTTGCTTGGGTATCTTGCACAAGTACCGCAAGACAATACAACATTCGTCACGACCACCAGACCAGAGTTCAGCAAATATGAACGCCCTCCGGCTTAGACACCGCCGCGAGGAGGCACACCAAACCTACTCCAGCGTAGCTGTTGGCCGGCGCACCGGGGCCATCGTCGAATTCGCCCTGGCGTTGCAGGACGTGGAGCTGTTCTTCGCCGAGGAGATTGAATTTGTGCGCGACCTTGGCAGAGGAACGTCCTTTGACGTGAGGTGTTGCAAGAACGTCGTCAGCGGAGAACTGGTGGCGGTCAAGTCGCTGCGTCCGAGTCAGCGGACAAGAGCAGAGTCCTCCAAGGCCCTGAGTCAAGCCGTGCTCGCCGAGCTAAAGCTCGCGACATATCCTCCGCTCACCACAAGCCCGCATCTCGCGCAACTCCTAGGCGTCCTCAACTCCAGGCTGGATGCCCTGGAGCATGGAGTGGTTGATATCTCCTTGATCTACGAGTATTCCGCTCTTGGGACGCTCGGAGACCTGCTCAGCGACGACAATGCCGTTCGCTACAGCCACACACAAGCTTGTTCGCTGGCAGTAGATGCCACAGCAGGTCTTGCAGCGCTTCACGCTCATCAGGTGGTTCACGGGGACGTTAAACCGGACAACATCCTTTTGTTCGGAGTCAACCCCTCAACTACCACGACAACCGATGCAGAAATCCGCCTCACTGCCAAGCTCAGCGATTTTGGCAGTGCCATTGCCGAGAACAGCGGCACCGGTACAAACTGGTCCTTCTTGGTGCAGGACGTGGCGTATGGAGGAACGCCCATGTTCAACCCCCAGTTTGTCGCCGACGTGGGAGGACAAATCCCGTTCCACCTCGCGCCCCTTTGCGATCTCTATGCATTGGGTTTGACGATTTGGAGCATATATCGCCATGGCTACTTCTTTACTTCGGTAACGAACGACGAACAGCAGCTTCATATGTCTGGCGAGAGCGGAGTGTCGTGGCAGAGTATCCCATGGCTCTCAAGCATCTACGCAAACGACCCTTCTCTCGGCGACCTGGCGCCGATAGCTCGGGAGACCTTGAACAAAGTGATGGACATTTGCGTCTTCAGATCTGACTTCTCCCTCCCAAATCCCATCGCGCCGCGAGGCCGCCTGCGAATATTTGGAGACACTTTCACTCGGGTCTCCGCCGTCGCAACAGCCTTAACAGGGTGCGTGTGCCACACAAAGCAGGTGATCAAAGACAAGACGTTGGATGGTCCGCGCTAATGAGCTTCGTTTGTCCAGTTCACAGCATGCAACCACACTTCCAGAGCCATACAGCACTGAGCACACCCGGGTGGAGGTAGGGGCCCTTTTCATACTTCCGATCCGGTTTACGCTGCCTTTGTTTTAACAACCGTGGCTGGCAGGGAGCTGAAGTACCGTCCTGGAACCTACAAGTCGAACTACATACATCGGTCAAAGACTCCATTTTCGACGCCTCGGCCACCCACCGCAGCAAGGGCCTGGCTTGCTTGCGGCTCAGCTCCTTTTTTGCGACCGGACTAGGCTGCAAGCGAAACATGAACGAGGCGGCGCGATACTTCACCATGGCAGCCGAGTTCAACAACATGGTCGCAGAAATCTTCATTCACCGCGTCTTCGCGGCGCTCAACTTGCCATCCCCGGGCCTGACTCCGAGGCTGTTGCCCGAGGATGTTAATGTCACGTCCTCATCATCGGGTGAAGACCCTCAGGATGACGCCTCTGACTCAGACACGCTCATGGATGACGACGACGACGGAAACGGCAGCAACCCATCCGAATCCAGCGACTCTAATGACGAAGACGGCAACAAAACCACATATGCCTTGTTTCTCCTGAGTGGTGTTCTGCATGCTAAACTCGCGACGATTGGCGAGGGCGCGGCGACGGAGGATTGGTACTGCTCCTTCGTCAGACTCATCCAACGCTACGTGAACACTGAGCCTCTCAGTAGAGCCCCGTTGCTCTCAAAGGACGGGGAAACACTCTATTTCTCCATCACCAACCGTGATTTGATGGCTGACAGCGTGACGCTCCTCCACTACGGGCATACGCCTATCGTGCGCTACCGCATGAGCGACAAGACCTGGGTGGACGAGTGGACGCTTCACTTGGCAGCCACGTGCGGAGCTGTTGATTTAATTAAGAGCTTGCTCAGACATGGCGCGGACGTCAACGGACTGGACTTTGAAGGACGCACTCCGCTGTACTGCGCCACGAAACACGGGCAAGCGGCTGCCACGCGCTTGCTTGTCACCCGCAAAGCCGACGCCTCCATCCAGCTGGCGTCTGGACAGTTTGCCTTGCAAAACCTGTGGATATTCGAGGATGATGAGATATCCGAGATGGCGGTGCTGCTGGTAGAGAGGGCCGGGGCGGACATCAACGCCGTCTGTCTCCAGGGCGTCGTCGACAGTCTCACCCAGCTGTCCATGCTTGGCTCGGCCCTCCACGTTTGTGTCGGTATGCGCAACCAAGCTGCTGTTCGCGCCCTGCTCGCCCTCGGTGCCGATCTTAACCTACGGCCCTCGGATGCATCTTACACACCGCTGGAGCGTGCAGCGCATTACCACTTCCCCGAGATGGTCGACCTGCTCCTGAAGCACGGGGCCAAACTCCACACGCCGACGGCTGACGGATGGCCAGGTTGGGCCCTGCATGCCGCGGTGCAGGCTTTCACGCCGCTGCTGAGGTGAGCTTGAGCATTCAAATATTCATCTCGTTCATGACGCGTTCAAACGTTCAGTCCTGTCTACCAGTTGCTGACCTTGCCACCTCTCAGATGGCTGCACCACGGCCCGAACAGTTCCGAGCCAGCCATGCAAACCGTCAAGCTTCTCGTCAGCGAGGCAGTCAACGTCGGCGTCGACATCAACACCAGAACGAGAGGGGTCTAACAGTCATAGAGGAGGCCCTTACCGAAGGTGGCGAGGACAGCCCCATTCTGGAAGCCCTGATGACGGCAGGTGGTTACGACCTCCCACCCACGGCACTCATCCACGCGGCAGACAGCTGCAGCGGCGCAAACTGCGAGAACCTGGACTTTGTGCTCAGCCGCCAACGCACGACTTGATGAGCGGAGAGAACAACAACACTGTCACCGAGACAATAGCCGTGTGTGCTCTAAAGGGAGCCGTCGCGGCACTGGCCAGCCTCTACCAGCGTCCGCCCATTGCACGGCTCTTCACGATTGGGGACGACAACGGGATGACGGCGAGCCACTTTGCCGCCGATGGCGGTCAGCGGGATGTCCTGGTTTGGTTGCGGCAGCACGGCGCGCTGTCGCATGCGGAAGATGTCGGCGGCTGCTCGCCGCTGGGCTGGGCTATTCGTTCTGGATCGCGAACCTGCATGGACTTTTTCCTTTGCATGTCCGAGACTGCTTTGATAGTACGTCGAGGACGGCTGGCTGGGGTGTCGGTTCTCTACCACGGGCTTCGCAGTGAGACGCACGACGACGCATCCCGTTTGGCGTATCTCCTCTCGGGCGACTTGGGGAGGGGCCACGACCGATTCCCCTTACTCCATCATGACGACGTGCTCAATGCCGCCGCCGACGCAACGGGAGACACGCTTCTCCATGCAGCAGCCGAGCACGGAGACTACGAGGCCGTCTTCTCGCTCATTCGTGCTGGGGCGGCGAGCATCCGGAACCGTCAAGGCAAGTTTCCGCTAGACGTCGCTAGGGAGCGCTTGAACAAGCTCGCCGCGGAGGATTCGGAGAAGTCCAATGTTCTGCAGATGCGGACTATGGAGGCAATTATTGCACAGCTGGGCTAAACCGGCGTTGACTGCGTCAAGCACATTACCGGGGAGGACATGCCGGACTCAATTTGGCAGCTGGGTAACGAATACAATGAGAACAGCGGCGTATCTGTCTGCCGTGTCAGCAATTTATCTCTTCTGTTCGGATTCTCCCTCGCGCAATCCTCAGGTACTTACGTAGCGGTACCGGCAAAGACCTCCATCCGTCTTGCTAGGGTGAGCAGCTGCAGTGTTACAGCAACCGCCACCACGGACAGCAGGATCACCCCAAATCGTGCTGCCTGACTCTGGAGTGCGTATGTGATGATGACTGGGATAGTGAGAATGAGAATGACGAGTGTCGTTCCCAATATCTCAGCCGCCCGCTCGACTCTGCTCGACGACCGCAGGTGGACGTTGAGGTCCTGACTCTCAAGATCTCCGGTCTGTAGGTATTTCGAAGCATCAGTATCCACAAGTGGGGAACATATGTACCCATGGACCTGGAACACACCTCTGCAGCAAGTAACTGAACGCAGTATCAGCAACGACTTACCCAGGCATCCCCAGTTCTTGCTATCCAATGACAATGGTCAGGTACAAGCAACTCACATTCTCAGCCCGTTCGCCCAAGGAACGGAACTTGATGAACCTATGCACATAGTCATCAAACGCACCGGCAACCTTCCGCGGGACAAGAGCGAATAGGTCGTCCCGATGGCTGAGGAAGGCTGACTCTTGTTGAATCAGCGGCTTGTTGTTGTAAAACCAGTTGCCGAGGCTCTCCACATCGAGGGCATTGGCGTTCGGGAGCGCCGCGACGGCTCGATATGACGCTATTGCGGATTCTTGCAGGTGGAGGTCAGCATCACGATCACCGGTCCAACATAGACTGGAGCGCGCGACAGGGACGACGAAGTTGCAGGGAGGCAGGGATGTCACCAACCGTAATCCCTCAGCGCAGCCTCCACCTCACGCATCACGTCCGCCCTCTGCTGGTTTCCATCGTGGCGACGCGACGCTAGATGGATGCGGTGTGGATCGCTGGCGTCGAGCTCGTCGAGTCGCGTCTCGAGCTCAGCCAGCCTGTCTTGCGCCAGCAGGATGCGCCGGGTGTGTAGACGCGTAAACCGGCGAGCCACGAAGAAGCTTGGCTCGGCCGTTAGCAGGCCGGCGAGCCTTGGATAGCCGAGTCTGATGTCTTCGACTGTTAGGTGCACACGGGGTTAGGATCCCGGTCAGTTAATGACTTCTGCGGTGAAGACCTGTGGAGGGATGGAAGAGAAATAACCGGTTACTTTTCATGCTATTAGTACAATACAACACTGCTCAGCTGCAACCTAATGCATCGACTGCACTTATTTGCACTGAGACTGCTGTTGGATAGCCCGTATGTGGGTGTGTGAGTCGCGGACCACAACTCAGTCGGCCACGGTGAGGAGTGGTTCCCTCTCGGGCTGAAGTTGGGCCGTGGAGGCATCGAACCTGTCTGTAAACACAGCCCCAATCGCAATCTTTCGCCCCTGTAAAGCTTTCACACTTGACTCTGTTTGGCCAGACACACAGCCTTGCACGCAACTTGCATATGCAGCATGAAATTCGCGTCCCCCAAATGCCGTCCTACCTTAGCCATGAATGGCTGAGGAGCCAGGCCACCTGGAGGGCAGGCGTACATGTAGCTGGTACCAGCGGTGTCCTCAACATCAAGGGCCACTCGCCATCATACGCAGTAGAAAACTTGAGGTTGCAGCACGGACTCACAAAATCATTGTCGTGAAGTAAAGACCTTGTCAGCATGAAGTTGACTATCTGAGTGGTGCATCATCACTATCCACCGGGCGGTTGGCTCCGAGATACTCCATGAACAATATCATCACATTGCTGGCTCATTCATTCGCTAGGCTATTTCTCACTCCCACACTCAATATCTCCTTCAACTTGCCCAATCAAGCTTAAGCCTTCTCCACTTCGCCGACAGCAGGAGCCGGCTCAGCGGCGCTGTCCTTGTGCTTGCGAGCAGCCACGGCCTCCATTTCCGCAGCCAGACGCGAGTCGCCCTTGCGGGTCTTCCAGGGATGCGGCCCGCCCGTGGAGAACATGACCTCGACCTCCTCGAGCGTCTTGCCGCAGGTCTCCGGACAGAGCAGGTAGAACCAGACGGCTGCCGCGACGCACAGCACGCCGAAGATGATGAACACCCTCCAGGTGATGTTGACGAACGCCGGCGGGGTGAACATGTTGAGCGCAAAGTTGAACAGCCAGTTGCTCAGCGCCGCGAGCGACATCCCCGTGGCGCGGGTGCCGAGCGACCAGACCTCGGCCGCGTAGATCCAGCAGACGGGGGCCAGGGTGAGCGCGTAGACGACGATGAGCAGGTAGGAGAAGGTGATGACCGTGTTGGCGGGCGCGCCTTGGTTGACCGAGATGACGATGTTCTTGTTGGGCGGGTCGCCGACGCCGTCCGGCACGTAGGTGCTGTGCGCGCCCATCACGCCGCCGACCACCAGGTGGCAGAAGGCCATGCCGAGCGCGCCCCAGACGAGAAGAGTGCGCCGGCCTGTCCTGTCAATGAAGAGCCTGGGCGAGGTCAGTTACTAAAGTTAGTGGACAGAGGCAAGGGGGCGGCTGAACGTACCACATGACGCCGGTGAAGACGATGAATACGGCGTATTGGATGCCGGAAGTGACCATGGCAACGTTGCCAGTCAGACCGGCCATGGCGGCGATGTATGTAAGGTAGTAGACAATGACGTTGGCACCAGCGAGTTGCTAGAGTATCAAATGTCAGCGGACTGTGTGGCTGATGAGCTTTCTTCTGCGTGTTTACTTACCTGCCAAGCCTGAACCGACATGCCGGCCAGCGTGCGCTTCCACATGCCGTTGTGGAAGAACTTGCGCCAGCCGCGGCCGGCCTCGTTCTCAGCATGCATGACGGTCTGGATCTCCTCCCACTCGGCCACCACCAGTGGGTCGTCGACGTTGCCGTTGGCCTGGATGTTGGCCAGCGTCTCGATCGCCTCCCGATCGCGGCCGACCTTGGCGAGCCAGCGGGGTGAGCGCGGCAGGAAGGGCAGTCCGATGATGAGAAAGAAGCAGGGGATGAACTGGGTGCCCCAGGCGGTGCGGAACGAGGCCGGCCCCTCGATGCTGGCACAGCCGTAGCCGATGAAGTACATGATAAGGATGCCGAACTCGATGGCGAGCTGCTGGATGATGACGAGCGAGCCGCGCTTCTCGGCCTTGGCAATTTCGGCGAGGTAGACGGGGACCTGGGACGAGGTGATGCCGACAGTGAAGCCGTTCAGCACGCGGCCGGCGATGAGCTGGCCGTAGCCCTGGCACGAGACCTGGACGGCGGTGCCGATGAGCCAGAAGATGCAAGCAAACAGGATAGAGTCACGGCGGCCGATCTTGTCGGAGAGGGGACCAGCCATGGCCGAACCGACCACAGAGCCGGCAGCGAGGGCAGAGCCAATGGCGCCCTGGATAACACCGGAAGGGTTGTTGAAGTACTCGATGTACTGCGGCGTCACCACGATGGCGGACATGGACGAGATGTCGAAGCCGAACCTGGAACGTGAGTGTGTTTAGTGATCGAATCGGCCGTCAGGTTGTTGAGAAGAGGAGAACTCACAGCGCGCCGCCGAGGGTCGCAATGATGGCCACCAGGTGGACATTGTAAATGGTCGGCAACTTCATCTTGCTGGTACGCGTCTGTGTCGCTTCGTAGCGAGATGCTTGAGGAGGAAGAACGGCAGGAAGAGCAAACGCGCAACCGCAAACGCTCCGAAGAAACCGGACGCGTCTGAGCCTAGAATGGGAGGTTTTCGACCCAATGCTCAGTGGTTCCACGCGTCAAAGGCAGTAGTAGTCTTGTGCGAACCTGCAGCTACTGTGAAGTCTGAGTTGGCCCTTGGCGTGGTTTGCCATGCGCGTCTGCACGGATGCCCGCAAACGATCTTGAGATACATTTTCTCCAATCCCTCCGCGGCGCGGAGGCCGGCAACTTATGTATGTCTAGGGCTGTCTTGCAGATCGCACTCCGGTTTTTGGGGACTGGGGGTGAGGTTCCATGGTCATCTCCCATGTCGCGGCTCTCCAGAGAACCTGGGCCCCTTTGGGGTCCCCAAGGGGTTCCCCGTCTCCGCACAACGATTCTCCCAATCATGAGGTTGGGGATACGATGGGCACTCGCGTGGAGGGTGCCCACCATCAACGTCGTCGGAATCCTATTAGTGGCGCGCTTTTTCCGTAACTGCCGTGCTTCCCTCCCCGGCATCTTGGTGGTGGGCGATGCCGTCATGGCCCAGGTCGTTGATCCAGTCCCAGCCCTGGTCCGGCTCTTGGAGTGCAACCTGACTATTTAACCGGAGGCTGCAACGCGGGGATCCTGCATCATTCCCCCACAAGCCCGGCTTGGAGTCGTCTTGGACTGGACCCCAGCTCGGGTCCGGCCCGATTGCCTGCTCCGCTGGAGGCCGCAACTCCACCCGCAAACGCATGTTTCGTTTGATGTGTTCCAGCAACCGGGAGTCTGGGCACGCAGCCAAGGGTCGTGGCAGAGGCTGGGCTTGGTCAATATGCCAGCCAAGCGCTGCTTCAAGGCGAAGGGACGGAACGTCTCTAGCCGCTGAGTCTGCGCCTTGTAATGTCCAAATGAGGGCTGTGGGACCTTACCTTGATGTGCATAAGCTGTCAGAGCCGAGCGCTGCTTTCATGTCGTGATACCTGCCTCTTTAATCACATCCTCAGCGGAAGACGCTGGGGGCTTTGCATCAGAGCCTATCCAAATCGTGTTCCAGACTGGAGGGTGTTCTCATTCCCTGTATTCATAGAAAACAGTGGGTATCAGAGATTGTCTTTGCACTGCAGTGCTTCAAGAGGGGCAAGCAGTTCGGAGGATTTGGGCGAGGCTTTGTTTATATCGCTGAAAAGGCGCAGCAATAAGGTATCATCAGGTGCCTTAGACAATGCATGCTAGACGCCCATGCTCGCAAAGCCACGGTACATGTGGAATTTCAATGGGTCAGAGTAATGCAGAATACAATGAGTACTTATACTACATTGAACGTCAACACAGTTCACAGTGTTAACCAGGCACTGACAATTCCGCCTGCAACTTGGAAACGTCACTGAAAGGTGTGCACAATCACAGTGGCCTGCTCATCGCTGGATGGGCGGAGTGGGCATCTTTTTCTCCTTGAATCGCTATCATCGGTGACGGATCTAGCAGCGGGAGGTTCAACGTCGATGGGTTCCAGAGCTACATGCTGGAGCCACGGGTTCGGCGGCGAGTGGCAGCAAGACGGTCGCCAAGGGTGCGTACGACGGGCCTGGGGCTCACACATGCGTGCGGCAGCACAGTCGCGGGTGCCGCAGCGAGGTCATTGGCGCCGCGATGAGGTCACGGAGACACGATAATCCCTCAGCAATGCACTGCACTGTTACAAAAGTGAGAGGTTAAAGAAAGAATGGACATTAACGTTAGATCAACATCTCAAAACTATTTGTCGTGCCCATGTGCATCGCAATTTGGTCCACGTGAATTAAGGAGCCCTGCGAGATCCCTGATAAACTCTGGCAAAAACTACCTACACGAGAGGCAAAGGAACAAAACCCATCTCAAAAACCACCCACTCTCTGCCCTTCCGCAACCTCCCGGCCATTTGTCTCCCTCCCCGCGGAACTTATGCCGTCCCCGTCTCACCCCGTCCCTCCCCGCTCCCTTCATCACCACCACCCCGCGACAAGCTCAGTATCCCCGGCGAAACCGGGCCTCGTCGTGGATCTGCGCCGCCGACGGCGACGACGCCTGCACCTGGGCCAGGGGCGTCTGGCCGCCCTGGCGCGCGAGGTGGAACACAAAGTACACCTCGCCGCTGTGGTCAGCGAGGCGCGAGACCCCCGTCACCTGGTACAGCCCGTCGTACCGGATGCCCACGGGGGGCGCAAACATGCCGGCGCGCGGGCCGGCGCTGCGCAGCACGCGGATGGGCTGGCGCGTCAGCTGGGAGCGCTGCAGCGCGCGCGTATCGGCGGACGGGTTGGTGACGGGGCGGTCCGACGAGTAGTCGAGGGTGTCGCCGCGGTCGATGTCGAGGTGGGCGTAGGTGCCGCGCGGGCGGCCCGAGATGACGATGCTGTAGGCGCCGTCGCGCGCGCTGCCCGAGATGCCGCGGATGGTCTGGCCGTGCGCGCCGTGGAGGACGGCTAGCATCTGCAGCGGCCACCAGGCGCCCGGAACGAGGCCGTTGGGGCCGATGGTGCGCGCGTTGCGGCGGAGGGCGGCGTGGTGGCGCGGGTTGAAGTGGTAGTGGTTGCCCCCGCGTGCATCCCGTCTCAGGTACAGGCCGTGCATGATGCCGGCGGTGCCCCAGATCGGGTGGTTGGCCGGCGGCAAACGGATAATGCTAGTGCCAGTGCTGTGGCCGGCGGGTGGAGCGGGAGCGGGAGCGGGAGCGGCAACGGTGGAAGTGGTCGGAGTGGTGGCGGTGGGCAATGTGGTCGTGAGGGCGCCGGCGCTGGAGCTCGAGCCGGACGCGTTGCCCGCCCCTTCGTTCTCGTCATCGTCTGCAGCGTTGTTGTTGCTGCTGTTGCCCTCGCCCCAGTTGTCTTGGTCGTATATAGCGTAGACGGTGGTGGCTGTGCGGGAGATGTCGGCGGGCACGTAGGCCCGGTGCTCGTCTGAGGACAGCAGCTGCAGGGCCAGGTTGATACGACGGGCTGTCAGGTTCCGAGCCGAATTGCTATACTCAAACTCCAGATACCAGAGAAAGGCCCGGACATCCTCCATATGCTCGTTCATCTCGGCCTCTGGAATCTCAGTCCCTCGGTGGCATCTCCGAGACCGGGTGATCAGTGTGGTGATTTGTCTGTAGCCCTCTTCGAGTGAGCCAGTCCAGGCCCGCAGCTGGTCGCTGGCGCTGCCATCTTCGGAGGAGGCGCTGGGATTGGTGGCGCTGCTGGCAGTGGGTGTGGTGGGGCGTTCTGCGGCGATACTTGTACTTCCCAAAACAGAAGAAGCATTGCCGGGATTTGTGGAGGGGGACGGGGCAGCGGCAGTCACGGCCCCACCCAATGCGGCCCCACCCGGAGCCGAAACCACGCCGATCGGCTGCGCCTGACCGGAGCCAGAACCGGAGGGTGTCTGTTGATCCATTGTAGTGTTCAGACGGCTCACTGATGCGACGAAGGACTTGTCTGTAATCTATCGCGATGGAAAACTGGTCGCGACGGAAGCGGTTTGCGGTTTGCGACGGAAGACTAGTATTCGCGACGAAAACTGCGATTGCGATGGAACGAGGGATGCCGATGGAAGAGAGGCTAGGGGTGAAAAAGTTCTTGCGACGAACTGAACTTTCGTGACTGAAGGTAAAGAGGTGGTCTTTGGGAGCCGTGAGCCGTAACCTAGTGCATGCGGAACAGCACTGTGATATGTGTGCAATGGGTGTTGGCTGTCGAGCTAAACCGATGGAAAATGCTTGCAAAATGCCTGGCCCTGTCTATGTTCACTCCGGTCAGCCTCAACAAAATGGAGCACGTACAAGCAGTGCAATGTACAACACCGTCTTATGAAATGGTGTAAGGAGAACAACAGGACGGGAACGTACCTTCAGACGATACGAGGTGCTCCCGCTGGCCGTTTCGTCGAAACAGGCGCAAAGGCGATCACTTCGTTGATTGGATAGGTCGCCAGCGGGCTGGCTGTTTGGAGATCGTGACGAAAGTCGCAGAACAGAGGAGGTTCTGAGGTACGACAGAAAAACTGCCCAGGGAAGAGTCGTTTGGACGATGTAACAGACAACTGAAGAATGTGCCAACCCTTGAAGACGTAGCTGAGTTCAAGGATTGAGAAGAACCTGGCTGTGCTTGGCGTGACAGATTTGGGTTGCGAGCGAGCGGTTGGCTGGCACAAGAAGGGTAAGGAAGTGAAGGAAGTGGTGGGTGGGAGTGGGTGAGCTTACAAAACAAGGAAAAAAAGCGGAACCACAGGCGAGGGGCACGCAAGGTGCAGTGGTGTCGAAAGGAAAGTTCCGGCTACTGCTTCCCGGACGGTGGCGGAAGCTCTCTGATCCCAAGTATGATCCCAAGCGAATAATGGATGCGAGCATCCCGTATGTAGGTGTAAGTCCCCAGTGACGTGGGAGGGAGCCCTACGTGTGCGAGGATAAACTGGAGCCAAGAAGTCCCGTACGAACTGAAACCTGGGTTCCGAAGATACCTATGTAGTGAAAGAGGTGTGAGCCCGTTGTGAGTCCAGACAATGGTGATCAATGGGACCGACCACCAGAGCCTGAAAGTGACTAACGTGTGCCAAGGTGAACACCAAGCCACTTTGTCACGATTTGACCTAACAAGGGACCTAGTGGGGCGCCTAGGGATGCACCCTCAGCCAATCATTACACACAGCCTCGCCAGGGGCGCTGGGTAAGGACATAACCGCTCACCCGCTCACTAGGGTGAGCGAATTGAGCGCGATCACCACTACTCACGGGTAAGCAGGAGTGAGCGCTAGGAGGAAGCTTGTATTTAAAACTATGTTCTCTTAGCCTATAGGTACATAGTAGCTTCCTTAGTAAGCAATAATGTATTGGATAAGCGAGTTGTATATATAAGCGAGTTGTATAGTCTCCACTACTATAACGAGCGAGCGAGGACTAGAGGTATAGTAGCTTAAATAATCCTACTTAATTATATAAATCTAAAGGTAAGGAAAAGGAAAGAAAAGGATTAAGATATAGAATTCCTATAATAGAGAGAAAATATAGATAGGAGGCGTATAGACTACTAGCCTAGGGCACTGCTAGGGTTAAGGTTAGACTATTTTGCTATTATATCCCCTAGGTTTAAAAAACTTACCTTAGGCTTTTTTATCTAGATATCTAATAATAATAATATTATTATTATTATTTCCTACACCGATATGCCCAAGGGCGTGCTAGTCCTTCTACCGCTATATATAAAGGAAACTATACTATATAGGCCGGATAAAAACCTCTATCTACCCTTTTAAATCCGCTATATCCAAGTCTTTCCTACTATAAAAGAAAGGAGGCCCTAAACCAGCCTCTAGGCCTCTTATCCTTCTGCTATTTCTAGCTCTAGCCTTCTAGCTAGGCTGTACTCTAGTAGCCGGCCAGAGTCCATTAGCTAGCTCAAGATCCTCCTAACAAGCCTGGCGCTCCGGGCCCCTACGCCCCGTAATATAGTTTGTAAGTCCCTACATAACCGAATTTCCTGCTCCCACGGCCTTTGTAGCGGTGGGTCGGGGCACTATACCACTAGGTGCTCCACTATTTCCCTCTCTTCTCTATAGCCGCAATAGGGAGTACGGACCTCTAGAACTTTAACCTAGAATAGGTAGTCCTAGAGGCCTATATCCCCTATATGGGCCTGGAAAAGGAGAGAGCTTTGTGCCTTCGTAAGGCCCTTATACCTCTTTAGGGCCCTATTAGTAAAAAGGAGAGTTAGAGGGTCTTTATTGGTTATCCTCCTTCTACTAACCTCCTATTAGCTAGCCTTCTACTGCTCCTACTAGGCCCGCTAGGCTAGTTCGACCACTTCGCTAGTGGTTAACCTTTTATTCTTCTTCTCTCTATCTTCTACCTCTAGCTAGCCTAGCGGCCCACTATAATAGTAGCTTATTCAATAGCTGTTGGGCCCTGTAGGCCCTATAGAGGCTTTCGCCCTAGGCTTCGTCTCCTTTTAAATCTATAGTAGACCTTATTATAGGCCTCCGTGATTAACTGCCCTGCTGTGGTCCTCTCTTGCCTAGGCCTAGCCTCTGTTTATAGGGCTATCTTGTATAGCTGGGCCTTAAAGTTGGCGAGCCGTTTGTTGAGATAGAGGTTGAGTGGTAAAACCTAGGCCTTGGTTTCTAGGCACCTTGTAGGAGCCGATTTATAGGCCCCGACCACTATACGAAGGCTTTTGTTCTAGGCCTTCGAAAGGGTCTTTGCAGGCCCCCTTGGCTTCTTAGCCCCCCTTAGGGGGGTAGGCTAGTGGTAGCTAGAGGCCTTGTAGGCTATAGCACTGCGAATGCACTTAGTATAGACCTCTCGGGCCTAGGTAAGGCTTGGGCCCTAGGTCTTAGCTGCAATCCTCGATAAGGCGTAGTTTTAGGTCCTTAGCTTCCTTTCCACTACCTAGTAGTGGGCCTTTCAAGATAGCTTCTAGTCTAGCTAGACTTTAAGAAACTAGGCTACGCCTACTAGCTTAACTATAATATAGCTCCCACTACCCCCTAGGTAAGCAAGGGTTGTAGGGTCCTGCTACTACCTTTAGCCCTTATTAAAGTGGATTAGTTCGCACTTTTTAGCTGCAAAGGCTATCCTCTAAGTACTAGCCTACTATAGGCAGGTCTTCTAGACCCTTTCTAGTTATTTAGTATTAGCTGTTAAGTGCTTTCTAAAGACTATTAGGTTTGTATTATCGGCAAAGCCTACTATACTAACTAGTAGGTAGGCCTGCTTTAGAGCTATATATAGAGAGGCTATATATAGAATGAAGAGCATTAGTGATAGCGGGGAGCCCTATAGGACCTCTATAGCCACTAGAATATCCCTTATTTGCTAGCCGTTAAAGTAAAGGATTGCTACCTAGTTGCTTAACTAAGCCTTTACCTAGACTACTACTCATCGTGGGAAGCCCTGCTCTTGTAGGGTAGCTAGTAGTTGGGTGTGGTCGACAGTGTTGAAGGCCTCTAAGATATCTAGCTATAGAAGGCTAGCTGCTGCCCTTTACCTCTAAGCTTTCTAAACCTAGGCTACTACTAGCTATATCGCTAGCTTGGTTAACTAGTGCTCTCTATTGCCTATCTACTTGGCTAGCAGTAGGCTATAGGCCTCTATAGCCCCTATAACCCTTTTAGCTACTAGGGCCTCTATAACCTTTCTAATTATTAGTAGGAGGGCTATAGGCCTATAGCCTCTTGTGACGAATCTTGGGCCCCTAGGGTTCTGAAAGGGACTCCTAGAAGTATACTCTAGGTCGAGCCTAAGGTTTAGTAAAGCTAAAGGGTTTACAACAAAGGTTTTTATCTTAACAGTAGGTCTAGCAAACTAATTGTATTGCTTACTAAGGAAGCTACAGTGTGCCTATAGGTATAGAGATCGTGGTCTTAAATACATGCTTCCTCCTATCGCTCACCTTTGCTCACTCGTGAGCGGTGGTGATCGCGCTCACTCGCTTACTCTAGTGAGCGGGTGAGCGGTTATGCCCCTAGCCGGCGCCCCTAGCGCGGCTGTACGTAATGATTAGCTGTGGGCGTTCCCGGGGGTGCCCCACCAGGCCCCTCATTGGGTTAAATTGTAATACGATGCCCCCTCCCCAATGTCTTTTATCCTTGAAAGACATAGTAAGGTTTAAATAGCGCTAACGCCCCGTCCTGCGGTTTGTAGTGCCTTTCCTTTATCGTATGCCGTTTAGCGGTAAGACTAATAATATATTTAGTTGTGTGAAGAAAACGAGTTACGCTTATAACTCGACGGCCGAATGTTATGCCCTTGCTAACGAGATTGATGCTGTAGGTACTAAAGTCGAGATGCCTTATACCTGTTGTTTCGAGGCTACGCTGTGTCCTAAATGTATTGTAGCCGAAGGCTCGTCCCGCTACTCGCGATGCGTAAGGTTAGGGCGGTCCTACAATAGTTCGAGTATAGCGATATAGAGTACATTGTAGCTATTCCTTATTGGCCGTATAGTTACTAATAATGTAGTAGTAATGAAAAATATAGCGGAGCAAAAACGAATGGACTCCGAAATTGCTAAGATCGAGGACTAGCTTGCTATATTGTTATCCCGTCTAAACTATATCCAACGCTAGTAGCAATGTGCTAACGAGCGAGGTATAGCATTGCTCTATTGGGGTATGGAGGCCCTGGATGAGAAGGATGGGGTAGTCCCGATATTGGACGAGCAACGCCTAGTTGGATAGGTGTAGTCCCTTGGCGCCCAAGGTATAGTGGACTAGGAGGCAATTGGGGCGGTACTATATAGTTCAGGCAGTGCTAATTCTCTTCCTAATTCCTAGCTCGCGGAAGTGCTTGGGTAAGTTCCTCCTATCTTGGTTCCTAGCAAGATCTAGTAGTATAGTAGTAGTGCGCTTATTCCTTAGAATGAAAGGTTGTGGGTTCGATCCCCACCTAGATTACTAGGGGCTATATCTAGGTTTATTATACCTTTGGCTAGGGATATAATAAAGCTAGATGTAGCTCCCTTTTTTTTTTCTTGTACTAACCCTTCTTTCTCTAGTTCTACTTCCGCTAAGCCTAGGCTTTCTTTATTAGCGCTAGTACCTATAGTTAGTTAGGATTCTATTAGTAGAAGTCCTAGAGTTTCTTAAAGTAGTAGAGGTTTATAGCTAGTTCCTAAGAGTTGTCTTCTAGGCTAAAGTCTAGCTATTTAACTAGGTAGTCTAACTATCCATTGTTATTGATATACAAATCGAGGATTTCTTTAACGTCCTATTCCTCTTCTTTATCTTCCGCCTCGACTATAGTGTCTAGTCGTGCTTTCTTAAGTGCTAGCTCTAAAAGTAAGATGTAAAAAACATTAGTTCTAATTTATATTGTTATTGGGATTGTAAGTTGGTAGTTGTTGTTTAAGATTTTCTTATTGATCTTAAATGGTCTAACTTTACGAAAGTTAAGCTTCCTATTTAGTTATTTCGTTTAGAGATTGCGTAAGATAAGGTAGACTATATCCCCCCTCTTTAGGCAAGGACCCTTAAGCCTTTTCTAGTTGTAGAACTTCTTTATTTAGGTTTATACGAACTTGAGTTTCTACTTGAGTATCTAGTATAGTGTATATATCTATTTAGCTTTAACTGCTATCTATGGGACCTTGATGTCCGGTCCCTAGTGTAGGTCCGCTTTATATCCAAAGTTCGTAAAGAACGGTGTAACTTTTGTGGTTTCCATTGGTGTCGTGTTATACGCAAGCTGTGCTGATAGTAGTAGTGTAACCTAGTTGTTCTATAGCTCGTTAAGCCACTTTATATTCGTTGAGATATAGTTAATGTATATGTAGTACTCGTCTAGCGAGCATTGTTCCTTAAAGATCGCGCTATACTCGTGCTATTAAGGGTACTTTAGCATACCGTCTTCCTACTCCTAGAATAATAGTAGCAAGACGTTCTCAAACTTCTTAAAGTAGTCAGGCCTCTAGCTAAGCGCGTCTGCCCTAGCGTTCTCGGTGCCTTTAATATACTAGATTTTAAACCAGAACAACGCGAGGTACTTATACTAGTATATTAGTCGCCCATTTAGTTTCTTTATTATCGTAAAATACTAAAGGTTCTTATAGTTAGTCTAGACCTTAACTTTATAGTTTATACCACTAAGGTAGGGTGCCTATTCCTCGAATGCTATAACGATAGCGAGCAGCTCCTTATTATAGATTGGGTATCCAAGCTGTTCCTTCGTAAACTTCTTCGAGAAGAATGTAATAGGATGGAGTTTCCTATTCTCGTCCCTCTATCCAAGCACTCCTCTACATGCGTAGTCCGACACGTCGGTTTCTACCTCGTATTCTTTTTCCAAGTTAGGGAGTTATAGTACTAGATTATCGACTATAAGGTCCTTAATCCATTAGAATGCTTCTTACTTCTCTTCCTTCTACTAGAATTCTATATCTTTCTTTATTAAGTTATATAGTAGTCTTACAATATTGCTAAATCCCTTAACGAATATCCGGTAGAAGTTAATGAATCCTATAAATCCGCGGACTTCTATAGTATTTGTTAGCGTAGGCTAGTTCCTAACTACCTTGATTTTCGCTAGTTCTATCCTGATCGTTCCTAGCGATATTTTATAGCCGAGGAAGACCATTTTCTAGATATAGAACTCGCTTTTATCCTTGTTAACCAAGAGCTTCTACATGTATAGCGCGTCGAGTATAGCTTTTATATACTACTAGTGCTCTTCTATTATTTTCGAGAAAATAAGGATGTTATTAAGGTAATAGACTACAAATCTATTGAGGAACAGTTGGATAGTGTGATTAACCGTAGCCTAGAAGGTTGCTAGTGCGTTAGTGAGCCTAAAGGGCATAACTAGGTATTTATAGTGGCTATATAGTGTGCGAAAAGCTATCTTCTATTTGTCTCCCTCCTTAATGCATATATAGGCGTAAGTGGTTGGAAGATCTAGACAAGTGAAGTATTGTGCGCTATATAGCTAATCTCTAAGTTGCGAAATCAAGGGTAGTAGATAGCGGTTCTTCACTGTCTAATCGTTCAACTATTAGTAGTCTATATACAATTGGAGCTTGCTATCTTTCTTAGATACAAATAGTATTAGGTATCCTATAGGTAACTACAATGGTCTGATATATCCGATTTAAAGGTTTTCCTTAAGGTATTTCTTTAATTCCTTATTCTATAAATCGTTAGTGTAATACACTTTAAAGAACTTTAACTAGGCTCCTTCTTTAAGCTTGATTTTATAGTCCTATAGACTATACTAGGGTAGTCTAGTAAGGTGTTTCGCTTCGAATGCTAGGTGTCTCTAGTAGTCATCTAGGATCTATCTTTTTACGTTGTTAGGTTATTCTATACTTGCGTAGTACACGAATTTATTATTAGTTGTAATACTAGCTGCTTCTTTCTAGGTAACCTATTCTAGAATTTTAGGTTTTCTTTACCTATCGATCAAGATTGTAGCGACCTTTCTATTATTTAGTGCTTATTAGTTTTTATATCGTTGACTGCCACCTCTTTCTAAGTCTATAGTACGCTGCTTGTCGCTATCTATCTTGTGTAGTGGATCCTTGGAGGCCACTTATTGTAGTAGGCTATCTTGCTATAATCCTTCGTCTACGCTTATCTCGTTAGTTAGATGCTCCTCTTTGCGAGGTTATAGGTAGCCACCTCCCTTTTAATAGATATCTAGATTATAGTCTTCGTGCTAAGCATCTCCTAGTATTATATTATACTCGTTGTTTATATCTATAATGTTGAAGACAACCTTCGTTGTTTTTCTAGCGATTGTAATGTCTAGGGGCTTAGTTTCCTTAAGAACTAACCTCTTACTAAATAGTCCTCTAATAATGCTAGGTTCGTCCTTATCTTTCTAGAGCATCTAGTGTTGGTTAATAATGTTAGGTATAATGAGTATACTTTGGGACGCTCCGTCTACTAATGCTATTACTTCGTTTCCTTTCTATTTAGTAGCGATGTAGAGCCTTCTATTGCTCCCTCGCTTTATTATAGTTGCAATGTCCTTCGTACTAATTAGGAGTTTATTATAGGCCTTCCACCTAGCTAAGCTCTTCCTATACTCGCTGGCCTATGCTATAGCGAGTCTTAGTAGTGCACGGGCTTAGTGGAGGGCCTATTGTCGTTTCCCAACTCCTACTTGGTTGGTCTAGCGGGGGTTATAGTTCTAGGCGTTCGAACCTAGATTGCTCCTATGCCTCCTCTATATGCCTATTGGAGTTTTATATATATATAGGGGATATAGTCTTCCAAGAGGCAGGTAACTTCCTTCTCTATATATCCTTGCGGCTATGCGCGTTAGGGTGTAAATTGAAGGTAGTTGTTGCTTAACGTTTTGCCCTTCTATAGCAGCGCGTTAGTTGCGGATCCTATATCCCACGTCTATATCTAGGCTAGGACTTTCCCGTCTACCCCCTTCTACTATACTAGCTAGAAGTTAGCTTTGATCTTTATATAGAAGTAATATCTATAGTAGTGTGCAAAGCACTAGAACTATAGGATATTGATGTAGTCTATCTATACTAGGTACAATTTCGCATTGTTGCTGTCTTTATAGAGGTAAGGTATCCCGAGTCCTTATGCTCCAACTTATTTAGTGTCGAGGCCGTGGACTATATATAGTTAGCGTGCCTAGTATTCCTCTTAGGTATAAGCTGTCTATCCTGCGAGACCTTAAATGTAGTTTTGGTACTCTATTTTAGGGTCTCGTTCTTTTTCGTCTTGGCCTACTCTAATATACGTCGTATCGGGGTTCTCTAATAGTCCGTCCTAAGGGATCTCCTGTTTGTTGGGGTCCCTAAGCTTGGTTTCGAGTCGGCTAATATCCTATTGAAGTCCTTGGAGCTCCTTCTTAAGCGAGTCCTTTTCTTCCTTTAGTCTATTAAAGCGCTACCCAAACTTCTATTTTTCGTATAAAAGTTCGAGGATCGTTGTGCGGCGTTCCTCTACAAGTTCTTTAAAGTACTCTATCTCCTTTTAGAGGTACTCTATATTAGGTTTAATAGAATTGTCCTTGCTAGTGTATGTCCTCCATTTCCTATTGGCGTTCTAGGTATATATAAGTCTCTAATCTTTGCCTAGGCTTATAATAGCTTCTTAGGCTTATACAAGGGCTTGTAGCTCTATATAGGGGTCTAGTGTCTCGCTAGTTGTTACCTTGGTTTCGAGCTTTGCGATAGCTTCTTAGACCTTTGCTAAGGCTTAGGTTACTAAGGGGTAGTTAGGTGGCCTCTAGCTTGCTATACGCTGGGTCGCTGCTGCTATAGTGTCCTGTGTAGCTCGTGTAGCAATGTCTTTAGTTTTTTCTATCGATAGGACTATGTCCTTTAGTCCAAATGGTTAGGTATTATCCTTATCTCTAGAGTTATTAGTATCTAGCATGCTGCCTTTTAGCGTAGCGCTAGCTTGCTCTATAATATAGTTGAGGTTGAATTCAAGTGTATATTTAAAGTCGTTTTCTATATCGATTGGGGTGTAGGTTACTGCGTTAATATTCTTTATAGGGATGTTTTTGGTAATAGTAGTAGTCTCGTGCCTAGAGACTAGCTTCTAGTCCTTCTTTAGATTCTTGTAGTCTTATTGGTAGTGGCCTATCTTGCTATAGCCGAAGTAGGTAACCTTGCTTAGGTCCCTTTTCTTCTAGTCCTGCTAGACCGTACTAACGTCTATTAGTCTAGAGTGTATGCCGTATTGTATACTGTAGTACTGGCGTTTGCGTCCTAAGTTAGCGTAGGCCGAACCTGGGACCTATATATAGGTCGTACTACGCTTCTCTTGCTAGTGTATATATAGTCGGTCGTCGATCTAGATAGCCATCGCGATGTATGCGTCGATGTCTTTGGGCTATAGGTAAACCTTAGATAGCTCGTCCTTAACGTTCTCCTTGAGGCTGAGGTAGAATAATAGTATTAGGCCCTCGTTGTTGATTTTAATATACAGTGAGTATTATTGGAACTGCGTGGTATAGGCTGTAGCTAACTTCGTCTGCTTTAACCTAAAGAGGTGCTCCTATATGTATCGTTTGCTATCCAGGTTACCAAACACCTTGCGGATCTCTATTTCGAAGGACATATAGTCCTAGAAGACCCTATTGGTGAATGTATCTCTGTCGTTCGGGGCCTTGTTTAAGTAGTCCTTGAGCGTGGGCTCGAATTACTTGAGTGCCTGCCCCTCGAGGCGCGAAGAGGCGTAAAACACCTTGGACTCCTTGCTCTCGAACTGAGCGGGGTAGTAGCGAATGTAAGCCCTTATCTAGGCGAGAAACCTAGAGAGGCTATCCTTGTCGCCTCTATACTTCGTAGGCGCCTCGATCTTGGCCTTTCCCCTATTGCGCCCGGCGCTCAGCCCGTTAATAAGCTGCTAACTAGCGCCAGTATCCTGCTCTAGCTAATAGATGTAAGCCTGGAGCTACTAGATGATTTATCTAAGCTGGGCTATGCTGGGTGTACCTGCCTGTCCCTCTATGATGGAAGGTATAGGGGAGGCTACTGCCTAGGCCCCAATGTGGAATGTGGTAGGCGTAGAAGGTACTATAGCGAATACTTCTAGTTTGAGTCTATAATAGAACTAAAAGGAGTAAGCAACGTGTGACGAATCTCGGGCCTCTAGGGTTCTAAAAGGGACTCCTAGAAGTATACTCTAGGTCGAGCCTAAGGTTTAGTAAAGCTAAAGGGTTTATAATAAAGGTTTTTATCTCAATAGTAGGTCTAGCAAACTAATTGTATTGCTTACTAAGGAAGCTATAGTGTGCCTATAGGTATAGAGATTGTGGTCTTAAATATATACTTCCTCCTATCGCTCACCTTTGCTCACTCGTGAGTAGTAGTAATCGCGCTCACTCGCTTACTCTAGTAAGCGGGTAAGCAGTTATACCCCTAGCCGGCGCCCCTAGCGCGGCTATATATAATGATTGGCTATAGGCGTTCCCGGGGGTGCCCCACTAGGCCCCTCGTTGGGTTAAATCGTAATACCTCTAGAGGTCTAGTAGGTCTTAGGGGTCTTTCTAGGCTTCTAGAGGACCACTGTCTTAGCCCTTTTAAATCTATCTAGGAACCACCTAAGCTACAAGCAGGCCTCTATAAGCACTGCTAGCACCTTGAAAAGTAGCTAGCTATAGGCCTTTAGTAGGCTAGTAAGTAGAGAGTCCTTAGTAGGGGCTTTCTAGGGGCTAATCTTTAAGAGAATAGCTGTAATATCCCTTATAGTGTTATGCACTAGCCCTATAGCGACTGCAGATAGGCGTGCAAAGTTTTATTGAAACGATCTAAGGAAGAGAAGAGAGAGTTATAGAGCCCCGCGCGGGGCGAACCCTTTAGAGGAGGGCGTGGAAGCTAGCTCCTTCCTAGAGCTAAGCTAGAGACGAGCAGGAGCCCCCTACATCCGGGCACTAGCCTATAAGTACTAGCTCGGGCAAAGCCTAAGCCCTTAATATACCCTCCCTCTCCACCTCCCGCATCTGCCCTAAGTGCCTCTCGTATCCCGAGCTATCTATGCTATATACTTAATTGCTTTTATTAGTTGTAGTGATGCGCCTACCTCGCATAAAGGTTACAACCAAGTCGCGTATATTATAGTATAAGCACACGCGTGCGCTAGGCTCAACGCGTCGTTGTGGCAACCCAATGTTTTCCCTATACTAGTTCCTACTAATTTTGCCTACCCTAGAAACTTAGTTAGTCCCCCTTCTTTCTATCCTTTCTTTACACTAGCTACTCTCATTCTACAATCGTTCTACCTCCGCCTCGTCTCCTACTCTAGTGCAATATACTCCCTCTTCTTAGTTATAACGAATAACTTCCCTCTTTTTATTGTTTTCTAGACTTCCCCTATTCGCGCCCGTCCCTTTCTCTCTAAGCAATGTCGATTGTAATAGGCTCCCTTAGTAGTAGTAGTAGTAGTTGCTGTTCTAGTAGCAATGAAAACGAAAATTGTAGGGTAACTTCTCTCTTACTAGCTCCTTTATACTCTTGTCTATATACTAATAGAGCACGCTTCTATAGTAGTAGAGGCAGAACCTCTCCCTTAGTAGCTTTGTCGTTGAAGGTGACTCCTCCGATAAGGAGTTTGAGCTACAGTTAAAGAAGAAGTAGTATTGTCTACCCTACGTCTATTGACTCCTTACTAGCAACTTTACTAAATATACCCTCGGGCAGCACTTAAGCTACACCTAGTGCCGCTCCGCGTGCTCCCGCTATAATTAGGATTTATAGCTATTTGCAAATAATGCCCGCCTATACTCTAGTTTAAAGAGTATTATCCGCTATTACAACAATAATACCGCCATTTGTATCCCCGCTTACACTAAGACTGCAACCTCTAGCGCTAAACGCGCTATCTTAACTAATAAGTTCACTACCCTTATACGCTCGTTTAGCGCCCTTCTTAATGCCGCTATTGCTAGTCATACTCCTAGTTATAGAGCTTTCGCCCCCAATATCGCCCCTAGCACAACTCCCGCCCTACCTTCTCCTAGAGCCGCCAGTTCTCCCACTATAGCGGTAAGCCGCGCTCTTATTGCTATTAGCACCCCTACTCGTCGTAGCTTCGCTACCCCCGCCTAGCCTGCCTTTAATCCCGCCTATAATAAGAGTATCTAGCTTATTAGTAATATATTCTCCCGCTCTTTAAGTTAGATAGAGCGCGCTCTACGCGAGATTGGCTGTACTAACGAGTCTTTTACTATTATTATTAATACGAATGCTACCCTTATATAGTATATCGGCGTCTATCCCGCCAAGTCCCCGCGCTACTGCCTCGCTTCCGCTCTACGTCTGGCCCTCACCCGCTACGCTCTCCACTAGGACCCTATCACCCCTGGTTAGCGCGAACGCTCAGTCTCCCCGTCTATACGCTACAACCTCAATTGCCTCTATATAGGCCGGGAGCTCCGCCTAGAGCTCCACTATATTGGCGTCCGTCCTATATAGCGAGTTCGTTGCTAGTTTAACCTTAGGGGCGATATTAATGCTAGCCTTCCCGACTTGCCTATCGAGGAGCGTGCCCTATAGAGAGATAAGGAGAAAGAGGTAGAACTATCTAATTATATTAAGGTAGAGGATGATATATAGTAGGCGCCCGTTTTACTTCCTATCTAGTAGATTTAGGTATTTTATTTATTTATATTAGCCCTACTAAGGGCCCTATAGATCTCTATATTAGATTTCTCTAATATTAAAGTATCTAGTTATATAATTAGATGCGTCTTCTATATACGACTAGTCTATTATTATAATATACGTCTCTCTACTTTCGCTTAAAGTCGTCTAGCGCTCTAGAGTCCTCTATATTTTCTAGAGGTTCCTATATTAGAGAGTTATATCTCTTTTATTTTATTAGTATATCTTAGTAGTATCCCTTTCCTTAAGTATTCCTAGCTACAAGGATAGCTTCTACCTTATATTCTTTATAAGGGACACTATTCTAAGAAAGCTCCTATACTAGGCCTAGGCAGAAGTCTATTACTTATTGTAAGGGAAGTAGGTTAGATGTAGCATACTCTACTAGTTAGATATAAAAGTTTAGGTAAATACCCTAGGGGACGTCTAGCGTTACTATTAAAGGGGTTGGGACTACTACTACCTTATATTTCGTATATATCTAGTCGAGTTTCCAATATAGGCAGTTTGTTTTTACATTATAGAGAGAGAGCTATATCTTGTTGCCTATTTAGTATCTCTTAATAGAACAACGAGAGTGGTTTACATTGTCTTACTAACGCTATTGTATATAAGCGATTGTAGCCTATATCTATTCTATCCCCTCCCTAATATAGTATAAAAAGTTATTAGCCTATGCTTCTAGTAAAGAAGCGAGTACTGCTAGCAGCTTTACTAACTAGATTAGGCTTAGATTAAACCTATAGAGAAGGAAGTTTGCGCTTGCTCTAGTTACTATCGAGTCCCGATTATTTAAGGCGAGCTAGTAGGTAGGAAGATAGTTAGCCTAGTTATATTAAGCAAAGGACACGATAGTATATAGAATAGCCTATACCTTCTAGTTTATCCGTTTTATCCCGCTATCTATCTTGGGATAATAAGTAGTCGACAATAACTATTCTACCCTAACTATTTTATAGAGAGCAGTCTAGAATCGCTTAACCTAGTCTAAACTACGATTAGTAATAATCTATAAAGGGAACCTATAAAATCGCTATTATATATCGCGAAAGCGGCGTGTATACTTCTTAACGTCTATTGAGTTTATAGCCTCTAGCTAGATGTATTTCGATAGCCGATCTATAATAACTATAAGGTACCTTAGCGAATGCTTATATCTTATAGGCAAGTCGACTATAAAGTCGATAGAGATTTGCTTCTAAAAGCGATTGGTGATTGGTAGGGGCTGTAGTAGCCCTTGCTAGAGCTGTTATAATTTTTTAGCTCTCTTATATATATAGCAGTTGTTAACGAGTCTTTTTATATCTTAAGATATAAAGTTCTAATAGTAGTCTCTCTATAATACTTTAAATAGTATATTTCAACTAGGGTATTCTAATATAGGGGAGTTGTAGACCTGCTATAGGATTATAGTAGTAAGGGGTTTCTATATTAGAAGCTAGAGCCTCCCTCTAAACTATAGTGCTCTCTATATATTAAGGGAGTAGTCTACGATTTATATCTAAGATACTTCTACCTCCTTTAGAAACTTCTAAGCCTCGTTATAAATAGCTTATAGCTAGTAAGTATACTACTAATCTTCTATAATACTCTAATCCTAGAGAGAGGTAAGCTATTTATTTTTAAAGATAGTATTCCCTTTAGAGAATTCCTCTTATATCTCTAAAGTATTTATATTAATAGTAGGAAGGAGCTACGCTATATAAGTATCTTCTAGGTAGTCTTGTTCCTAGCGAGATAAGGCGTTAGAGCGCGATATTTAAAGTCCTAGATAGTATCTTAACTTAAAGTTAAAGAGAGAGAGGGTCTCTACCTAATATACTTATTGCTCGCTAATAGGGTATAGCTAAGAGAAGTATTTAAGGTTTTTATAGTTAGTGAGAATTAGAAAAGGAATAGCAATACTCTATAATTCTATTAACTAGGCTTTAAAGTAAGAGATAATTATAAGTAGCTCCTTATTATAAATAGTATAGTTTCTTTTAGCTAGTATTAACTTTATAGAATAATAGGCAATAGAATAGAAAACTCTATTCTCTTCCTACTATAAGAGGCAGCCTCCTAATACTATCTCTAAAAAGTCTACCTTAAGGACTATCTCCTAATTAGAGTCCTATTAGACTAAGACTAGTTTTAAAATAAAGGTAGTCTTTAGCGCTTTAAAGGTATTTTACTCTTCTTTTCTCTAATAGAACGGTGTATTTTTATAGGTTAGCTAGGTTAATAGAGTAGCTATACTAGAGAAGTTAGAGATAAATTTATAGTAGAAGTTAGTAAAACTAAGGAAGCTATATACCCTCTATACTCTACTTAGTAACTTCTATTCTCTAATTACTATTAACTTAGCTAGATTAGGCTAGACTTATACCCTAGCCTTGATAATATAACTAAGATACTTAACCTTCTTTATAGCAAATATATACTTCTTAAGGTTAAGGTGTAGCTTAGCGTCTCTAAGCCTATATAAGACCTCTTTTACTCGCTATATATACTCCTTTTTACTACCTCCCAAGTAGACTAGTATATTGTTAAGGTACGGAAAGCACTCGGCAGCTAATACCCGGCAACTAGAGCGCGCCTGGAAGACCTGTCTACAGTGGGCTAGCACCCGAG